>JABACO010000008.1:516920-817898 GCA_013339895.1 Ephydatia muelleri | reverse complement strand
GGAGGGGAGGGGAGGGGAGAGGAGGGAGGGAGGAGGGGAGAGGAGAGGGGAGGGGAGGAGGAGGGGGAGAGGGGAGGGGAGGAGGAGGGGGAGAGGGGAGGGGAGGAGGAGGGGGGAGGAGGGGGATAGGGGAGGAGGAGAGGGGAGGGAAGGAGGAGGGGAAAAAGCGGGGAGGGGGAGGAGGGGTGTAGCTTAGGTTAGGACTGCACACCAGTAATAAAGCTGTCTGTACTCATCATGTGATCATCATGTGATTCTCAGATGACCACAAACATCACATTCACAATACTTTGACGCACACCCACACACATGCACACACATACACACGTACATACACATTTACACACACACACATACACACGTACACACACACAAACATACACACATGTACACACACACACATACAACACACGCACACACACACACACACCCACACCAGCACACACACGTGCACACACACATACACACTACCCACACCCACACCAGCACACACATGCACTCATGCATATGCTCACACACATACACATGCGCACTGTGACCTGGGGGGGGGGGGGGGGGGGGGGGGAGGAAGGGGTACCTCTTTCGTGCAGGAAGTTAAGTGCCAAGCATATCTCCGCTGAATAGAAGCGTGCGTGTTCCTCAGGTAATCTCCTATGTCGTTGCATGTGGAACATCAAGTCTCCTCCATTCACACACTCGATCACAAAGAACAGCCTACAGGGAGAGGGGGAGTGGCCTCAGCGACAGGACAAGGCTATCAGATACAGTATCTGCTTGGACACAAATATTGTTGGCATGCACACACAAATACATGTGTGTCATCAGATACACATGTGTGTAATATGTTGAGTGCAAAAGTGTGTGCTTTGCAATACACTGGCAATGGGGATAAGGATATGACATACACACTCACACATAACATACATGCACACACATACACACATGCACACACACACACACTCACCTGCTCTCTGTTTGGAAGCAGGAGTGAAGGCCCACGAGGAAGGGATGGTTGGAGGCCTGCTCAAACACATGCTTCTCAGTTTGCACCCAATCTATATCTTCCTCGTCCATCACCAGATCTTTCTTGATGACCTTCATGGCGTAGATTCGTTTTGTCTTCTTCAGTTCAACCTGTGTGGTCAAACGTGTGAGAACTCTGTCTCCATGGAGACTAAGCACTCCAACTCTCTAGACGGCAAACTGGTCAATAGCACCAACAAGACAAATGAACACACGGCTGTAATGGGATGTGGCTATATATAGCAATGGGTGTGGCCATGCAGTAAGGGTGTCTGGCTATTGTGTGAACTTTACTGACGTGCCCTGTGTGGGTGTGGGAGGAGGAGGGAGGGGGGAGCAGGTTGTGTGGGTGTGGGAGGAGGAGGGAGGGGGAGCAGAGTGTGTGGGTGTGGGAGGAGGAGGGAGGGGGAGCAGGTTGTGTGGGTGTGGGAGGAGGAGGGAGGGGGAGCAGGTTGTGTGAGTGTGGGAGGAGGAGGGAGGGGGAGCAGGTTGGTATGTGTGGAGAGGATTGTTGTGTGAAGAGGGAGGGTGAGGATGTGTAGGAGGCACAATTATACATTACTAATCATCACTTAACACCATAAATGGTTTGGTTATTGATTGGTGCATCTGACACCTGAAGAGGTGGCTAGTTTATGATGCGAACACTCCTTTCAAATACACTGCCTGTGGCATGATGCTTACATCATTGCGTGTATGGCACACACACACATACACACACACACACACATACACACACACTATGGCACACACTTACCATCAGTACTTTGGCATAGCTTCCTCTTCCAATCACCTTCAGAATATTAAAGTCATCAAGAGATATTTGAGACTCGCTGACTGGATTGGTTCCCTGTGGCAAACATAAGAGACACATGAAATTATTATCCTATATACCTCTCCCTCTTTCCCCTTCCTCCATCTCTCCCTCCCTCTTACCCCCTCCTCCATCTCTCCCTCCCTCTTCCCCCTTCCTCCATCTCTCCCTCCCACCTACTTACCCCCTAGCACCAGCCTGCATTCGAAGCCACACCCACACCCTCCTCCCCACCCACCTCCACTTACATCCTTCTTGAGGTGGGCATTGTATTCATCGGTTCCTGAGTCATGAGGGTCCCTCTTTTCATCATTCACAGTCGTGTCCACTTCCCCATCAGCCTTCACAGGCTTCAGGTGTTTACAATCGAGATGCATTGCAAATTGAATGGTATGTGTGGAGGAATGGCTCAAAGAGCAAGCAGTGTGCACTAATTAGGACACTCACAGGGTGACCTTCGCATACTTCCTCGGGAGTGAGGAAATAGCAGCATCGTTTGTGAACCACCAGCTTGCAGGAGTCGCACTTGTATCCCTGGCGACCAAGCCCCCATATACGATCATTGCACTTGAAACAGAAGGCAGCCTGGTGATTTGGGAGGGAGGTGTGTGAAGGGTTGGAAGGAGGGAGGGTGTGTGAATGGATGGAAGGAAGGAACAAGTTGGGTATCAAATCATTAGTGACCAATATAGTTACTTGGAAGCGCTTCGCAACGAAGGCGTGATTGTTAATGCGTCGGATCTTCTTCCATCTTCGAGCACCTCTGCGTTGGTAGAGCTTAGCTGGGGACAGAGGCAAGGTGGAGGAGAGGAGGAAGGGAGGGAGGGCGGGAGGGAGGGAGAAGGAGGAGAGGAGAGAGGGAGGAGGAGGAGAGGAGAGAGGGAGGAGGAGAGGAGAGAGGGAGGAAGAAGGAGAGGAGAGAGGGAGGAGGAGGAGAGGAGAGAGGGAGGAGGAGAGGAGAGAGGGGGGAGGAGAGGAGAGGGAGGAGAGGAGAGGAGAGAGGGAAGAGGAAGAGAGGAGAGGAAGGAGGAGGAGATGAGAGAGGGAGGAGGAGAGGAGGAAAAGAGGGAGGGAAGGAAAGGTGGGAGGAGGGAAGGAAAGGAGGAGGAGGAGAGGAAAGGAGGATGGGAGGAGGGGAAGGAAGGATAACAGGTCAGCCAGTCATACTGAATGCAGAGAGTAGGGAATTCCATTGTGGACAAGGTGTTAGACTGCCAGGGGGTATCATTATAGGCTTGACTTACCATCTTCTCCTTCGCACAGCTGCCCGGCTAATGGAGGCATTCCTTCAAAGACTGGAGGGAAGATGGCGATGATGGAGAGTGGTACACCCACACATGTGCACAACCGACATTCTAATAGTAATACCCCACACAGCCACACCCCACTGCCACACCCCCCACTAATGTGTCCACTGCAATGCCACAGATGAAGGATTGGAGCTATGAGGAGGAGGGGATGGGAGGGAGGGAAGGAAGAATGAGGAATGCTATTTCATCTCGTGGTCCAATTTCTGCCTTCCAAGTGGTTTTTTCCATCCCCAGGCAGAGGCACATGACCCATAGGTATGCAGACAAGTGTACACCTAGATTTGAATAGCTATGCGAACTGTTATGTGGGGTTACCTGGTTGCTATGACAGCTGTGCTGACTTCATGCACTCAACAATCCCACCCTCCTTCCTCTCTCTCCTCCCCTTCACTCCCTCCATCCTCCTCCCTCCCCTCTCTCTTACTCCCTCTCCCTCCTTCCCTCCCTCCTCCCTCCCTCCCTCCCTCCCTCCCTCCCTCTCCTCACCATGCATGATCATCTCATTCTCCTGGTTGTAGACGTGAAGACGTAGGGCTTCATCCCATTCCCTCGATCTGTCCACGTCGATGCTTACAGGGTCCCCTAAGGTGGGGAGGGGGAGGAGGGAGGGAGGAGGGGGAGGGGAAGGAGGGAGGAAGTTGGAATAAAACAATAGTTAGAAAAGGATCTCACGGGGCTCGAGGTCACTCTGAGGTCACTTGGGGCAAACGTTGGGTTGCAGTGTTAATCACCTTCTACGTCCAACCACTTCAGATTAAAAGGGATGCCTTCTCGTATCCCTGTCTGCTTTCGTATCTCTCCGACCAGCTCCGAGAGGGCGCTGTTGTCGTTCAGCGTAAACCTGTACTCCTTCCTGCGTGAATGAGGGTGCGAGCGATACGGCGCGCGTTTTTTAATGCTTTCCCCGCCACTGCCCTACCCTTTGTACGTCAGCCGCACGGGGATCTTCTCCGCAGACATTTCTTTCGCTTTGGCACAAAGCTCGGCTAAATCCTAAGCAAGCGGCGATTGTCGCACCCAACTGGACACTCCCACCGCAAGTATGAATCGGACCTGTAAACACCGCGTAGGAGGAGGGGCCCTCGCGCCCGCCGCACTGCGCGGTAAGCGGCCACACAACTAATGGCAGAGGCGTGTCCTTATCCAAAAAAGGAAAAACACAACGGGATCTCGTGAGCCAAGTCAAACTAGCTGGAAAAAGACAGAATGGCAAGTTCTGCTGTTGTATGATTTAGATGGTGTTGCGTATGATCGTTCTCCCGTTTCTATCGAGGCGCATGCGGGGTTTGGTCGGCATTGGGTCCAGTACGAAGGAAGTTAAAGACGCGCTGATATCAGTCGCTGCTTTTGTCTCGTCTCCTTTAGGCTCAGCCGCAAGATCAGCAGTTGGACTGTGCCCTCGACCTGATGAGAAGGTTGCCACCTCAGCAGATAGAGAAGAATCTATCGGACCTTATCGACTTGGTGAGCGCGGGCGGCTAGCGATTTCCCCGTGTCGCAAGGCGGCACTTGTACTCTCCTCAAATGTGCCACACGTCACATGATCACATCTCACCGTATGCGTCGTGCTGTCTCACGTGTGTACATCCATCCTCGCACACTCTAACACCATCTCACTCTCCGACACACACTCGCAATCACCACACACACACTTGCAATCACCACACACACACACACACACACACACACACACACACACACACTACAGGTACCATCATTGTGTGAGGATCTGCTGTCATCTGTGGACCAGCCGCTCAAGATAGCTCGTGATAAGCAGGTCGGGAAGGACTATCTCCTCTGTGACTACAACAGGGATGGGGACTCGTACAGGTGAGCACTACATCACCATTACCCTGTCCTCCTGAATAACACTTTAACCCCTTACTTCCTTGCCACAACACACTACCCCTTCATTTCTCCGGAACACTTTAACCCCTTACTTCCTCCCCAACACATTAACCCTTCCTTCTCACAACACACTACCCCTTCCTTTCTCATCAACATTTTTTCTCCTCACAACACATTAACCTCTTCCTTTCTCCCAACAACGCATGCATACCCATGTCATTTTGTACTAGGTCTCCATGGACTAACAAGTACGAGCCTCCATTGGCTGATGGGGCTGTGCCAAGTGACAAGCTCAGGAGGCTGGAGGTGGAGGCTAACCAGGCATTCGAGACCTATCGAGAGCTGTATGTTTGTTGGTGGTGGTGGTGTGTGTGTTGTGTGTGTGTGTGTGTGTGTGTGTGTGTGTGCGTGTGTGTGTGTGTGTGCGTGTGTGTGTGTGTGTGTGTGTGTGTGTGTGTGTGTGTGTGTGTGTGTGTGTACATATACACAATCTTCTCATGAATGTATCAACATCTATTGTGTTTTTCTCCATTTCAGGTACTTTGAGAGTGGAGTGTGTTCTGTGTACTTGTGGGACCTGGACCATGGCTTTGCTGGCGTCATACTTATCAAGAAGGCAGGAGACACTGAGAAGATCAAAGGCTGTTGGGACTCCATCCATGTTGTGGAGGTCCAGGTGAGGCTGGGGAGGAGAGGAGGGTGAGGCTGGGGAGGAGGGTGAGGCTGGGGAGGAGAGAAGAGTGTAGAGGAGGGAGATGGCAGGATGGTGGGGGGGGAGGGGAGGAAGGTAGCTGAGTCAAGTTGTGTGTCACCTGCAGGAGAAGGCACAGGGAAAGAACGCTCACTACAAGCTGACGTCAACAGTGATGCTGTGGCTGCAGGTGGGTGTGGCTACAGTGTGTGTGGATGTGATGATGTGTGGGTTTGTGGGTGTGATGTGTGTGGATGGGCCTGTGATATGTGTGGATGGGATGTATCTGAGTGGTGCCTTGTATGTGGAAGTGGTGGGGAAACTTTGATAACTAACTTACATGTTGTTGCCTGTGTGAAGTGTGAAGGAATGGTTGCCTGTGTGGTTTGCAGCAGTACTAGTAACTGGTACCAGGCATGTGAGCAGTACTAGTAACTGGTACCAGGCATGTGAGCAATACTAGTAACTGGTACCAGGCATGTGAGCAATACTAGTAACTGGTACCAGGCATGTGAGCAATACTAGTAACTGGTACCAGGCATGTGAGCAGTACTAGTAACTGGTACCAGGCATGTGAGCAATACTAGTAACTGGTACCAGGCATGTGAGCAGTACTAGTAACTGGTACCAGGCATGTGAGCAATACTAGTAACTGGTACCAGGCATGTGAGCAATACTAGTAACTGGTACCAGGCATGTGAGCAGTACTAGTAACTGGTACCCAGGCATGTGAGCAGTACTAGTAACTGGTACCAGGCATGTGAGCAATGCTAGTAACTGGTACCAGGCATGTGAGCAATACTAGTAACTGGTACCAGGCATGTGAGCAGTACTAGTAACTGGTACCCAGGCATGTGAGCAGTACTAGTAACTGGTACCAGGCATGTGCGCAATACTAGTAACTGGTACCAGGCATGTGAGCAATACTAGTAACTGGTACCAGGCATGTGAGCAGTACTAGTAACTGGTACCAGGCATGTGAGCAGTACTTGTAGCTGGTACCAGGCATGTGAGCGTACGGAAGTACCTTGTAGCCTAAACATTGCAGGGCAGGTCATCACGACACCAGCACATGGTGCTTCCCCTCTGCTCACCATTCTAATGGTCCCAGCATTTGTTTGACTGTGTGTGTGTGTGTGTGTGTGTGTGTGTGTGTGTGTGTGTGTGTGTGTGTGTGTGTGGGTGGGTGGGTGGGTGGGTGTACTTGTGGCTTTCTTACAATCAATAGCTCTTAATGCCATCTACTAAATATATTTACCTTATATGGGCATGATGATGTGAAGATGTGTGCCATGTTGTGTGTGGTGTGTTTGCATGTGTGTGAGTATCTGTGATGTTGGGGTGTGCGTTAGTTGGTTGTCATGCAGGGCGGGTCCAGGATTTTTGGAAAGGTAGGGTTGTGGAAGAGGGTGCTTTAATAGGGGGTGGGTTCGGGAGAGGGATGTTTCCCTGGCAACGACAACAGTTGCACTAAATAATGATACAAATACTTTCATATAGTAGGCCAATGGATCGTGGATGAACAATAGTGAATATTAGCATTTCATTGAGTTCTATGTAATGAATGATCAAGCTACATTAGTTAGGGGCAATCCAACCGTGGTACTTCAAACCACATGCAAATCACACACCTTTTGAACAGAACAATCAGTGTGAGGAAATAAATTTCCTACACGTGTATATACTATAAAATGACTAGTAATGTAAAAATGCACATTAGGTTGCAAACTGGTGTGGCATTAGTTTATATTTCTACACATACACCAGAGCATGCAGAACTGATGCTGTCTTGTACACTACACATACACCAGAGCATGCAGACCTGATGCTGTCTTGTACACAATACACATACACCAGAGCATGCAGACCTGATGCTGTCTTGTACACTACACATACACCAGAGCATGCAGACCTGATGCTGTCTTGTACACTACACATACACCAGAGCATGCAGACCTGATGCTGTCTTGTACACTACACATACACCAGAGCATGCAGACCTGATGCTGTCTTGTCACTACTTGACTGCAAAACAAGTACAAATTTAAGTTATAAAACATTATCGCATGATGCTAAGCCTTCATGAACTTGATCCAGCAGTATTCTTTGACTGTTAGTGCTTAGCCATTGTGCATGGACCCTCACCATTTGAATAGTTATGTATTTGTACACATCGAAGTGTGTGCTTTGATTTGTGAAAGCATGCAATTATAAAACCCAATGTGGAAGCATTATACGCTTATGTTATGTATGTACTCTATAGCTCATCTGGTCTATCAGGTCATCTATTTTACAATTCACCGTTAACTCTTTCATGGGCAACAGAGCAATATTGCCACTTTGTTTATCTAAACCCTTAACACTTTGTAGTCAACACATTGATCAGTTGTTTCCTGGTCATATTGGTGTATTACAAACTACATTTTCCTGCAAGGTGACAACATAATATTTCACACAACATGTGTACCGCAATAAGCAGCATACATTACAAAGATGCTACTACAAATACACATGTACGGTCAAAACAGTTTCAAGCTAGTGTACATGCAGCTTCAGACTGCTGTGGTTCTCCGACCTCAATGTGACACCAGTCACACTGTCAGCTAGGTTTTTGAACCACCTTTTGCTTTCGAATGGTCTTCTGTGTGTAGGGTAGAGCATCGGGCATATGGTCTTCTGTGTGTGGGGTAGAGCATCGGGCATATGGTCTTCTGTGTGTGGGGTAGAGCATCGGGCATATGACTCAAGAGAACTGGACGGACGGATCTTATCAAGCTGATTGGACTCATCAACCAGTGTACGGATTGCTGTCAGTTGCATCTGAAGATGTGAGGTCATGAAACATCAAATAGCATAGGAGGGTCCCATGCTGAACCCCCAAGGAAAGAGGCTATTCTCACTGCTTTCAACACTCCAATAGCTATGACGGTCTCCATGTGGATGCGCAGTCATGCCGTACAGAAAACCAAAACCTTCAGCAGCACCTGTGGTGATGTTTCTGCCTGCCCAGCCCAGCATCTTTCAGCACTGTTGATGTCCAAAATCAGCCAGCATATGGTAAGAGAAATGCTCCCCACAAATTCCCATGCTCCATCAAAGTGGTCAGCAGTTATAGCTTCTGTCCATCCTATCATTTACAACTAGTGGATTATCACCAGAGGGGGTGTGGCCTACAGTGGATTATCACCAGAGGGGGTGTGGCCTACAGTGGATTATCACCAGAGGGGGTGTGGCCTACAGTTCAACGAACAGGGATCTCTTTGGGAGTTTGATCTGAATCCGAAAAGCTCGTTCAACTCGTCTTCAGCACGTCTCGCGAGTGAGGCAGCGTGCGTTCAGCAAAGTATCAATATTGACCGTTGCCATGGGACCTTTTCCTTCCTTAGCAGGTTACCCTTCCACACATTTGTACCTTCCATGCCAGCTCAGCTGTGCCTCGTCTGGCACCTAGCACTTCAGTTGCGTTGGCACAAACCCTATCGCCAATGCTCCAGTCCTTCACCAGTATCTTTACAGTTAGATGAAACACCACAGAGGTGCAAAGGTGCTGTGCCAAGATCGCTCAAGAACGACAGGCGGAAGATAATTATGTCGTTTAGTGAAAGATTTGTGCATAGCCTTGATATGTAGCAAAAGTTACAGGATGTACCCTTGGGGATTGAACGTTCCCCAAGGGTAACGTGTGATCATTTAAACATTAATCATACCTATATCACTAGACTACATATCTATATGCAAGCGTGGTTAAACTGGAGTGTTCAACTAATTCGCGTGTGCTACGTAATAGGTCAAAAGGGGAAGTTGCAAACACCCCTCCCCCCTCTGGATCCATTGGTTGTCATGACAGTACTTACGGTTATGCCAAGTATGATGTCTCTTGTAACCAAAGAACCTGTACGCACTAGCTATGTCATAATACCTGTACGCACTAGCTATGTCTTAACACCTGTACGCACTAGCTATGTCTTAATACCTGTACGCACTAGCTATGTCTTAACACCTGTACGCACTAGCTATGTCTTAACACCTGTACGCACTAGCTATGTCTTAATCTGAGTGGGCCTACCTATGTGGGGAACCTACCCTATATGGTAGACCTGTCCTGGTATGTCCTTATATGGTGGACCTGTCATATGGTGGACCCGTCGTATGTCCTGGTATGGTGGGGCCTGTTATGTGTCCTTATATGGTGTGGTTGTGCCCTATATGATGCGTCCTGCCATGCAGACCATCAAGGAGACCTCGGGGACGATGAACCTTGGAGGAAGTCTGACACGCCAAGCTGAAACGGACAGTCCTGTCAACGAAAGCTCTCCGCACATAGTCAACATTGGTAGAATGGTGGAGGTGAGCTTTATTTGGGATAGGTTGTGGGGCAGGGGGGGGGGGGGAGTGTTGTAATTCTTGGTGTTTGTGTGCTCAATTGACTGCTGGATTTTGTGTTGGGTTGCTTGGCAACATGTTCCCCATGTACGTTCTAGCTGTTGGCCAGCCATCTTTAACCTTGCACCTGTTAATTTTGACTCGGGTCAGATCACCACTGGTCGAACCCTACATGAGGGGGTGGGGTCAGATCACCACTGGTCGAACCCTACATGAGGGGGTGGGGTCAGATCACCACTGGTCGAACCCTACATGAGGGGGTGGGGTCAGATCACCACTGGTCGAACCCTACATGAGGGGGTGGGGTCAGATCACCACTGGTCGAACCCTACATGAGGGGGTGAGGTCAGATCACCACTGGTCGAACCCTACATGAGGGGGTGGGGTCAGATCACCACTGGTCGAACCCTACATGAGGGGGTGGGGTCAGATCACCACTGGTCGAACCCTACATGAGGGGGTGAGGTCAGATCACCACTGGTCGAACCCTACATGAGGGGGTGGGGTCAGATCACCACTGGTCGAACCCTACATGAGGGGGTGGGGTCAGATCACCACTGGTCGAACCCTACATGAGGGGGTGGGGTGGGATGGGGTGTGGCCTGTTTTTATCTCATTCTAACATCGCATAGCTCTGTGGGACCACACACACCTGGGGGGCCCTTTGTGGCTCGCTGGTGGCTAAAAATAGAATGTTATTTTTTTTGTGTTGAAGGTTTGCATTTACATGTGTAGACAGTTTAGACAACAATTATTATGTTGTTATTAACAACACAATACTGAGCACATTGTCAAGATCTATTAAACAATGCATTCCAAACCAGTAGGGAATGTGATATGTTGCATCCAGTGGCAAGAAGACGCTCTTATCAGCCTGCACTGAGCTGAGGGGTGAGGGGGAGGTAGGTAGGTAGGTGAGGTTCAATCCCTCATGCACAAATCTGAAGTAATTATGTTCAATGCTCTGACACAAGATTGAAAGATGGCTGAGAGAGAGCAAAGTGCACTCCAAATAGAGAAAGGCTCTAGAGTGAGTGCTTGCAGAGTTGTACCTACTACCTTATAACTGCAGGCTTTCACAAAAGAACAAACTTTTCGCTGAAATGCTTTGACTATTGGGTCCACTGTATCATGCCCCAAACGTCCTGTGCCTGGAGTGGGGACACATGTGCCTGGGGTGTGTGTCTAATTGCATTCTTTGCTGTATTTATCTAGTTTCCGGTTACTTGGCAACCCGATAAGTGATACGTACTAACCTCAACATTGCTTCCTGGAAAACGCAGCAAAGCAGCTGGGCACCAGGCTGTTGTGACCACACTCATGTCTATCTCATACCTATCAGATCACACCCATACTGATACAGCTATGTGACCCTCAGCCATTGGCTGTTACCACACAGTAGCTAATATTAATATTTCACCTAATTAGGTTTAGTGGTTAATTGAATGTGATTGCATCAATCTAATAATCATTATTGTGGTAACCAGTAGGGAACATCATGCCTGATGACATCATGCCTGATGACATCATGCCTGATGACATCATGCCTGATGACATCATGCCTGATGACATCATGCCTGATGACATCATGCCTGATGATTGTAACATTATTGCTATCGCAAGATCAACTAATTTGGTTATTGAATTAATTAACTAGGTGTAATTTCCAAATTGGTTATATAATTATTTACTAGTCACTTGTATTGGCTACTTGTAGCAAGTGGGTGTGGCTACTTATTAGAAGCATCTAATCTAGTGGGAGCTGATGTTTTATAGTGACATTAGAGGAAGGCCACACCCACATGCACACACACACACATTCACACACACTAATGAGTGATGGCCTCTTTCTGCACACAGGACATGGAGAACAAGATGAGGTCTACTTTGGACCAGATCTATTTTGGAAAAACAAAGGATGTTGTCAATGACCTGAGGTGGGTGTGGCCAAGTACCTTCTGTTATGTTCCCTTTGACCACTCCTCCATCTTTGTCTCACCATCATGGCTGTTATAATTATCTGCCATGTACTATTTTCTGAAAAGGGGGCGGGGTGGGGGTTAATCCCCATAGCTAAGTGTTCTCTTCTGTCAATACTTCATCTCTCCTCCTCCCATCCCTTTTAATGCCCTCCCATCCCTTTTAATGCCCTCTCTCCTCCTCCCATCCCTTTTAATGCCCTCTCCCTTTCAGGTCAGTGAGTGACCTCAAGCAGAAGATGAATCAAAAGGCCATAGCTGATGAGCTGCTCGCCAAGATGCAGCAAGGACACTAAACACATAGATCCCCCTCTTCCCCAGGAATGTTTAATTAACCTGTACCCAAGATGGAACTACTAGCATTTGTTGAAAGAATCAGTAGAGGTGTGTGTGTATGTGATTTTGATTTGTGTAGTGCTATTGTTTTTTGTGGCAAATTTGGGTCTGAGCCAAATCCCAAGAACAAAATCGTCTCTGTTGTCCATATGCATGCAGCTGAAGTTTAGATCACTTGTTCATCCTCTGCCACACCATGTGTCCCTGAACATCTGTCTTGTAAGACCACGCCCCCTATCTAGACCATTTATTAATAATTTACCTGTAGTCCGCAGTATCACGATGAAGTATCCTTGTTAAAATGTAGAATTAAAAATGTACATATAGGTTTAACTCTTTCATGGGCAACAGAGCAATATTGCGCCGCAGGCGCTATGCTAAAGCCACTCTGTTTATCTAAGCAGTTAACACTTTGCAGACAACAACATATTGATCAGTTGTTTCCGTTTCCTGGTCATGTATTGTGTCAGTTGTTTGTTAACTACGTTTTCCTGCAAAGCACAACACTTTTTTTCTGCAAAACATGTGTACCGTAATAATTGGCTTTGCCCGTGAAAGAGTCAAAATCTGATATTTGGGAACGTTACCGCGAAAAGGCATACATTATACCAGTACGCGCAATAGAAATGTAACGCCTGTATGGCTAATTAAAAATTCAGAGCCTTAACTCCATGACAGATACTTCGATTCTCAGTGCGTAAGAAGTAATGTGTAGAGGACATTTCAGACTTCTAGAATACTAAATAAGTTGCACGTTTGGCCCCTTTTCGCGGAAACTATCCCATATAAGGTATTAATTAGCGAGTCCTATATCGCGCGACCAGCCCTGCCCCTTACAACAGCTGGATGTTATTCATATGCGGCATCAAGTGCTGCTGCAAAGCTGAATCTGTAAACATGGATACCGCCACCAACAGCAGTGGCAACTGTTCCATGCCTTTCGACTCCAGGGGATTCACCAATGTTGCAATATTGCGTGCTATCTCCGGACTTTTGTCCGCTTTTTGCGCATTCTACTCCGTTCTCCTCATCGTGGCGTTCAAGCGGTACCTTCTGTCCTTCCAGCGGATCGCTCTGTACTTCTGCATATCCTCGCTCATAAAGGGTCTATCAGATGCCACGAATAGAGTAGACTACGTGTTTAGAAACGCCGCTACGCGCAACTACTGCGAGTGGTCTGGGTTCTACTTGCAGTACGCCCTTTGGACGCAATTCCTGTCCATACTGTGTTTCGTCTCCTGCACCATGAGCAAGGTCGTGTTTCAAAAGGAGCACGTGAGGTTCGAGCGTCTCCTGCCGCTACTCATATATGCCTTTCCCCTCACTTTCAATTGGATTCCCTTCATCTCCGCCACGTACGGTAAGTCGGCACTGCTGTGTTGGATCAGGGACATTAACGAGGCAGACTGCACGGCATCTGCATTCGGCATATGGTTGCAATACGTGCTCTGGACTGTGCCACAAGCTGTACTTATCGTGGCGTCAACCATCGTGTACTTCGCAGGCAGTGCTGTGTTGATCTCCCGTCGACGAAAGTGGACGCCTGCAGATCATGCCAATCAGACAGAGACGCAGAGAGGGGACAAGAAGGAGATTGTCATATTGCTTCTATTTCCAATTATATTCGTCGTCCTCAATATTCCTAGCTTCGCCATAGCCGTGTTGCAAACTTTGTATGTGACGTCATCGGACGACCCATTGTTGCCTGTCTGGTACCTCTATGGCCTCTTCACTCCCCTGGCGCCGTGTGTCTTCTGTACACGACAAACTTCCAGTGCGTAGGCTGCAGTAGTGTCGCAAGAGGATGTGTACAGGCATTTGTGTGAGGCGAAAGACCGCGATTCATAATTATACGATCAAAACAGCTGTTGATGACGATGACGACTTGGTAGACACAGATCACCGTGGACCGTACTCGCTGCTGAAAAACTGATGCAATTAACTGTCTATGCAAGAATTCATGTTTAGGCAGTAGCTATCATATAGACCTCATGAGACACGATGCACTGATCCTTGCATCCAACTGACATCATTTCGTTCTCTCCATATATACCATGCGGTATATAACAGTATAGCGTCACGAGGGTAGGGTCATGCCATGTAGAGTATACATGTATGCAACGACTCATGCATGTGCATGTAGTGCATGTATCATGCGTGCGAACCAAACAGCCCACGCACGTTGATTGATTTGCATGCACGAATGGATTAATCACTTGCGGCAGATCAAGAATGAATTGATTCAGTACTCAGAACGCGTTCAGTTCGGTTTGCTGTGACCATGTGGATTTCGAAATCGTGCCTTGCACGGGGTGGGGGTTGGGGGGGGGGGGGGGGGGGGGGGAGGGGGGAAACATAAAAAAGCAGATAGGGCATAACCATGCAATGTTGTTCTCGATTTCGAAATCATCGGTGGTTATGTGTAGTCTGGGGACCCGACTGATGGTTAGAGCCATCCCTCTTAGTGGCACGTAGGGGTGATATGATGTGCATGCATGATGTATACGAATACTTTACCGATCTGTCAATTAAGGAATGATAAGTGCATGTGTACTAACAGTATACGCATAGTATACGCATAGCATAGAGAAAAAATTATCAAAGCCCTGGTCGAAAGTAAAGCTTTCTCGTGAGCAGGCACACCGGCCCTGGTATCTGCTTGTAGCTGCCGTCTGACGATTTAAAGTCCACAGCCACACGCCTGTTCACCTCGATCAACATGTCCATCAAATGCTCCTCTTTGGCTTGCTCATTCATTACGTCGCAAAACGCCTTCACAAACCACGACCCGTACATTCCGTTTCTCCATGAGTAATATCCCGGAATGGTAGAGTACGCGTACAGGAAGTCCGCTTTCGTTGGTAGTGAGTCAGGCGCATCTACCATGTCTCCTTGCATGCCCAGCGACTCTGTGAGGTGGTCTTTGAACGCTTGTTGCTTTTTCAGCTGCTCCGCTATCTCCTCATCTGATATGACGTCACCCTTTATATCACCACCGTCGACGAAATCGGCCGGTGCTTTCACACCTTTATCATAATTAGATCCTCTGCAAGCTTGCAGGATGAACACTTTCGGTTTCCCTTTGAGGCTCGGGCAGCCGTTGCTGTCAAAATAGGTTCCCAATTCTTCCACCTTGAGAGAGGACTTGGATCCTGCTATGCTGTCTGTCCCGTACAGCACTCCTTCGTCCCCGTGGGAGAGCACTGCGATGATAAGGCAATCGTATTTGGAGTGGTCTGCTTTGGCTGTTTTGTCCAGTTGGACGCGCATCTGCTGCGTCGTCAAGTTCTCAAAGTAATGGATTTCGAAACCGAGGTAAACGAATAGGTCGCTTAGCCTCTTCGCGTCTACGTCCGTGCCCGTCCGTGCATTCATGTTGACGAAGTTGCGGTTGTTGATGATCACGGCCAATCCCCTTGGTTTGCTCTCCATCCTGTAGGTAGTTTTAACGGCTGTGGTGCCTGCATCCACTCCTTCTTGGGACAAACGGACGGCTATCCCAAGAGAACAGATGATGAATGCTACTCAGTTGCGTATGCAAGGTCTTAACCTGCATGGGCGGGGAGCACCGCCTGCTGCAAAGCTTTGGTCGCGTCTGGTCGCACGGGCCACACTATAAAGACAAAGTAGTGATTTTGTTTCGAGTTAATTAGTTCAACTCACCTTTCCTGATGGCCTCGATGAGCTCTTTGTGCGGCTCCCCGCCATCCTCCTCCATCAAGCACTCCAGTAGTACATCGAGGACGTTCGGTCCACGGCGCCGTAATGCCGTCAACAACTCTTCGTTGGCTTTAAGCTTAGTCGTTGCTGCTTCTACAGTAGGGGGAGACAATACCATCTTCCCAGTAGCCGCCACGCCCACTAGTTTTCTTACCTATCCGATCCATTTCGGCCGACGTCAGTTGTCCTTTGCTGAAAAGGCCGTGCTTTATGTCCTGCGCGCTCAGCTTCTTTATAAGCAACGCGTGGAGTGTTTTGAACGCTTCGTCTTTTGCTTTGTCCATGTCGCTCCAACGCCGGGAATGCCAGAGAGAATGATACTTTCTGCCGTAATTAGGACACTTGGAAAATTATCCGTACGTCAACTTAAACTACGTATATACCTCACAACCTGACGGCCAAGATGTGAATTAAGGTTGCAGGTTGTGAAAGGGGCGGATTACGGACATACATGCAGTGTGCGGTGAAGTTTCCTGTCATTGACGAAGAAATGTTTTAACAATCGACAGATAAGGTTTCGTAGCACATACATATTTCATAGAATGTTTGTCCACTTTTTTTCTCAATGGAATAAACTATTTGCATATCAATTACATCCACACTATAATGAATGAATCATAAACAACACTATGATGAATGAAAGTGCGAATGAGAGCGTCTGTGAGTCCATAGAATGCTCTCTGAGCAGGCAAGGTCATGGATGGTGAGAACAGTTGTGGGTGAAACCGCGGAGAAGCAGCTCACAGCGCAGCCAGAAAAGTGTGCGATGACGCGCAGGCTGCTCCGCCTCCCGTAGCGGAGTCTAATAATCATGCGTCGAACCATTCAATTGATTTGTATAACTATACCCGACAGAATCTCCGACAGAATCTCCGACAGAATCTCCGACAGAATCTCCGACAGAATCTCCGACATTTTGTAATGTAAGTTACAAATCAACTGGGAATCAAACGTTACAGTACAGATATGACTCGACGCATTTTGCTGTAGAGTCATATAGAAATTGTTCGCAAAGTAGATAACGAGATCGTACGGGAACAAGCTAATCAGCGCTCTTCTAAGTAGTGCATCTACTCTTGGCAAGAAGACGTCCAAGCAAGATGCCCCGCCCCCAGTCATCGTGCCACATTAGTGGTCGTACCCAGGCCCACTTTTATTAGTGGCAGGTTGACGTTATTGTATCTTTATGTGAACATGGAGGATGACTGGAATGAAGCTGCAAAGGAGCAGGAACGACAGCTCACTGATAAGGTGAAGGCTTTCTACAACAGATCATGGTGAACCTTTGTTCCAATTAATGCTCCCCAGGTGAAGAACTTGACCGTCACGCGGACGAGTAATAGCGCTTCTCAACCTCCGGGTATGTGTGTATTTGTGCGTGCGTGTGTATATGTGTGTGTATGTGTGTATTTACATGGATGTATATATGTATATATTTGCGCGTGTTTGCGACTCCTCTTCAACGCGTTGTCTTCGTGCGGATTCCAGCAGCACCCGCTCAACCGCCAGAACCGGAAGACAAGGAGGCGCCCGTCCTTGCCGATATCTCCCTCATCAATAAGCTGCTCCATTCAAAGGGACTTGTGACAAGCGCCCACGACATTGAAGTGCAGAGGAAGGACCCCACCTCACCCCTGTACTCTGCCAAGTCTTTTGAAGAGCTTCACTTGAAGCCAAATCTACTCAAGGGACTGTACAATATGGGTTTTAACAAGCCATCCAAGATACAAGAAACTGCACTGCCCCTCCTTCTAGCTGATCCGTAAGCACACACTCACATGTACACATGTGCATGCACACACACACACAAACACACACACACATGTATACACATGCATATATACACTCACAACACACATATGTACACAATACAACACATACACATGCATATGCCCATGCAGACTAATGTCACTAATTGAAATATCGATTCCGTCTTTTCAGTCCTGAAAATATGATTGCCCAATCCCAAAGTGGTACGGGAAAGACAGCTGCCTTTGTTTTGGCCATGCTCAGTCGTGTTAACCCCTCTGAGCCCCACCCCCAAGTGCTGTGCCTGTCTCCAACCTTTGACCTTGCAAAGCAGACCGGCAGTGTCTTGGAAAAGATGGCGCACTTCTCTCCGGAGATAAAGATGGCCTATGCTCTCAAGGAACACAAAGGTAGAGAAAGTGCTGTGGTGCTTGGGTGTGGTTTAATAAGGGTGGATGGTGAGGGGTGTGGTTAATAAGGGTGGATGGTGAGGGGTGTGGTTTAATAAGGGTGGATGGTGAGGGGGTGTGGTTTAATAAGGGTGGATGGTGAGGGGGTGTGGTTTAATAAGGGTGGATGGTTGAGGGGTGTGGTTTAATAAGGGTGGATGGTGAGGGGTGTGGTTTAATAAGGGTGGATGGTGAGGGGTGTGGTTTAATAAGGGTGGATGGGGAGGGGTGTGGTTTAATAAGGGTGGATGGTGAGGGGTGTGGTTTAATAAGGGTGGATGGTGAGGGTGTGGTTTAATAAGGGTGGATGGTGAGGGGTTGTGGTTTAATAAGGGTGGATGGTGAGGGGTGTGGTTGAATAAGGGTGGATGGTGAGGGTGTGTGGTTGAATAAGGGTGGTTGGTGAGGGGGTGTGGTTTAATAAGGTGGATGGTGAGGGCGTGTGGTTTAATAAGGGTGGGTTGCTGTGCAATGTGATTCCATCTCCTACACCCCTGTGTAGCTACGCCCACCACTGTACACACCATGCTAACTGATTAGCCTCATAACAGCTTACTTGCTCTAATTATGAGAACAGACCTTTACATCATCTGCATGTGAACCACAAAATTGTTACGGGTGTGGTTTAGGTGTGGTTTAGGTGTGATTTAGGTGTGGTTTAGGTGTGGTTTGGGTGTGGTTTAGGTGTGATTAGGGTGTGATTTGGGTGTGGTTTAGGTGTGGTTTAGGTGTGGTTTGGGTGTGGTTTGTGAGGCAGAAATGAACCTAGTGGTTGAGGGTAGGACATGTCTTCCTCACCACGCCCCCTATGCTGTGAGGTGTCACTACTCAGTGCTATGAGGTGTCACTACCAGTGCTGTGAGGTGTCATGGCTGTGTGGTGCGTGTAATTCAATATGAGGCAGGTAGAGATGAAGCCTACCATGACCATAGGGATTACTGAACATATCCATAGGGATTACTAAACATATCCATAGGGATTACTGAAAGTACCCATTGGGATTACTGAACATGACCATTGGGATTACGGATTACGATTATTATGTCACCTAATACAAAAGTGTGTCTCAGGCATGTTGCCCAGTGACATGTGTCTAGCCAAAGATGGTGTCATGGCTTCCATACTTCAGTGGCTGGGAGGAGCTCCGATCACATCATCATTGGCACAGCGGGGACCGTGCTGGATTGGATATTGAAGAAAAGGGCGTTCGACCCAAAGAAGATAAAACTGTTTGTACTTGATGAGGCTGATGTCATGATTGCACAACAAGGTCAGCAAGACCAGACCGTCAGGATACAGAAGTAAGTGTTGTGAGCCTTCTGTACGCTACATTAGTTATACAGGCATAACTGCTTCTCCCCCCCACTTCCTTCCCCATGGGGTCACTCCCCTTCCTCTTCCCTCCCTCTGGGGGTCACTCCCCTCCCGCTGGGGTCACTCCCTCCCTGGGGTCACTCCCTCCCCCTGGGGTCACTCCCCTCCCCCTGGGGTCACTCCCCTCCCCCTGGGGTCACTCCCCTCCCCCTGGGGTCACTCCCCTTCCCCTGGGGTCACTCCCCTCCCCCTGGGGTCGCTCCCCTCCCCCTGGGTCGCTCCCCTACAGGACTCTTGCACCATCCTGCCAGATGTGTTTGTTTTCAGCTACATACGACGATGATGTCATTAAGTTTGCAGATCAGCTGATCAAAGAGCCCAACAAGATAGCGTTGAAACGTGCTGAAGAGACTCTGGACAACATCAAACAGGTGTGACCAAGATGAAGACTGTACATGGTGTATTTTGTCAAAAGGCCTACATCTGTATAACCTACCATCCCTCCTCCCTCCTCCACCCCCCCCCCCCCCCCCCACCCTCAGTTTTATGTGGAATGTTCAGGGGAGGATGGAAAGTTCCAGGCCTTGTCAAACTTATATGGCTGCATATCGATTGGGCAAGCCATGGTGTTCTGTAATGTAAGTCTAATTCCACTCCTCCCTCACTCCACCCCACCCACCCTCACTCCAATCCTCCCTCACTTCACTCCTCACTTCCACTCCTCCCTCATTCCTCCTCACTCCAATCCTCCACTCCCTCATTCCCCTCCTCCCTCACTCCACTCCTCACTTCCACTCCTCCCTCATTCCTCCCTCACTCCAATCCTTCACTCCCTCATTCCCCTCCTCCCTCACTCCACTCCTCACTTCCACTCCTCCCTCACTCCAATCCTCCCTCACTCCACTCCTCCCTCCACTCCCTCATTCCTCCCTCACTCCAATCCTCACTTCCACTCATCCCTCACTCCACTCCTTCCTCACTCCAATCTTCCCTCACTCCACTCCTCCTCATTCTCCCTCACTCCCCTGCTCCCTCACTCCACTTCTCACTTCCACTCATCCCTACTTCCACTCATCCCTACTTCCACTCATCCCTACTTCCACTCATCCCTACTCCACTCATCCCTCAATCCACTCCGCCCTCACTCCATCTCCTCATTCACTCCTCAACTCCAATCCTTCACTCCCTCATTCCCCTCCTCCCTCACTCCACTCCCTCCACTCCTCATTCCCCTCCTCCCTCACTCCACTCCTCCCTCACTTCCACTCCTCCCTCACTTCCACTCTCCTCACTCCAATCCTCACTTCCACTCATCCCTCACTCCACTCCTTCCTCACTCCAATCTTCCCTCACTCCTCTCCTCCTCATTCTCCCTCACTCCCCTGCTCCCTCACTCCACTTCTCACTTCCACTCATCCCTCACTCCACTCCTCCCTCATTCCACTACTAACTCACTTCCTACCACCCACACTCACGGCTTCATTCCGTAACTAGTCTCGTGCCTCTGCCGGGGATCTGGCGGGAAAGATGTCCAAGAAGGCCATTCAGTGGCCCTGATCACAGGAGAGTCCACCATTGATCAAAGGATAGCGGTGCTCAACAGGTTGGTGTGCGTTAATTAGGATGCTAAGTCTTCTGTGAGATTAAGTACGAATGTCCAGGTTTCGAGAAGGCAAAGAGAAGTTGCTGATCACAACAAATCTGTGTGCCCGAGGGATTGATATTGAGCAAGTCAACATGGTGGTAAACTTTGATTTGCCAGTGGACACCAACAGGAGAGCAGATTTTGAAACCTACCTCCATCGCATTGGAAGGACGGGGAGGTTTGGTAGGAAGGGGTTGGCGATAAACCTGGTGGATGGACGAAGGTCTCTGGAAATGATGAAGGAGATCGAGAAACACTTTGGGAAGAAGATACTGAAATTGTCACCAGATGACGCAGAGGAGATAGAGAAGGCTGTTGGTTAAGGACACACACACCCACTTCACTGATTCTTATGACACATTGTTCTCTAACTATAATAAATTCGAGTACACTGATACCTTGTGTTCAGTGGCACCTCACTTGTGGGTGGTGTAATCATTGTGGTTGTTGTCTCACGTGAATCTTTTAATCACAGCTTACTTTTTACATGTCACTAGAAGTGGAAACTTGGTATCCTCTAAATGATTATGCATATTTGTTACAGCAAGGGACGTATAAAGTGAACGTTATATTCCAATCAAACTGGTCTCCCAGTTTTTATTTATCAATAGTAGTGAAGAGAGAACGAACAATCCCTCTGAGCTTACAAAGCGTGCTGTGGCAGGTTTACTTTATAAGTGTTATATTCCATAAACATCACATGAAATAATACGAACAAGAGAAGCCATGTGACATTCAAGTGCGCAAAGGAGCTTAAAGAGGTGCGATAGTTTGCTTAAACGGAACAGTAGTGTGAGATGGACACTAAAATAATTTTCTCAATCACACATAGGGGCAGAAAAGTTTCTTCAGTCATCATAATGCCGGCTTCCACCACCTCCTCCATAACCTCCTCCATAACCTCGGTCACCTCCTAGGTAAGAAACAAATAAAAATCAATAAACTAGCAACCTGCAAATCCACAAACCTCTGTCATTGCCGTAGTCAGAGCGACCGCCTCCTCTTCTGCCACCACCGCCATATCCTCCCCCTCCTCCATAGCCGCCACCTCCACCATAACCGCCGCCACCACCATATCCTCCTCCTCCTCCATAGCCACCTCCACCACCACCATAACCTCCTCTTCCCCCACCGTAGCCTCCTCTGCCTCCACTTCGACCTCCGCCGCCGCCGCCGCCACCACCACCTTCACTCCTGTCCTCGGCAAACCTTAGCGTTATCTCTCTGCCGTCCACCTCCGTTCCATTGTACTGCTTCAACGCCTTCTCTGCAGCTGATACGTCCTCAAAGGTGATGAAGCCAAAGCTAGCAAACAATACAAAACATTAGACATTTTGCGCTGCGAAGAGTGACACGCGTTCAATTCGTTGAACTGAAATTCCATTTAATGCCACCTTACCCGCGTGGATCTCCCGTCTCCTTGTCTTTTGGCAGGAACACATCCGTGGCCTCTTTGAATATCGCCTGAAGCGACTGGCTGTCAGTACTGTAAGACAGATTTCTGACGAACAGCTTTTTTGAAGGGACGCCGTCGTCATCACCGCCTGCGGGGATGGGTTGCGGTTAAAATGGCTTCCAGGTGTAAAATATGCCTTTTACCTCTGCCTCCGCGCGAGCCACCGCCTCTGCCTCCGCCAAACGACCTCCCTCCACCGCCTCCTCCAGACTGCTTAGGGGCAGCTATGTCGACTCTGAGTTCGCGTCCGTCCATCTCCGAGCCAGTGAGCATTTCCAATGCTTCCTTGGCAGATTCCGCATCGGGGAACTCAACGTAGCCGAATCTGAATGGCATTTTTTTGTTGTTGTATTGGAACAGTCCAACAGTACGTACAACGCATATTTTACCCTTTAGAACTGCCGTCTTCTCTAGTGATGACACGAACTGAAGATGGGTTGACGTTTTTCGATAGGACGAACTCGCGCAAACCTTCTTCGTCACACTGAAAGCTAAGGTTGCCTATGAACAAGCAGCTATCTGCAATACAAAAAGTTTTTTCAATTAAATCATCGCAACGACATAAAAGAGCTTAGACTTTTCTCTGGAACTTACTATCAGAGCTTCCACTCTTGACTTTTTTGGCGGGAGGGGTATCCATAACGGCCACTGCGACAAGCAACGTGGAAAACTGAGCACAAGGTCAAAAAAAAAGACCGATTACAGGTTTTGTAACCCTTAAAAATGACGCCTACCCGTGTCAAAAATCTTTTAGTTATTTAAAATTGATGGCAGCCGCGTGCTAACCTTGCGCATGCGCTACCTTCTTTCTTTAAATGCCCACCCTGGATTATAGCAAAACAATTTTTTTGAGTTTGAGAAAGAACCTTTTATTATTGTGAGAGTCAAAAAGCATTTCATTTATGTACACAAAAACTATTGATATCTGGGCATGTTAGCATTATATTCTGATTAGAGCGCACCACATCGGGCGAATGTTAATTAACGTCACTTAACCGGTAATGAAGTATACTTAAGGTAGCATTAACCTGTAATAATACTCATATCCCAATCTCGTCGCCGCTACCCTATTTCGGTGTTCGACGTGGCGTCTTACCACGAGCGAGCGAATACTTCCAACCGTGATATCAGACGTGCATACAGCAGAGAATAATTTAATTGCATAGCAATTTTGCTATGCAAAGTCTAAGTTCATTAGCAACTCGGTTCAGTTGCATAGCAATTTTTTTTTACCTTGGTGAAGGGCATTTCCTCTATGGCTAACATGTAGGCGACGTCGAATAATTTGCCGACGCGCTTCGACTCATCCGTCGTTACAGACGCGAACGCTTTTCCGAGCGGAGTGGAAGTCAAGATAGAGTTGATCTTCCAGGGTTGGTTGTAGTCCATATTTACAGCCTTGCCGTGCATGTCGGTCTTCTGATGCTTTGCTACATTGTCCTTCTTTAGGGCAGTTCCGATGATCCCGTCGATGAAAGCAGGCTGTAGTTCCTCATCTCTTGGAGGCGATCAACATGCTTTGCACAAAGAGCACAAAAGATACGGGAGACTTTTTCTCCCGATTCATCCCATCGCAACCACTCACCAACACTTTCTAATTCCTTCGGCCACTTCAGGGGCGGATCCAGGATTTCAGAAAAGGGGGGGTTGTTAATTAATAGTGATTAATAAAAGAGGGGCGGGTGCGGGAGGGGTAACCCCGCCCGCCCAGCTAGGGGGCCTGGGGGAGCGCTGTAAGCTCCCCCAGCGGGGTCTGGGGCTCCGCCCCAGACGCCAACGCTTTTTTATTATATCATGCTCAAAACACTACATAAAACTGCGTGCAAAAACGGAAACTGTATATATTTTTCATGAATCAAATAATTCAGCAATTTACATGTACGATTATAAGAATTGCTGGATCTATGTACTACAATCAGATGCTTGAAACAGTTTTCTGGGATGTGCTCGCATGCAGATTTCATCCACAGGTACTCTTTCTTTATAGTGCACGCATGCATGGAAATCAAAGCCAAAAGATGTTGCATATGTTTTGATCCTTCTCATTGATTAACTACTTCGGCGATATCTAGCAAGCGCTCTCCATGACCATTTACATGTATACGGTGCCTCGATCTCTCGTAGGATCATTTTCATGTTTAATCATATAGATTGATCAATGCTTACTTTTTAAAGTAAGAAAACTGCATGCATACTTGAGTAAGAGTTTTTATAAATGTCCCGTTTCGTTCTTTAGAGTGCAGTGTGATACTGTAGTTTATTGAGCGATCGTTTTAAATCACGTAGAGTAGATTGTATAACCTTCTGCACTGACAGAAATGCCACAGAAAGCTTGTGTTCAAGACAAGACAAAATCGCGGGTCCGTTAATTACACGAGGCACGTGCACGCCGTTACTTTTTGTTTAGCATCAGTACAGAAGCTATGTTGCTTGTTATTTTATATAAAGAATACAGTTGTAAACCTTGCTTACGCAAGTAAGCACCATGCGCTTACGTAAGAAAGATTGATCAATCTATGGTTAATAACTACATGTGCACGTGCGCGTGCATGATTATTAATAAAAATTAATGTGCAATGCAAGGCGGATCGATTCGGTTAGCCTTTTAGCCTTGCTAGTGTGGAAGCGCCTTTAGGAATCTTTCTCTTTTGTTCCGAATTTCCTAGTAGTGAATGTTAATATTTTCATTACGGGTCTGAAAGGGGGGGTTGCAACCCCCCCCCCCCCCCCCCCCCCCCTGGATCCGCCACTGCACGTTGTAAAGTGGTCAGATTTGCATAGTGTCGATATCACGTGAGTCTGTACTATCGAAATTATTTGCAACGTCGTACCGTACATACGCTCTCTTCACGTGTCTGCAAGCGCGGGTAGATCGATACTGTGATGGCGTATTCGAAAACATTCAAACTTCGCATCGCAGTTTTCTACGACAAATTTTGAAGTTGTTTCGCAACTTATAAAAACTGCATCGCAAAATGCGATGCCGGTTAAATTATTCCCTGATACATAACGCTAGCACTATTGTCGTTAGATCGTTTACGCAAATCCTGTATCGTAAAGCGTTAACCATAAAAGAAGACTGTACCACCACCACCAATGGTTCAATATTGAAGTAATCGTAGTACAGAACCATTAGAACAAGAATGTACTATCTTTACCCACATCAATTAAGATAAAATTACCAGCCATGTCAAGAGTACAGAAATAGTTTAATGACATAGACACGAAATGACAAGAGAATAGAATTACAATTCAAATTCAGTCTTCGTCACCCCCAAATGAAATCTTCTTCCCTGAATACTCCTGTATGCTACCACTCCTGCTGGGATTACCTCCTCTGCCTCGACCTTGTAAGGTGAATGCATATCCAAAAAGTTATCTAATTTCACAAAAAGGTTACCAACCTCTGCCTCCTCCTCTGCCACCGAATCCACCTCCACCACGCCCACCTCGGCCAAATCCACCACCTCCACCACGCCCACCTCGGCCAAAACCACCACCTCGACCTCCACGTCCTCTCCCAAAACCACCACCACTTCCACCACCACCTCCTCCTTCACTTCGCTCCTCTGCAAAGCGTAGAGAAATCTCTCGTCCATCCACAGTAGTGCCATTGTACTCCTTTAAAGCTTTCTGAGCAGTGGCCACATCATCAAATGTGACAAAACCAAACCTGAACAAAGGACATTACATTATGTTGGTCAGGATGAACAGACAACAGCAACCAGCCAACATTTCTGCCCACACATACCCTCTGGGTTCCCCAGTCTCCTTGTCCTTGGGAAGGAATATATCATTGGCTTCAGTAAAGATGCCTTCCAGAGATGAAGCATCAGTTTCATACGACAGATTGCGGACAAACAGCTTTGTGGATGGAGTTCCATCACCACCACCTCCACCACCTTAATGTGCAAGAGGTGAGCATTGGAAGTCACATACATCAACGGTACTATGTACTTACCCCCACGCCCTCCTCTTCCTCCTGGAGTTCCTCCCCTTCCACGCCCACCAGGGGTTCCCCCTCCTGGGGTCCTGGGTGTGGCCACATCCACTCTTAATTCCCTGCCCTCATATTCAGCACCAGACAAGGCTTCAAGCGCCTCCTTTGCATCACCACCACTTGCAAACTCAGCATATCCAAAACTGTAGAAACAAGTATTATCAGCATCCCATCTTGTCCACAAGACCTGCCTAACATCACATCTCAGTTCTTCTTACCCTTTTGAGGCTCCATCCTTTGTGATGATCCTCAGTGCTGTAGGCTCCACCCCCTTTGATGAAAGGAACTCTTTCAAGCCGTCTTCAGTGCAGGAAAATGTCAGGTTCCCAATGAACAGTGTGTTTCCTATTGGGAGTGCAGAGTAATTTTATTCTATTACTAACCAAAAATTGTGTTACCTTCTGCATCTTCAGTTTTAGCTTTTTTGGCTGGAGGAGTGGTAGCAGGCTGTTTTTTAATGGTTGCCTCTTCCTCCTCACTCTCTTCACTGTCCTCTTCATCACTGTCTTCTACGAAGTGACCGTCAATGATCAAGAAGTCACCAATAATAAACTTAACATTTGTTCTACTGGTAACAAGTCAAAAACATCAGGGATATATATATTACCTGCTTTCTTCCTTTTTATTCCAGTCGCTGCCTCCTAGTGTCATTTAGGTTTAAATAAAGTGGCACAAAAACTACACGAATTACCTTTTCTTCTTCCTCATCATCTTCACTGTCACTATCCTCATCAACAGCTTTCTGTTGATAAAACCATGATACATACAACTCTGTACACACATGCATGCATTACAGATACTAACCACTGCAGCTTTGGCAGCTGGCTTAGCAGCTACTGGCTTCTCTTCTGGTTCGCTGTCACTTTCATCACTGTCTTCCTCCTCTTTACCCCCATTGGCTGCAGCAACAACTTTGCTGGGAGCAGGCTTTGCTTCCTCCTCATCAGAGGTTTCCTCTGATGAGCTCTCAGCAGGCTTGGCTGCTTTTTTGTCTTGCTTGGCAGCTGCAGGAGCAGCAGCTGGTGCCTTCTTAGCAGCTGGTTTGGGTGCCTCTTCCTCTTCACTACTACTATCACTGGCCTCTGTTGTCTTAACTGGAACAGCCTTTGGGATTGAGGTAGCAGCTGCTGCCTTTGGTTTTTGCCCTTTAACTGGTTGTGCTGGTTTTATTTCCTCTTCAGATGAGTCTTCATCTGAACTTGATTCCTTTGCAGGAACCTTAGCAGACACGGTAGGCTTGGTGGGCTGTTTGGATGGTTTCTGTTCCTCTTCACTCTCAGAGGAATCATCCGAGTCGCCAGCAACCTTTGCAGGTGCAGGAACTTTGCTTCCTGAAGCCTTCTTTGTCTCTGCAGGCCTGGAGATTTCAAAATTTATGTTAATCAAAATACAATAGTTAGACACAGCAGCTTACTTCACAGGTTCAACCTCCATCACTTCATCTTTGCCTTTCTTGGCCTTCTTTTCCTAATGTAACAAAAAAGATCCTTTACCTCTTAATTCAAGTCACGTCTCGGGGGCAGTATATAGCCAGGAACAGCGTGATAATACCGATTTGAATAGCAATTTAAATTTAATAAAACTACGAATATAACCCTGAAACATGTCAGTGCGCGATTCCTGGATTTGTCGACGTAGAAAAGCAAAATAACTACCGTACGTTTTAATCAGCAGCGGATAAACTGTTATCTCGAGACGTACCTAGCTTTTTCGGCAATCGCCAGCATGCAAAAGCTTCAATCCTACGCGGCAATGTGAACATATCCAATTATTATCTGCAACGTGCCTTTTTGCCCTTGGGCGGTTCTTCCACGACTACTACTTGCTCCGTCGCTTTAGCCTAAGGCCGATTGTCGGTTTTTTTTTCCTTTCAATTTAACTTTTGCACAGATTTCAGCGTTACCTTCTTTTTCTTAGTACTCTCTTCCACAGCGACGACCGCTGGTTGTTCAACCTGCTTCTGTAGACGTAAGAAAGATAGAAAGTAAGCTACTATTTCCATAGAAACCACTTAGCAACATTTACTTACCGCCTTCTTCTTTTTTGAGATAGGCTCCGAGGCTGTTACCGCCTGATCGACTTCTGTCTCCATTGCCTACGAAAACAAGCTTGTTAAAGCATGTGCAAGTCTAGTTCACACTGATTCAAAGGCTCCTATTTCAAAGGGATAGTGAGGCTAACCTGTTTCTTCTCTGACTTGTTCTTGATGCCCATCCTTCTACGACGTGTTGCAAACTCGATCTGAAAATTTCAACACGTGGAGTGCTTATCTTACACGCATGCGCATGTCTTGAAACGTGTTCAAAAAGCGGTACCTCACGCGACCTGCAGAGATGCTAAGAACCCGCACAACCGCAGTGCAGTGACTGAACGCAACGGTTTACTGTCTCCGGAAGGATGACTGTATATTTCATCTTTCCCACCCAAAAGTAGACAAGAGCAAAACCCACCCTTTATAAATTGCCACTGCTACATGCAACAAAGCCACAAGAATCAGTGATCCAACATCATGTACTGTGGTATGTGCAAGAAGTCTCGATCCAAGGGCTCCTCTTCCTCCTCCCCAGGCATGCCTAAAAGGTAGGCGGGGTTTGCTGCATCCAGGGACAGAGGACACGGGAGACTCCCCCTCTCCATGGAGTGGTGTATGACGAGTGACATCACGTCTGGGAACTGGACCGTCTCGCCCTGCATGGCAACAATGGAGGAACACTTGGTACATTGCCTTGTGTAGACACATACACACATGCACTACACACAACATGCACACACGCACATGCGCGCACACACACACATGCACGTACACACACACACACACACACACACACATGCACGTACACACACACACACATGCACATACACACACGCACGTACACACACACACACACGCACGTACACACACACACACACACACACACACGCACGTACACACACACACACACACACACGCACGTACACACACACACACACACACACACACGCACGTACACACACACACACACACACACACACACACACACACACACACACACACACACACACACACACACACACACCTGAAGGCAATACCCAGTTGGATTTGGCTGAATCAAGTAGTGGAATATTCTTCCATCTGTTGCCTTCATGGATAGGGCATAGCACCCTGGCTGGGAGCTTGATTCCCTCACTACAAAGGACCCCTCACTCTGCTGGGCCAGAATCTCCATGGCTATCTCCCTAGGAATGCCCGCATGGAACCACCCTGCCTCCTCCAGAGATGCCATGTGCCCCTCCCCTTGGGTTCCTCCCCTTCCTGCCACACCCCTTTGGGACACATCTGCAGGAGCTCCCCCCATCCCTGACATCAGCTGTTGCTGTAGCTGGGTGAGACGGTTGCTCCTGGCTTGTAGGTCACGTTCCAACTCAGATAGCTGACAGCTTAGTGTGTAGCTGATATTCGGATCACACTCCTGTATGGAATGGAGACCAGGCGGTCACATGATTACATGTATGGAATGGAGACCAGCGGTCACATGATTACATGTATGGAATGGAGACCAGCGATCATGGGCATTTACATTTGTGTGGGGGGAGGGTGAGGCAGTGAATGGAACATTCCGTACACTCCATTGGTTAATGCCATCTTTTAATCAAAGCAAGTATGGGGTACCACAACAGGTGGGGGGGGGGACAATCATTTAAAATTAAATTGCACTCCAGTAGAGGCCATTCCTCCTAGGCTACAGTTGTGCTCACGTAAAATGCTGTGATGATTACGAGGTGATCTTACGCTAGCCAGTGTTGCATCCTAGCAAGCATTGCCTGCTTTCCTGCTGCCTCATTTCATATGTGTCACTGGGCAATGTTTATTCCAATATCATGGACTCTGGAATGTGAGGCTTTGTGAGGAGCAAAGTCTGCTTTTGTCATTGTTGGACTTCATGCAATTAGAAAGTGTTGCACCATCTCTGTATTGTATATCATTGTCTCACTATGTCAACATACCACTATCCCACAAACCACATCCAGTGAAATGTGGCACTAGCACGTGCAGATGCAAAGCAGAGAGATTAGGATTAAACAAGGCCACAGTGTCAAGGTGGGAGGGGAGGAGGTAGGAAAGATCAAAGTGCTGGACTGCCATGATTCCATATATGGAGTGCCAGTGGTCACGCGTATTTACAAGCATCCCCACAAGGTGTCATGCAATCACATATTAGAGTGCAAACCAACAACACTCTTAGTTACTACAATAGTTAGTTATTGCTACAGTACTGTACTTAGTAACCTGCCTTAATACAGTCACTCAGGTGTCAGGTGTCAGGGGGAGGAGGGGAGAGGGAGGAAGGAGGGGGAGAGGGAGGGAGAAGGAGGGAGGGTGGAAGGAGGGGAGAGAGGGTAGAAGGAGGGGAGGGAGGGAGGAGAAGGGAGAGGGAGGAAGGGAGAGGGAGGAAGGGAGAGGGAGGAAGGGAGAGGGAGGAAGGGAGAGGGAGGAAGGGAGAGGGAGGGAGGAGTAGGGGATGTGGAGGAAGGAAAGGAGAGGGAGGAGGGTGGGAAAGAGAAATTTATGGGTGAAACCAGTAATCTTTCCACACTTAACTCTTTCTGTACTTAGCTCAGTAATCTTTCTACACTTAAATTAGTAATCTTTACTAAGTATGCACTCATCTCTTACATTGGGTATCCTGGACTCCACCTCATAGATGCGCCCATACAACACCACCACCTCATCCTCCAGCTGTTGGGCCTCACTCCTCATCATGGCCGCCGTGACCTCAGCAGACCTGGGTCTAACAGGAGGGGGAGGGGGTTGAGGGGACACATCAGTCCACATGGGGGCAGAGGGCGTGGCACCACCCTGATGGAATGATGCAGGTCTGGAGGGGGGGGGGATGGGAGAAGGGGTGTGGCTGGGGGACAAGAGGGCGGAGTCTCTGGATCTTTGCTGCTGGGCAACAGGGTTGACAGTGATGGGTGGGGCGCTGGAGGCAGGTGTGCTCTGTTTGGAGCGTTGAAGTGTCTTGGTAACAAACACAACTTTCAATGCTTTTCCAACATTATCATTCAATTGGTTAGCCTGATTAGAGGGAGAGGGAAGGAGGCCATGGTGAGGGGAGGAGGAAAAGGAGGGGAAGAATGGATGGTTTGGAGAGGTGATGGAAGTGTAGAGGGGAAGAGAGGAGGTGAAGGAGTAGGAGGAGGGGAAGAGAGAGGAGAGGAGAGGACTGAGATTGGAATGTACAATGTGAGGTGCGAGATTACCTTTTCTTTTGAAGGCATTAGGAAGATATGACAGAAGATACCTTCCGATCCGGAGGGGTTCTTGGCTACGAGGGCAAAGAGGCACTTCTTGGCATCAGCAGTGCAGTATACGATTCGAGTCATTGCATGCGCCATGACCAGTCTCTGTGTGTGGATGAGATCATGCAGTCACATGACCAATTACATAACCAGCTCTGTGATTATGAGATATTTGCAATCACTAATCACACAAGGAGGACCATGGCTGGGACATACATCATTAGCTACTGATCAAAACACTTTTCTGTCATAAATTGAGGAACGAATTAGACAGAAAATATGCTCCCAGTGGAATATGGAGGCACAGCCTACATGTTTTGAAGTTGTTGCTTGCAGTGTGTGGATAAGAGTATGGATCATGTAGACTGATAAGAAGGATGGTTTGGTGTGGTGTGGTGTGTGTGTGTGTGCATGTGTGTGTGTATGTGTGTATGTGTGTGCATGTGTGTGTGTGCATGTGTGTGTGTGCATGTGTGTGTGTGTGCATGTGTGTGTGTGTGTGTGTGTGCATGTGCATGTGTGTGTGTGTGTGTGTGAGAAGCTTGAACTCGATTCTTCCCTCATTAAAGGGTTTTACCCAAGAGGAAGTGTGAACCAAATATAGACAAAATAGTCGACCCCTCCTCACGCACTGGCAGTTGTGTGTGTATGTGAATGTATGGAGGAGTATGATGCAGTGCTGGTGGTATGCCATGGGTGTCCATGATGCAGTGCTGGTGGTATGCCATGGGTGTCCATGATGCAGTGCTGGTGGTATGCCATGGGTGTCCATGATGCAGTGCTGGTGGTATGCCATGGGTGTCCATGATGCAGTGCTGGTGGTATGCCATGGGTGTCCATGAGGCAAGTCAAAACTCATTGTGATGGAATGCTCTGATGCCACAACCACATGCTTGCAATAAATTCCCCTTGATACTAAATATAACTCACAAGTCACCTGACCCTTCACAAACCTGGTCCGGTAAGGAGGTGATCTTAACCCCTTCCATTGTGGCTCCTATCTGGACTGGGGTGGCATCTGCAAGGGACTGCAGAGAGACCTCACACACACACACACACACACACACACACACACACACACACACACACACACACCACACACACACACACACACACACACACACACACACACACACTACACACACACACTACACACACACAACACACAACACACACACACTACACACACAACACACTACACACACAATACACACAACACACTACACACAATACACACATACATATACATACATACATACATACATACATACATACATACATACATACATACGTACCCACACACCCACACACGCATACATATACACAATCAAACACACACACACACACACACACACATGACACAAGGTCACAGGAATCACCTTCACTGAGATTTTGCCTAACTGTTTCTTTACAGCCTTAGCAATGTCTGACTGGCTTCCTTTAGCAGAAGGCAGCTGGAGACCAAAGGAGCCCGCATACTGCCAGTGGGCGGGGCACACACATCACACACACACACACCACCCACACATCACACACACACACACACACCACACACACATCACACACACACACACAAACAAACACACACACACACACACACACACACACACACACACACACGTTCCAATAATCGGAGGTTGAGATATCGCACGGTTGCATCCCCCTCCCAACGGCGCGGCGCGCGCGGCGTTGCAGAGGGCATATATACCTTGGCTTCCTTGGCCGCGGGACTTGCCCGGGGAGCACGCTGGGCCTCCTCCGCGCGTTTTTGGCGCGCACGCTTTTCTTCGTCTTCTCGTTTCCAAATATCGTCTCTGGCTTTCAGCGCGTACATCTCTCTGCAGTCCGTAATGAAAAGGCGATGCAGCGTTAAGTTTACGGTTTAGCTAAATACGTCATAGATTACCAGCCGAACCTCTGTACGAAGCGAAGTTACAAGCGTATTTGTTTGCGATGCGTAATGTCAACTGTAAGAGGATATATGTAATCCATAATTATAAATTACATCACGTGCGATATTTTCACCTCTGAATGGATACCTGGTGGAAGGTGGGTTGCTTCACTACAAAGGACCCTTCACTCTGTCGGACAAGAATCACCATGGCTATCTCCGGGCAAGCATCTCCATGGCTATCTCCCTGGGAATGCTTGCATGAACCATCAGACCTGTTAGCTGTGGTCTGGAGACTAGTAGCCATAACGGGGGCGTGGTCAATCAATTTTTTTTTTTTTCCCCGGCATGATGTCATATTCAGCTAATTAATAAGATTAGCGCAAGCCTAACTGGTGAAGGATAAAACCATGGATTGTTTAATAGAGGAGTTGCATGTGACGTCGCGCGCGTCTTACATCACTAAGTATGTTACTATAAATATGCGCTGCGTGGGTACGAGATAAACAATAACCGGACGGGAACAATAGAAGGCGGCAGCATTCGCTCACGTGGTACATATTTATAGCGTGCCGTATACATAAATAGCAGCATACATATGATGTAACTAAACAATGCAAGGCGCGCGTGACGTCAATGCAACTCCTCTATTGTTGCGGCTTGCCATTTTCATTAGTTTTGTCGAAAAGCAAGTGTGATAATTTAATTATACAAAACACAGTTCACGACAAAATGTCGTGATCCACAGTTATACACGTGACAAAGAATAAAACTATGCAATATGACGTGCGAAAGCTTTTAAATTCCTACATACTCACATCACCCTTAGCTTTCCCATTTGGCATAACCTTGCTAAACTTCTCTTTGTTTTTATGCTACATCCATTCCGCTTTGTACCACTTGCAAAGCGTTTGGTCTCTTATTTCTCACAGCAGAATATGTGAACATGCCCTCACAGTAACTGTCACACTCTTATGCATGTGTAAATGAAACTGTATTCCTTTGGCAACTCTCCATGTGCATGTTGAGTTCCCATGTGACTGGTTCTCTGTAGATCCTCCTTTGACTGCACATGGGTACATATGCATGTAGCCGCATGTAGTGTCCCATATGTACTGCATGGTGCATGTATGTATTGGAGAACCAGTCATAAGGGAGCTCCACATGCAGAAGTTGTTGACCATATGAAACAATAGAGAGCAACACACTACGAGTACAAAAGCCCAGTCCCAGAAATTGAGAATAGAGTCAGTGGCCTCTTAAATATGCAATGAGCAGTTCAATGGAATAGAATGCAAGTGCATGTGCAGAGAACAGGTTCAGACCTTGCATGCAATGTACATGAGTTTGTGTGTGTGTGTGTGTGTGTGTGTGTGTGTGTGTGTGAGTATGTGTGTGTGTGTGTGTGTGTGTGAGTATGTGTGTGTGTGTGTGTGTGTGTGTGTGTATAGTGTGTACCATCATTAGACAGGTTTAAGCTATGGTGTGTGTGTATTTGTGCAAGTGTATGTATAGAGGACCTATCCTATGGGGGACAAACACGCTGTACATGAGACTCACAACACCTTTTGCTGAGAAGGTGTGAAACAATGCTTTCGCTTTTCTTAAACCTAGCTAACATCATTGTCGTTCTTTCTGCTTTGCTCGCTCAGCTTTTGGTCCACTTGCAGTGAATTCCGTCTCTTGTTTCTAACAATGTAGATGTAGTGTTACAGTACTGTCTACCACATTACTTTGCTGCAATACTATTCCCCCAGTACACTAGTACTCATCTAACACTCTGAACAAGTGCTCAGATTGAAGAGGGTACAGCTATATGGAGCTGGATAATGAATATTGTTACTAACTTCCTTCTGTCAGTTCTGTGTAAACTTACCACAGGCCTGATCTACATGTAGCTTAGGAGCAATAAAATTCATCACCATATAGGCCTTTCTACCTTTCCTTCTGCATGTTGGGACTCCCAAAAGTATTGCAATGGTGTAGTATGAAGTATAGAAGATAGGAAGTTGATAGCGTTTACCGTTCGGAAGTTATAACGATGTGAACGCAAAGGATTTTTATAACATTTTATAATATTTGGATCACGACATGTTCCATAAGTGGATTTAGGAGCCTTCATCCAGCGTGTTTTTCGTCCACCAGTCTAAAGTGGTAATATGGTGGGACCACACACCCTGACCATTGTTGAAATGATGATGTCACTACTAATATACATGCAATGACAAAATTCCGTCCACTCACGCGCACCTTATCTTGCTCGCGTGACAAAATGGCCATAGCAACGAAGGGGAGGGGGAAAATATTATACGTGTCGCTTAGCAACCACAAAAGAAAAGACGCCGGTCGTTCAATGTCAGCTGACGTTGTCCCGGTGAAATGTGCGCTGAAATTCAGCCCACCAACGCTCGTTCTATTGTACAAGGAGGATAAGAATGGTGAGCAACGATTTTCCGAGTAGTCGAGTAGTTCTCATTCTGTATTCTCTTCAGGCAAAACTCGTCGCCGTTCAATGCCACTCAGGAAATTCAAATGCGACACAAAGTACGTTGCGCGCTGCGTTTCTATGTTGCCACTACGTGAGCCGTGTCGCTTTCCTCAGGATAGACGCGTATATGTCAGGTTTGATGAATGACGACCCCGTGAACGCACCTTATATGAGAGCAATCCCATCCGCTCAGGTGTGTGTGCCCCGTGCACGTCCGTCTGCATTTCCGTCCACCCCATTGTGCACGTCCCGCTTCATTCCATCATTGTATACCCCCTCTTTTCTCCTGACAGCTGGTCCGTCTTTTAAAAAAAGTTCAATCAGCCATTCAAGAGAAAACTCCGCCCTCCATTTCCCTAGCACCTAAGGAAAATGCCCAGCTCTCCATTCCTCCATCCATTAAGGAGAAAGGCACACCCCATACTTTTAAGGAGAATGCCCCACCCACTAAAAACAATGCCCCACCCACTAAGGAAAATACCCCACCCACCAAGGAGAATGCCCCACCCACTAAGGGCAATGCTCCACCCACTAACGTGGATGCCACTAAGGGGAGTGCTCCTCAGCTAGCATGTACCACAGATGTCAGCTCTCTGCGTGACCTTCCCTCACTGGGACAATCAACTCCAATTGGACAGTCTAGATTTCAGATGGATTCTGCAGTCGAATCGCTTTTTGCTGAGAGACTAGAAGAGATTGAGGAGGAGGAAGAGGAGGAGGAGGAGGAGGAGGAGGAGGAGGAGGAACTTAACCAAAAGGAAGAGATAGATGTGTATAAACTGATGGCCACACCTCCGCCAATGGCTGCTGCCGTGGAGATTGGAGGTCACATGGGGAATGATATCTTGTCTACCAGATCCCCACTGACTAGAAAGCTACCTCCTCTGGCTCCCATGGCTCCTGTGGGTGGAGCCGTACCTCCTATGGCTCCTCCAACTGGAGGAGGCAGCATGTCTAACACAAGGTCCAAACTGTCTCTGCCTACTGGTGATGCTTTCAGTGATGGGGGGTGGTGATGGTGATGATGATGGTGGTGATAGTGGTGGTAGTATTGGTGGTGGTGGTAATGATGGTGGTGATGATAGTGGTGATGGGGATTACCAAAGGGATGTGATAGAAGGGTTACAAAGAGCATCTTCTTCATTGAACAGAGTTGTGGAATCTACATCTAGTGAAAGGCCCGAATCCACGAGGGGTGTGGCCAGCAGCAGGTCATTGGTGAACAGTTCATTGAATGAGGCTGCATCTCGAAGCACCACTGCACCCTCGGGTGTGTCAGGAGAGCACCCAAGCACCATTGGTGCTCCACGGTCCCATTCCAGCTTCCTCCATTCCAGTTCTCTCCCGGCTGATGACCAGAAGAGCTTGAGTTTCGATATGGCAGACCAGGTGGAGAGTGAAGGGGCCGGGGAGGAGGGAGGCCTATCCAGTGTGAGTGACCTGGCGGACAGGTGCTTGGACTTCAGGATTGCTGGTATCGTGACGGGGGAGAACTCTACAGAGGACTTGAACAAGGTTGATGAAGACGAACTGGCCAAGAAGAAGGCCACGATGAACGTGGTATACGAAGCCAACAGGCTAAAGCCTGGGGACGAGGGGTATGTGTATGACAAGGAGGTGGAGTTTGAAGGTGGAAAGATGGAGAGTGGGTGGGACTCTGATCCAGAAAGCTGTGGGGAATTTTGATAAGTGTATGTGTGGTAGTAGTATGCATGTGTGTGCTCTTATGTCAAAAATAAAATTTCAGGGAAATGTACATTTTGTGTGGAAAGCTCACCATAAGTCACAAACTGAATACACCTTTCTGTCCTCACCTTCCCCTCCCTCTGACAGGCTGTTTGGTAATATCCATGTACAGAGTTGCAACAACAATACATGTGGTGTGATTACTAGTGTTGAAGTGTCACACCTCCAGTCCACCCCATCTCATTAGCATGGAGGTGGATAGCCATGGTACTGTCAATGTGTGGTGTGAAGGATGATGGTGAGGAGGTTGTGAGTGTGATGATGACAGGGAGGAGGCGAGGGTGTGCAATGATGACAGCCAAAGTTGAATGATGATGAGGTGGGAGTCCACAGGAGTAGAATAATATCTCACTGGAACGGCCATTTTTGAGGTGGATACATGCGGGGACTGAGCTTTCTGCATGGTGTGAGTGTGGTGACAATGATGGCAGAAGGTGAGCATGGTACAGTTCTACGTTTGTTCCGTGTCATAAAACGATATGCTTTTAGAGAAACAAACGAATTCCTTTTTCTCGTGCCCAGTCCCAAAATAATTCTTGGTCGTCGTTTTCGGATCACCTGCACGTTATCCTTCAAGGTCCTAGAAAGAGAGTTAAATGCCTTCGCGTAATCAAAAGAAGAGATCTAAGCAACGAGCGGAATACCTTCAAAAGCAAGACGATATTTTATCACAAGAAAACAAGGCTAAATCCCCGAGCGCGCTACAAGACCGATCCCGAAAAGAAGAAGGCCTCTGTACGCGACAGCTACAAGGCCGATCCCGAAAAGAAGAAGGCCTCTGTACGCGACAGCTACAAGGCCGATCCCGAAAAGAAGAAGGCCTCTGTACGCGACAGCTACAAGGCCGATCCTGAAAGGAAGAAGGCCTCTGTACGCGACAGCTACAAGGCCGTCCCGAAAAGAAGAAGGCCTCTGTACGCGACAGCTACAACGCAGATATTGAATCTAAGCAATCTGCTAAAAGGCAACGATATCAAGAGGACGTCGAGGAGAACCGCGCTGCTAAAAGGCAGAAATACGAGGACCATTCAGCTGCCATTAAGGCATCTGAAATCGGTATTGGAATGACCCCGCTGTCCGATTGGCTAAACGTGCTGCCGAGAGGAAGCGGTATCGCAGGGGTCACCGAACTACCATTACCACCCAAAGGTATGTCATGGCATGTTGTATTGCACTAGTATTAAAAAGGATGTGCATGCAACATGTGTACAGCACGCATGTAAGGGATCTGCACAAAAACCATTCACTTCACATGTAAAGCATGCATGGTGAGTGTACAGTACATGTAGTCCTTTCTCCTTTGTGACCTGTCTATTGAATATTGGGGTGTCATCCTTAATCTGATGTACAAAAAGGCTTCCTTATCTGATGTACAACGGCGCAACTGTGTATGAATTTAATTGCATTTGCTAACTGAAAATTACTGCAACCATATCCTTCTCCCATATAGCTACTCCTTGTATTAACCCAAATCTCATGCACTAATAGAGTATAATGGTGGACTTGAAAAAGCTATTTTTATGGATAGTGAGCTTCTAAGTGAAGTAAATTATGCCTTTTGTAAGTCTCATCCATTGCTAGCTCAAAAGGTTGTTACAAGATCTGCCCGTGCAGCAGTAAGTAAGATTGGTGCAGATGCATTGGTTTCTAAAGCACTGAGTGTACGAAGAGCAAAAGCAGGGTCATTGCTAAAAACTATCCGGGAAGTTAATGCATTGAAATTAGAAGAAAATGATATTTTAGTTCATATATAAGAATGGACATCATTGGAGAGAGGGAGGTCTTTCCCATGTAAACATTGTTACACAAACATTGCACACACACACACACACACACACACACACACACACACACACACACAGCCACTCCCCCCTTATCTGTGAGGTCATGAATATGTAGACTGATCGGTGATGTAACGGATGAAATTGGACCAATACAATTGTAGCACAGCCGGCACACACGTTAAGGTTTTTCATGTATAAAAGCGACTCACCCGCCAAATAGTGCACTTTGCTTGCTGAGAACGAAAAAGGTAAAAACTAAATCCTTGCACTTTGTTTCTATACTCTCTGTCATGTTGATTCAGATGGAAAACTCGCAATATGAAAGATTTTTTGAAGAGAAGTCGGAGGACGAAGTACATCCTCCAACTCCTCTTCCATTTACGCAGCCACCGCCCCTGCCACCGCTGCTAGATGCAGTGCTGCCCCCTTACCGTCCGCCGCCAGCTGCAGCAGCAGCACTGCCCCCACCGCCAGCAGCAGCAGCAGCAGAGCTGCCCCCGCCGCCATCAGCAGCAGCAGCAGCAGAGCTGCCCCCACCTCCAGCAGCAGAAGCAGGAGCACCGCTGCTACCAGCACCAGCCCCACCACCGGCACTGACACCAGTGCCCCCACCACCACTTCGCCTGCTGCCCCCCTGGCCGCTGCCACCACCACCCACGTGGCTCCCATGGCCAGAACGAGGCCGCCGCGGGAATAGAAGAGGCTGGGGGAGACAGAAACAACGAGGACAAGGCCGAACGGTTAATAACATCAAGAACTCGTATACATATCATTTCTATTATTAAAATTTTTAACCTCTCTCCCTCCCTCCCTTCGAAAATTAAAATCAATTTGTGACCAGTTATAAAGATGCCAGAGGAAAAAACTTATGAAACAAGTAAATAAAAACATTCTCTAACGAGAAAGTTGTTGGTATATAGGATTGACCAATGGTGTCACTCTTGTTTCCGTGCTTTTTACACCACCATTGGTCAATCCTATATACCAAGAACTTTCTCGTTAGAAAATGTTTTTATTTACTTGTATATTCACGCATGCTTCTAACCTAATGCAATCTCAGAATGGCCACTTTGTATTGCAGTTGGAATGCTGGAACCAGCTAATTTGAATTAAGGCCAGTAATGGTAAAATACATTTAAATGACAGACAATATAACTGACCATTCACAAGCATCTGTGTTAAGTTAGCAGGACTAAAACTGTCTGGGAGGAATGTAGATGTAAGTGAAGAACTACAGATCACAGTACTGCTAGTTTCAGCCACAATCTGATTCGGGTGAGCTAAAAAAGCATATGCTCCACAATGATAGCAAGTTACCATTCAAAAATCACTAACCACTGTCATTGATGCATTCATCAGATGTGGGTACATGGGCCTCGTGCTTACGCGTATCTGCATGTGAAAAAAAAAAAGATGTAAATAACTGAAGCATTAAATAGTATGGTAAACTGACCATTCACAAGCATCGGTGTTAAATTACTAAAACTGTCTGGGAGGAATGCAGATGTAAGTGAAGAACTACAGATCACAGTACTGCTAGTTTCAGCAATCTCAAGTTACCGTTCAAAAATACTAACCACTGTCATTGATGCATCCATCGGATGTGGGTACATGAGCCTCACGATCAGTAACACTCTGAGAGACTTGCGTCTTACCCATATCTGCATGTGTCATAAAAAATAAATAACTGAAGTATAAAAAAGAAATTTCAGGCCCGTAGCGAGGTAAGTCTGAAAGGGAGGGGGACGGGGGGGGGGGGGGGGGGGGTTGGATCGATTTCTAATAGGACTGCGGGGGGGAGGAGTAGTCTAAGTGGTGTGTGCATGTGGGCCCTCATGCATTCACGCAGCTGCACTCACGTAATGAGATAACGCGATCGGGTGGGTGAAGTCATGACAGGCGCGCGATTCCTGTATGCATAAATTACCTTTTGCTTTCTTTGAAAAGTAATTCAAGATACTTTCCGAGCCCGAATGAACACGCTTGCTTGCCATAACTGTAGAACAATGAATATCACGTGGGATGTTGTTTAATTGGTTTCGCTAATGAATTAAAGTATTAATCCTTAATTTTATTCATCATCAGGTCTGAGGGGGTGGGGGTGGGGGGTGGTGGGGGGTCCGGACACCACCGCCCCCCCCCCCCTCCCCCTGTATCCGCCACTGTGATAGATAGAAGTAGTTTGACTGAGCGACTCCTTGTGATCGGATGGTTGGACAATTTTTTGACTGTGTTCTCAACTTGACATGTGCAACAGAACATCACTGCAGGCACTGTACTTACATCAATGCAAGCATCACATGACTTTTCACCATCACTGCCAATCTTGGACATGCACCCAGCCACCTCCACATCAAAGCCAAGATTGATGGAGGTTCTGAAGTGTACCATTGACTCCACCCTCTGGTATGGTGATACTTCTCTGACAGGTAGGCTAGGACGCTCCATGTTCTGCTCGGTCTCAGACCTCTCTATATCCTTATGCAGACACACACTCACAGAAAAATTGGAGACATGGAAGAATTCTGGGTGGTTTATAGTGCTAGAACACAACTGGAATCGATGTGGGGTATAAATGGCACATTTTGTGCGGAACTGCATATTAAAGAAATTCATTCATTTAACAAAATTGCCTTTCCCTGTTTCTAATACTCATCGATGCAAAATATTCATAATGACTTGAGTTATCCTGCCAGGGTCTGTCAACTTGTCACACTGCCCGAATACTTATTAAATGTTGGTCAGGTATGCGTCATGGATTCTAGGAATTCCCATAAAGTAGGCCACTTGAACATCCATACTAGACATCTCAATGACACCTAAATACATGGGATTGCAAATGGTGTGTGTGCAAATCATCAACAACTCGAGTAGGATTTGAACTGCAAACCTTCCTGAAGTGTGCCACAAAGTAGGCATGAGCATCATTCTCCCAGTGCATTTGCTGTGCCACTTCAAAGCTTGAAACATATCAATGTACATGTAGGTTGCATACAATGAAGATCTCATCAGCACAAATATCTTACAATTTAACAATTTAACTTATTGCAAGTGCAGTAATTTTGTACAGCTTGGTGACATAATTAAAGCTGTACAATTCTCAATTAGAAGCTACAGAAAAGAAAAAGTTATTGTAAGTGTCTACTAGTCCATGGTTTATCAAATCATGTGGGGAGTGTGAAAGCACATCGTTTTTATGCTTAGAGTGTAGCTCACCTTTTTACCTCATAGTGCTAACATCTCAGCCCCACTCTCATGGAAGACAATGTGGGATCAAGAAGAGGTGGCATGGGGAACAAGTGAAGGGAGGAGATGGCATGGGAATACAACTGTGGTGGAGATGGTGAAAGTTGATGAGAAAAAGAAAGGTTGGTCAAAAAGGCTGTCTAGAGGAAGGGGTGAAAGGCATTGTGTCCAACAGAAGGCCTACTCTAAAGAGATGGGTCAGTAACATTAAATTTCACTATCCTTGCTGCTCTGCCCACTGTAGACAAATTGATTTATTGGTTGCTTTAAGTGACCGCGAGACATGAAAACAATTCAGCTGTGCACCCTCAGTAGATGATTGTAAGCACTGCCTACACCATCATACTGTATGCTTTTTTCCATGCAGTCGCACCACCACACCCAATGCAATGATAATGGAATCTTTATGAACATACAAGATATGTCAAAATGACATCTACGCACATTCATTTAACACCATAGCCTTTTAAATGTTTCTAAACACATCACTGTTTAAATAGCAAAATATTCATGTGCTCGTCCAAAGCTTTCTGTAAAGTAATCAAACCATTCTATATCACATGAGTAAGTATGTACCATGAAATCCCATAAAGTCATAGAAGAATAAACAAAGTTAATGCATGCAAATGTCATGATGATTTTATCTTCAAGCGTGCTGGTTTCAATACCATAGATTGGTAATTTTGTGGAACATCATTTTCCTGATAACTGCAGCTGGACTTGAAAAGGCACAAATAGCTATCCATCAGGCGGAGGCTGTACTGAGCCAATTTGTGGCAATAAATCAGCTGGCTTGAGTGGATCAGATGCGATGGGGAGAAACTGAAGCAAACTCATCACATGCCATTGGTTGACGTCAGTTTAGTGAAAGAGACACCCGTAGTTGGGACCAGTGAACTGCAAGGATTAAAAGTATCAGAAGACAGGACACATTGCCAATGTTTTCTGTTCAACCAGAGTTGTATCAGTTCACAGCCTGGATAGAGATGTGCATGAGTCGTTTCTTGGTAAAAGTGAGGAGAATACATGGTTAGCAAACCAGTATGCAAACCAGTATGACTTAACATTGAATCAGAATAACCAGCCCATACTCACAAAGGAAGTTAGAGACATGTACCTATGATTGTCCTCTACTGGTGGAGAACCAGCTGGTTGAGATTTGGATTCACTTGGTGCTTCATACCATGAAACAGGGCAATTTCTCCATGCAGAGTTGTTTTCTATTATGTCTCTTGCAATGTTTCTCATTCCTTCCTCTTCAGCTGTGTTTAATGAGGTATTAAACAGGTGTGGTGAGCCCATTCAATTGACACATTATTAACAATTTGGTAAAATATAATTTTGGTTGTGATGTGTCTATGCTACTTTGAATTTTGTCACTGTCTTTGTTACACACAAACTAAATATACCCTCTACTCATTTCCATCTTCATCACATACACACGTGAAAAGAGGTAATATTTCTAGTGTGCATTGGTTATTTAATTTACTAAACTGTAGGGTATATTAAAGAAATCTTAAAAAGAAGCATTGAAAGAGCATGATGTGGTTCAGACACAGGGGATGGATATTTACATGCAACTATTGCAGGGTGTGTGACAACAGCTAAAGGTCACATGCAGGTACTAAGGTTGTCCTATTATCCATCAGGTAGTGGCAAATATGTGCAGACCAAGCCATCTGTGCAGTAAGCCATTAAGGATCACGCTACATAATTTCAATTGCCGATGGCGCTAACTGGGGAAGTGGATAATTATTGGTTAGACAATGTATATCACAGCTCTATCTAACAGCAGTGCATGTCACAAAGAACTTTGAAAGCAAAACTAAAGGTACAATAAGCGTTAGGTAGTGGTGGACCACCAGGCAAATATGCTCACTGCAATTAATACAGCACCTTTTCTCTATTTACCTGACTGACCGTCACCTACACCAGCCAGATAACAACAACCCATCCCTCCTGAATGCATTGAAGCATTCTGAAATTTAGTCAGTCAGCCATGAAACTCCCTCAAGTATGATTCAATTTTTTGTGATCACCATTCATGCAATGTGCATGTCGTGTGATGCAATAAATCATCTGCAATGGAAAGTTTTGTCTTTATATTCACACCACAGATCGAATGGTTTCTGTGGTTGGATGGCTCCATGGAACACTTACAGAACTCAGTCACACTTTTTTCTGATAATGCACATGCATAGCTGAGATTCATATATCCACATTGAGATGCACTTTTACATCCCTGTCACAGCTTGCACAGTGGACCATGACATCCCTCAGCACACGTATCATAGCTGGAATGCAAAGCATCATTTGAAGCCCTCACAATCTTGACAGGGCTTCAGATGATGCTTTGCGATCCAGCTATAATACGTGGTGTTTATGGACATCATGGTCCACTGTGTGAGCTGTGATGCAGGGATGGAAAAGTGAGATCAATGCATAGCAGTCATCAGAACTAGTGTGTGCGTTCACCTAAATGTTCAATGCCACTGAGCAATAGCAAAGCATTGTAACTCTACTTACTTTAACTATGTAGTCATTGCATACATTACATGATTCTGACGTCGTGCTACTTTCATCCAAGACTAATACTGACTTTATAGTACAAAGAAAGAACACCACATCAACACAACTGATAGCTTCTATCCTAATGCCAGCTAGGCTACCACCAAAAAATTTAACCAACAACTACTACCAAAAAAAGGCGCTAGTTGATAAATTAATAATACATCATACAAACAACACAAGAAATGCGATCCTGAACCTAGAGCGACATGTGCTCTCACCACGAGGTAACTTGATAAGTTCGTGGTGGCTGCATGACATTGCCTTTGAATAGATAATCACACAGTGGCTGTGGTGAAGATGCCAGAATGTCATCACATGTTAGCAACCACCCTTGAACCGCTGCTTACGGAGGTAAAATGCCTCATGGATTCACAAATGATTGAGGTTGAGGAAAGCAGTATCAGGTGGAGTTGTTTTTAGGAGGGGATCTAAAGGTAAGGTGAACATGTACATTTTATGATCAAATCCTATCTGCTTTGATTGGTAGTTCTTACTTGATGTTTCTGGGTTTGGTACAAGCAAACTATAGGTATGCTTGCATATAGTGCTTGGTGCCATCAACTGATCAGTAAGGTTATACTGCATGTGTCCAGATATTATACCTATTAGTAATTTTAAAATATTGCATACTCGACAAACTGACCCAGCAGAACCCATTAGACTATTCCTTTATTGAACCATACACCCTTATGGATGGCAAATGATAGACCGGCGCTATTAAAAGCTGTGACAACCTGGCAGAGCAGAGGACAGGCATACCACCTGACGTGGGAACTTGGCAGACAGTGGTTGTATGCTGAGAGCGTGCTTTGTGTTGTGTGTGTACCACTGTGATTTGGCTATTTGAGAATCAGCACAACTCAGAAGTTCTGGCGCAGCGCGCACGTTGGCCACAGTCTAAATCACAGTTTGATTACATTGAATAAATGTAAAAATACTTTGAGATAAAATAATTATGACAAGTTTAATTTAATTGGAGGACTTATTAAAAGTTTGAAAGTATGAAATATGATTTCTGTTTTTAGTAAATATCACTAAAAACCACAGCCCTTTTCAAGGACTTTGACTTTAATAACTCACCATTAAATCAAATGGTTGTTTTTTCTGCATTTCATATAAATGTTTATTAAAATAAGTTATCGAATAAAATGCTGAAACCTTAATAACATTTAAATGAAATATGACGTTAACTTACTATTGAACCTTGTTACTTGATATTAACCCTGCATATTCGTGTTATGCGCAACTTTGTACATACGTATTTAATCTTAAAACTTTGATAACGGAGGGCTTTGAATATGTTGATTTATGAGGGTTTTGATTGTAAAGTGCTAATTAAATTTCAATTCTGACTTGTATTAATTTACAACCCGGCATTGATTGTCGGACCAAATGATCGATGGATAATAATTGACTTACAGGGGGCATTGCGGAAGACGTTGCAGTCTTACCCTATGAATGAACAAGTCAGGACACAAGAATCTATCGACATGCCATTATAAGGCCAAATGTAAAAGAAAAAGTGTTTCCAAACTATAGGCAAGTGTGTCCAAGTAGAGTATCCCTGTCGTCTTTCCTTTGCCATAAAGAAAGCATGGCTAAGATCTTCTCTAAATAGCGAGCAGTCTAATTATTGATTTTAAAATAATAGCGTTGGACTCACATAATCAGCGAAATCATTAATTTTACATGAAAAGAACGAGTACATGTACACGTATAATAGAGCGTCCTTTTTATTAAAGTATTGGGGAGGGGGAGGGGGGCCACCGACTCCTACGCCTATGCGTGACACGGCAGCGAGGTGAAGAAGCTGTTGTTGAATACACGAGACGGCCTTTGTGATACTGGATGTGGTGCACAGCCAAGAACGTGCAGTGCTGGACGGGCTGAACCAGTTTGACGCACTGACTGATCAGAACGGAAATGGTATGGTACATCGGGCGTGGTTAATAAAATCTCGCTTTATTATTTAGACGTACTATCATGAGCTGCTGATGATAATAAATAACACACGACAGCATGTTAAACATGTGATAAATGAATATTATTTCATACATGAGTTTGGCGGGGTTCGACTGGGTCACAGCCTGCATAGCCCACCACTAGGGGGTGAGGAGGTCTCGGCCCCAGTCTCTAAACGTCACAACATGGTACGATGATGTAATCCATTCGCGTGGTGACGTGGGGCCGAGACTAGGGTGATGTAACTCCATATAGGAAACGAGAGTGTGGTCATCCAGAGTGGCTGGACTTCCCACAGCAGGGAGCTTGCAGACAAATGAAGCTCACCAACCATCCACTCCTGGGCTACCAGTACCTGTTAAAGTTTGACAAAGCCATGCAGAAGCTTGATGATGGGCACTCCTTCATGAAGTCACACCTATGTCATTCACAAGCACAATGCAATGTGGAACCATCATGTGGGAGTACAGCGACCTGGAATGGACTCCAAGAAGCACAAGTGTGGTCTTGTCGACCCACAGTCCATGTAGTTCACTGTACCAGGGGACCATGATGGGAGGGCCAACTCTATTGTCTACATGTACATCCCATGTAGGTCCTTGTATGCCATTGGGCCAGAGACAAAAGCAATTGTTTGATCTTTCCAGTCAGCTGTGTGATTACCTGTCCTTGTAGATTTTGTGATGGAGGGGGGGGGGGGGGGGGGGGGGAGTAGTGGTGGTGGCTGTGGGGAGGGGCAAGGCTGCATTGGTGTTGACCATAACATCAATATTTGAAGATAAAATTAAAAAAAGAAATATGAACCATAATGTGACTGGCAGTCATTTTACTGTTATGCGGGGCTAGTTTCTATTTGGATGAGTTCATCACTCACTACAACACCTTACAGAAGCACAGTCCCACATTTACACAAAAGAAGCTATCAGGTACAATTCAGGTGCGCCTCATCATTACCATTGCTGGTAAGGCCACATGTGTTTCATTGCTGTGTCTTGTATCTCTTGAACCTTCGCCAAAATGAGTTTCAAATATTAGCTGGGAATCAACCATTCAGTGAGCAGAAGAAGAAATGCTCTTATCGAGATATGCACCTGACCATATAAGGGGATACTCCAGCACACATCTTGGGACAGTGACATCTCAGTGTCCGTTGACATCATTGTTACATATGGTTGTGGAAATAATAAAATTAATTTAAACCCCACCCACTCCGACTAATAAATAATAATTGCTCACAGATATAAGGTGGAGCATTGCAATAATACATTCATTATTCACCATGCAAATTTTTTCTTGAATTGCGTACAAACGCATTCCAATTTTTATGGTGGACCTGGAGAGCAGACTCGCAAAAGAAGGTAGAAATGAAGCAAAAAAATTTGGTTCTGTTTGTCGCTGTTGTCGCCCGAGTAATTTGACATGTAAAAAGTCTTCGTAAGGTGAGTGCGCAAAGGGAGAAACGGGGCCGGCGTATTAGAGACAAGCTTAATGAGTACAGATGAGCTGGGGAGTGATACGAGGTACAGAGGCTGCTAAGGAGGTAATGGTGCGCACGCCTACAAATATAAAAATACCTACTAGGGGAGAATACGTCCTCCCACACCACAACTCTTACACTGCACGTATTTCTCACCACCGTCTGTATAGCTTCAAATGCAGGCAAACAGAGGGAGTAGAGACGCCCACCAGCAGCAATGCAGCTGAGCTAAATGGCAGACAGAATCACTCCAACTACAACGCTCCGTGGCATGCAGGTATTTTATCGCTACTGCCAACTATTGGGTCCATTGACCGCCTTATCTGCTATTAGTATTTTGCATGGATAGTATTTTTAATACCCTAACCCTTTTTTTATTGTGTTTGTTATTATGCAATGGAATGCAAACATAAATAATAATAATAATAATATACAATAGGTTAACAAATCATATTTGTATATGAGTTTATTTAGCCAGCCATTAACAGATAATAAATTTAAACACATTATGAGCTAGCTCTTTTAAAAAAAAATCCAGATATTCAAAATATCACCAATTTAAAACAAAGTGAACAAAAATAGAACTTGTGGTGGCGAAACATTTTTGGGCGCCTTTTAATAATATTCTTTTTCTCTCACTCGATACTCTACATTAATAAGGCAAATAAAATGATGGCCTTCCTCCAAGGGGATACCGTAATTCTATTTACCAAGTATGAATAAGCGCATGCGCATTTAAAACCGCGAAATTTAAACCGCGTATGCTGCCTGAAATTGCACTCCAACATCCACACTCTAGCACTCCTGCAAGGGTGAAAAGGAAAAAAAAAAAACACTCCTGGTGTATAAATACAACATGATCATGCAAACTACTTCTATATTTATTATTCCAGTACTCGACTCCAATTTACATGTATTCTTGAGTAAGTTTGTACTCATTACGTAGCTTAAACGTTTCTAAATTTTACAACACAAAAACCAAAACACTTTAATCGTGCAGCTAGCAAATAAAATGGCGGCTTCAGAGGTGGCAATCTTCTTGGGATACTGCTGAACATTTGCATTGGGATACCGTAATTTTATTTACCAAACATGAATATGCGCATGCGCCATAATCACCGCGAAATTTAAACCATGTATGCTGCTTTAAATTTTCAGTTGCGTTGAAGGCGATATCTTGCAAAGTTAGCGCTCGTGTAATCCTTCAATTCGGTTCAACAAGGCAAAGAGAAGTAAGGTCTAACCCTTAGTGTGTTTTGTGCCGCGATATCTGTCAATTGGCGTTCTTCAAAGTTTGACTAGTTTAGTCAAGGTGTTAAGATTTGCCTAACCCTTAGTGTGTTTTGTGCCGCGATATCTGTCAATTGGCGTTATTTGAAGTTTGACTAGTTTAGTCAAGGTGTTACTTCTAGACAAACGCACATCATATAGAATAGGAAAGGAATATGTTTGTCTACTGAAACTTATAATGAAAGATGTCTAATTTCAAGTCAGACTAAAAGAACTTCAAATCAGCACTAAGTCTTTATAGTTTTTAGAATTTCTTTTTCTGCGAATGGAAGTAATTTATTCATATTCCTTTTAACGCCTTCTTGACAGAATGGTCCAAACTTGCAAACACGCTTTGGAAAAGCACTGTCGTGATTGGAAATGATGCTCGAGGTGATGCGTCACAACGGCGACAAGGTACGGGGTAAGCGTAGCACGTGAGATACGTGCAACGACGGTTCAGCGAGTACTGTTGGGACCCTGTGAAGACTTCTGGCAGCTCTTCCTTTCTGGATAATCGGTGAGTCCTCTTCTAGTATGAATTTGAATTATTCTGGTATTTAAACTGCTTCCTGTACTCGTATCTAGAGTTCAAGGATATGTTGGCGTTCATGAGCATTTTTACAACCCGCACTTCAACACCAGCATTCCTGCAGGAGTGAAAAAGAAAAGAAATGCTGGTGTAAGTGTCCATGCACATAATCGTGCATGTATGCTACTTCTACATTGAGAATTCCTGTGCTACTGCAATTTACAATTGCATGTATTTCAGTTTGTATTAATTACATTCTTCCTTTACAACACAAAAATGAGAAATTACTTCAATCGTTTAGCTAGCTTCGCCGGGTTTAGCTTTCAAGATATTAAATCAGCTGCACTTGCCACGTGCGCCTTTTTACAATAGTTAAAAGTAATACCAAATTGGAGTCAGGAAGATCATCAAGCTATTTGTCTGTATGCTATCATAAGTGTTTCAGTTAGGGTATCACTTAAGCCAGAGCTCGTACGGGCGACTTAATGTGCAATTGACGTCATGTGCATGTATTGTTGGGAATGTCAATGATGTCATAATGTCATAAGCAATGAGCGACAAGAGCGACGGAGGAGAATAGAGGGTAGGCAAATCCTACGTCTGAGTAATATTGTATTTACGATAAATTTAACATTTGGGTCAGTTTCCGAGAAAATGAAAAGTGGCTATATATATAAAAAGTTATAAAAATGCTTCACGTTTGAATCGCTAAAACTCCATAACGGTTTAAGCAATCAACTTCCTATTTCGAACACTTCGTGCCACACCACTTCTCTCTACGAAAATATATTTTGGTGTCTTACCCTTGCTCCTTGCCGACGTTACAAGGCACAGTACCCCGAGGGGTACAAAATCCAGGTAGCTCCCTGCAGGAATGTCCAAATTGCTTCAAAATCGATATGCACGTAAAGGAGTCCTGTCACTATTGATTTCTGCAGATCGTTGATTTTTACCTCTTCCGTTATGGAGATACAGCAATGCAAAGTAAAGTCCACGTTTCCCGCTCGAATCGCGCCTTTCTCAGTCCCACTCGGGAGAATGAAAGCGTTCAAGGACTGAGAAAGGCCCGATTCGAGCGGGAAACGTGGACTTTACTTTGCATTGCTGTATCTCCATAACGGAAGAGGTAAAAATCAACGATCTGCAGAAATCAATAGTGACAGGACTCCTTTACGTGCATATCGAATTTGAAGCAATTTGGACCTTCCTGCAGGGGAGCTACCTGGATTTTGAACCCCTCGGGGTACTGTGCCTTGTAACGTCGGCAAGGAGCAAGGGTAAGACACCAAAATATATTTTCGTAGAGAGAAGTGGAGTGGCACGAAGTGAAATAGGAAGTTCATTGCTTAAACCGTTATGGGGTTTTAGCAATTCAAACGTGAAGCATTTTATAACTTTTTATATATATAGCCCCTTTTCATTTTCTCGGAAACTGACCCATTTGGGACAGTTTCCGCGAAAATTGCCCCACGGTTAAAATGTTATAAAAATGCATCGCGTTTGAATCGCTATAACTTCCCAACGGATTACGCTATCGACTTCTTATTTTCAACACTTCATACTGAAATGGTGTAGTATGAAGTGTTGAACATAGGAAGTCGATCGCGGTATCCGTTGGGAAGTTATAACGATTCAAACGCGATGCATTTTTATAACATTTAACCGTGGGGCAATTTTCGCGGAAACTGTCCCATTTAGTTTTAAATTGTAATGATAATAATTGACGTTTTGTAATAAAAATATTGAATATACCGGTCCATCGCCAGAGCCATCTTGGCCAGCGAGCTCCCACCCTCCTAACTGCTTATGTTTGTGTTTGGTGTAAAATCATTATGTATGTATGTATATCATGACTTCTTAATTATACTAAAATGATAATTATAAGAATAATAAATTCAGTGATAAAAATAAATAACAATAGCAGGTTCAGGAGGATACAGAGGAAGTTAAATTAGATTTAAATTAGTAATAGCTACAATAACACTAAGCGTATCTACTCTGTATGCATCATCATCAATGATTTTTAATAAAATAATAATAATAATAATAATAAAAACAATATAACTGTTCTTACAGCCTCATAACAGTCGCGTACCCGGACCTCATAACAGTCGCGTACCCGGACCTCATAATAACCCGCTAGCATGTTTCCATAGGTCGTGGGGCTTCAAACTATTTCGAAGCAGCCAGAATCCACGTGATGAGTCTCTTGCGCGGTCCAACTACCAAAGTGAGCGTGGGATCCCTCACTTTTCTTGGCCACTCCCGATTTGCACCAAAGTTCATCGTTGAGTCCCCGCCCCCCCCCCCCCCCCCCCCCCCCCCCCCCCCATTGATTGAACGTCATACAACCTGACGTGCGCTGCACTTCTGCGAAGACAGATGGCTCTTATTACGATTATGGGCGATGATGCTGTCAAGATGGCCGATCTAAATGGTTCTTCCGATGATGATATGGGCGAAGCACACTGTTATCCCACCATATAGGGATACACTATAGAAATTTCATGCTACTTGATTGCATGTAATTAACTTTCATATCGGTGAAATTTTTTTTAGTTCTGTCTTCGTTTAACCATAGAGTTGAAGGATTGGAAACCATGCACGTGATCCATAGACTTGCGCGATGACTCCGATGTGCTAACTTGCTTGTTGTACGTCAACTGTAGGTCTTTTAATCATCACCTGTGATAGAATAGTGCGCGGCTATGTTAATGTAGGTAGTTCCAAAGCGGAAAGTTTATCATCATTGATGCTCACGCATTACAACCCTAAAATTGCCCATTCTCCAGCAAGTTATCAAAGAATAGTTGGCAAATCTGCCAATGCAGTCATGCCATCTCTGTACATGTGTGCATGCATCCAATGTGGAGCCAAGATGGCCTAATATCTTCATCCATGAAGAAGCGTGGCCAAGACTAGTGAAATGCAGAGATAGTGTAAGCACACCTGTGTACTGCTGATGTATAGCCTCACATTTGTATGCATCTTGTCTGCCAATACAGTCATGCCATCTCTATATCTTCATCCATGAAGGAGCGTGGCCAAGACCAGTGATACGCAGAGATAGTGTAAGCACACCTATGTACTGCTGATGTATAGCCTCACATTTTTATGCATCTTGTTAGCCAATACAGTCATGCCATCTCTGTACATGTGTGCATCCATCCAATGGGGAGCCAAGATGGCCTAATATCTTCATTCTGGAAGGGGCGTGGCCACAACCAGTGATACGCAGAGATAGTGTAAGCACACCTGTGTACTGCTGATGTATAGCCTCACATTTGTATGCATCTTGTCTGCCAATACAGTCATGCCATCTCTGTACATGCGTGCATCGATCCAATGTGGAGCCAAGATGGCCTAATATCTTCATCCATGAAGAAGCGTGGCCAAGACCAGTGATACGCAGAGATAGTGTAAGCACACCTGTGTACTGCTGATGTATAGCCTCACATTTGTATGCATCTTGTCTGCCAATACAGTCATGCCATCTCTGTACATGTGTGCATCCATACAATGTGGAGCCAAGATGGCCTAATATCTTCATCCATGAAGGGGCGTGGCCAAGACCAGTGATAGTGTAAGCACACCTGTGTACTGCTGATGTATAGCCTCACATTTGTATGCATCTTGTTAGCCAATACAGTCATGCCATCTCTGTACATGTGTGCATCCATACAATGTGGAGCCAAGATGGCCTAGTATCTTCATCTATGAAGAAGCGTGGCCAAGACCAGTGATAGTGTAAGCACACCTGTGTACTGCTGATGTATAGCCTCACATTTGTATGCATCTTGTTAGCCAATACAGTCATGCCATCTCTGTACATGTGTGCATCCATACAATGGGGATCCAGGATGGCCTAATATCTTCATCCATGAAGGGGCGTGGCCAAGATCAGTGATACGCAGAAATAGTGTAAGCACACCTGTGTAGTGCTGATGTATAGCCTCACATATGTATGCATCTTGTCTGCCAATACAGTCATGCCATCTCTGTACATGTGTGCATCCATACAATGGGGATCCAGGATGGCCTAATATCTTCATCCATGAAGGGGCGTGGCCAAGATCAGTGATACGCAGAAATAGTGTAAGCACACCTGTGTAGTGCTGATGTATAGCCTCACATATGTATGCATCTTGTCTGCCAATACAGTCATGCCATCTCTGTACATGTGTGCATCCATCCAATGTGGAGCCAAGATGGCCTTATATCTTCATCCATGAAGGAGCGTGGCCAAGACCAGTGATACGCAGAGATAGTGTAAGCACACCTGTGTAGTGCTGATGTATAGCCTCACATTTGTATGCATCTTGTTAGCCAATACAGTCATGCCATCTCTGTTCATGTGTACATCCATCCAATGTGGAGCCAAGATGGCCTAATATCTTCATCCATGAAGGGGCGTGGCCAAGACCAGTGATACGCAGAAATAGTGTAAGCACACCTGTGTAGTGCTGATGTATAGCCTCACATATGTATGCATCTTGTCTGCCAATACAGTCATGCCATATGGCATGACTGTATTGGCAGAGCTATACACCAGCAGTACACGGTTGTACTGTGGCTGAGGAATGTGGTGCATACACATCCCGTGTCCTGATGGCTCTAGAAATGGACCTGACTAAGGGAATGTTTTGCCTGTCATTAATGTTTGCTTTGAATATGATTTCTTTTTACTTGTTGCAGGTTTGCAATGAATCGTCATATTTGGTTTTATTACTGAAAAAATTCAGGGAAGTCAGGATGTCGGTCTTGAGGTATCACTGATATTTGATTTATTTACTGATTATCCGAGTGCTATTACCTCCATGGAGGTATGCAGGTTTCATTGAAGATGAAACAGGTGAAGGCTACTTCCAGCAACCATTTACTCAATGGTAAGTCCTCTTTTTCTTATTAAAGCCTCTTGGTTATTTGCGGCGTTGAATATCGGGAGTTATTTTACCTTCATGCTGACTTGCAGCGTCCATTGAGTGTCTACCCTCTCTTTGGTAGCTGCATGCCAGCATGGTTTTAAAATCATTCTCGTCATTCAAGGACTCGTAAATGATCATGACAAATTAAGAAAGGTATGTTAGTAGTCTTGGTAGTACACTCCTTGGATTGTGCTAAAATTTGTAGCCTCAAGTTACCCTGTTAGTTTATAATTCTGTTTATTACTTTTACCTTCATGAAGGTATGCAGGGTCCATAGATGCTCTATGGACCCTGTGAAGTCTTCAAGCAAGTGTTACCATTTATTAAAATGTTGTGCTTAATTTTGGGGTGCTTTAACCTCCATGTAGTTAAGCAGGCTACGACCCTGCAAAGTCTTCAAGCAAGACAGTCGTGTGCTTCCATTGTGCTTGATTTTGGAGTGCTTTAACCTCAATGCAAACAGGTTATGACCCTACAAAGTATTCAAGCAAGTTTGTCTTGAGTTACCATTTATTGAACTGTGCTTTAATTTGGGTTTGGTTATTTGTGGTCTAGAATTTCGGGAGTTATTTTACCTTCATGCTAACATGCAGTGTCCATTGAGTGTCTACTCTCTCATTGGTAGCTGCATGCCAGCATGGTTTTAAAATCGATTTCAGCAAGTTCCTCGTTTTTAATTTAATGCAGGTACCATTGAATATGCAATGGTAAGTCCTCTTTTACTTATTAACGACTTATTAAGGTCTCCTGGTTATTTGTGGCCTGTATGCATGCAACATAATCACTTATTATAACGTCTACGTTTATAATTACTATGCTACTGCAATTTATTCAAGTTTGTTGTTTATTTGTGGCCTTGAATTTCGGCGGTTACTGTATCTTCATGCTGACTTGCAGCATCCATTGAGTGTCTCACCTCTGTTTGGTAGCTGCATGCCAGCATGGTATTAAAATAATTCCCATCATTCAAGGACTCGTAAGTAATCTGGATAGATAAGAAAGTTCTAGGAATCTTGCCAGGGTCCAGGGAGTGGGTAGACACTCCTTGGATTCTGCTATGATTTGTAGCAAATCTTTCTTCAAGTTTGGTGAGTTCCCCATTAGTTTATGATAATCACATTTATAATTACTGTGCTGCTGCAATTTAGATTTAGATGTAAGTTTGTATTATAGTTATTTATTTACATGCATACATCTTCAGGAACTTCACATGATAGATCGGGCCATACATCTTCAGGAACTTCACATGATAGATCGGGCCGGCCGACGCATAGGGATCACGAATTCTAGCCTTCTAACTGAGCGTCTCCAGCTTTGTAGCTTCGTAGCATAACCTGAACAGGAATATACTGTGTCGTAGCTTCATCTTTGATATCTCCTAGTACAGAAAGTTTGCTACTTGGCGACATTTGTGTTCGAAGGCTCAAGCTGGGGTGTTTAATTCGAGCGAGCGGTACTTGCATGAGGTCCGTGAAAGCTTCACACGTATGCTTCAATAATCTCGCCGACACTATCAAGCGGTGGCAGCCGTCAAACTTATCTCGTTCCACAGCAGGAGATATCTGGGTCTGTTACATGCTAAATTAATACATGTAGTTATATAATTGCCACAAGACCTCGCGCTGATCATACCAGTGGGGACTATAATGACTTGCAATCGCGAAGTCCCAATGCAACTCATCCGGCTCAATCCACAAGGTTACTTCTAGCAACTGTTTTCTCGAAATAAGTCTTATCTTACTCATCATTTCATCGCAAATAAATAGATCGTCTTTGTTATTAAAATATAATTATTAATCTTGGTTGTGAAATCAATTTGCTTGTAGGATTGCAATCAATCTATTTATATTTGGTTCAAATTCTAGCAAGTTGGTCCTGAGGCATTACTGATATTTGATTTATCTACTGATTATACGAGTACTTTAACCTTCACACCTGTATGCGGTTCCATTGCAGATGGAACCTGTGAAGAGTACTTCCAGCTACTATATACTCATTGGTAAGTCCTCTTTTTCGTATTAGAGCCTCTTGGTTATTTGTGGCCTTGAATTTCGGGAGTTATTTTACCTTCATGCTGACATGCAGCTTCCATTGAGTGTCTACCCGCTCTTTGGTAGCTGCATGCAAGCATGGTTTTAAAATCATTCCCATCATTCAAGGACTCATAAGTAATCTGGATAAATAGGAAAGTTTTGCCAGAAGTCTTTGCAGGTCCAGGGAGTGGGTAGACACTCCTTGGATGGGGCGAAGATTTGTAGCAAAACTTTCCACAAGTTTGGCAAGTTGCCCATTAGTTTATTATTATTAGGTTATTTACTGCCAAGTTCTTTTACCTTCATGAAGGTATGCAGGGTCCATAGATGTTGTATGGACCCTGCGAAGCCTTCAAGCAAACCGGTTGTGAGTTATCATTTATTAAATTGTGCTTAACTTTGGTGTTCTTTCACCTCCATGCAGGTAAGCAGGTTACGACCCTGCGAAGCCTTCAAGCAAACCGGTCGTGAGTTATCGTTTATTAAATTGTGCTTAACTTTGGTGTTCTTTCACCTCCTTGCAGGTATGCAGGTTACGACCCTGCGAAGCCTTCAAGCAAACCGGTCGTGAGTTATCGTTTATTAAATTGTGCTTAACTTTGGTGTTCTTTCACCTCCTTGCAGGTATGCAGGTTACGACCCTGCGAAGCCTTCAAGCAAACCGGTCGTGAGTTATCATTAATTAAATTGTGCTTAACTTTGGTGTTCTTTTACCTCTATGCAGGTAAGCAGGTTATGACCCTGCGAAGCCTTCAAGCAAACCGGTCGTGAGTTATCATTAATTAAATTGTGCTTAACTTTGGTGTTCTTTCACCTCCTTGCAGGTATGCAGGTTACGACCCTGCGAAGCCTTCAAGCAAACCGGTCGTGAGTTATCGTTTATTAAATTGTGCTTAACTTTGGTGTTCTTTCACCTACATGCAGGTATGCAGGTTCCATTGAAGATGGAACCTGCGAAAACTACTTCCAGCAACCATTTACGCAATGGTAAGTCCTCTTTTTCTTATTAGAGTCTCTTGGTTATTTGTGGCCTTGAATTTCGGGAGTTATTTTACCTTCATGCTGACATACAGCTTCCATTGAGTGTCTACCCGCTCTTTGGTAGTTGCATATCAGCATGGTTTTAAAATCATTCTCGTCATTCAAGGACTCGTAAGTAGTCAGGATAAAGTGGAAAGTTTTGCTAGTAATATTGCCAGTGTCCAGGGAGTGGGTAGACACTCCTTGGATTCTGCTAAGATTTGTAGCAAATCTTTCTTCAAGTTTGGCGAGTTGCCCATTAGTTTATGATTATTAGGTTATTTACTGCCAAGTTCTTTTACCTTCATGAAGGTATGCAGGGTCCATAGATGTTGTATGGACCCTGCGAAGTCTTCAAGCAAATCGGTCGTGAGTTATCATTTATTAAATTGTGCTTAACTTTGGTGTTCTTTTACCTCCATGCAGGTAAGCAGGTTACGACCCTGCGAAGCCTTCAAACAAACCGGTCGTGAGTTATCGTTTGTTAAATTGTGCTTAACTTTGGTGTTCTTTCACCTCCTTGCAGGTATGCAGGTTACGACCCTGCGAAGCCTTCAAGCAAATCGGTCGTGAGTTATCATTTATTAAATTGTGCTTAACTTTGGTGTTCTTTCACCTACATGCAGGTACCTGCGAAAACTACTTCCAGCAACCATTTACACAATGGTAAGTCCTCTTTTTCTTATTAGAGCCTCTTGGTTATTTGTGGCCTTGAATTTCGGGAGTTATTTTACCTTCATGCTGACATACAGCTTCCATTGAGTGTCTACCCGCTCTTTGGTAGTTGCATATCAGCATGGTTTTAAAATTATTCACGTCATTCAAGGACTCATAAGTAGTCAGGATAAAGTGGAAAGTTTTGCTAGGAATCTTGCCAGTGTCCAGGGAGTGGGTAGACACTCCTTAGATTCTGCTAAGATTTGTAGCAAATCTTTCTTCAAGTTTGGCGAGTTGCCCATTAGGCTATGATTATTAGGTTATTTACTGCCAAGTTCTTTTACCTTCGTGAAGGTATGCAGGGTCCATAGATGTTGTATGGACCCTGCGAAGTCTTCAAGCAAATCGGTCGTGAGTTATCATTTATTAAATAGTGCTTAACTTTGGTGTTCTTTCACCTCCATGCAGGTATGCAGGTTACGACCCTGCGAAGCCTTCAAGCAAATCAGTCGTGAGTTATCATTTATTAAATTGTGCTTAACTTTGGTGTTCTTTCACCTCCTTGCAGGTAAGCAGGCTACGACCCTGCGAAACCTTCAAGCAAACCGGTCGTGAGTTATCGTTTATTAAATTGTGCTTAACTTTGGTGTTCTTTCACCTACATGCAGGTACCTGCGAAAACTACTTCCAGCAACCATTTACACAATGGTAAGTCCTCTTTTTCTTATTAGAGCCTCTTGGTTATTTGTGGCCTTGAATTTCGGGAGTTATTTTACCTTCATGCTGACATACAGCTTCCATTGAGTGTCTACCCGCTCTTTGGTAGCTGCATGCAAGCATGGTTTTAAAATCATTCCCGTCATTCAAGGACTCATAAGTAGTCAGGATAAAGTGGAAAGTTTTGCTAGGAATCTTGCCAGTGTCCAGGGAGTGGGTAGACACTCCTTGGATTCTGCTAAGATTTGTAGCAAATCTTTCTTCAAGTTTGGCGAGTTGCCCATTAGGCTATGATTATTAGGTTATTTACTGCCAAGTTCTTTTACCTTCATGAAGGTATGCAGGGTCCATAGATGTTGTATGGACCCTGCGAAGTCTTCAAGCAAATCGGTCGTGAGTTATCATTTATTAAATAGTGCTTAACTTTGGTGTTCTTTCACCTCCATGCAGGTATGCAGGTTACGACCCTGCGAAGCCTTCAAGCAAATCGGTCGTGAGTTATCATTTATTAAATCTTTGGTGTTCTTTTACCTCCATGCAGGCAAGCAGGTTACGACCCTGCGAAGCCTTCAAGCAAACCGGTCGTGAGTTATTGTTTATTAAATTGTGCTTAACTTTGGTGTTCTTTCACCTCCTTGCAGGTAAGCAGGCTACGACCCTGCGAAGCCTTCAAGCAAACCGGTCGTGAGTTATTGTTTATTAAATTGTGCTTAACTTTGGTGTTCTTTCACCTCCTTGCAGGTAAGCAGGCTACGACCCTGCGAAGCCTTCAAGCAAACCGGTCGTGAGTTATCGTTTATTAAATTGTGCTTAACTTTGGTGTTCTTTCACCTCCATGCAGGTATGCAGGTTCCATTGAAGATGGAACCTGCGAAAACTACTTCCAGCAACCATTACGCAATGGTAAGTCCTCTTTTTCTTATTAGAGCCTCTTGGTTATTTGTGGCCTTGAATTTCGGGAGTTATTTTACCTTCATGCTGACATACAGCTTCCATTGAGTGTCTACCCGCTCTTTGGTAGTTGCATATCAGCATGGTTTTAAAATCATTCTCGTCATTCAAGGACTCATAAGTAGTCAGGATAAAGTGGAAAGTTTTGCTAGTAATATTGCCAGTGTCCAGGGAGTGGGTAGACACTCCTTGGATTCTGCTAAGATTTGTAGCAAATCTTTCTTCAAGTTTGGCGAGTTGCCCATTAGTTTATGATTATTAGGTTATTTACTGCCAAGTTCTTTTACCTTCATGAAGGTATGCAGGGTCCATAGATGTTGTATGGACCCTGCGAAGCCTTCAAGCAAACCTGTTGTGAGTTATCATTTGTTGAAATCGTGCTTAACTTTGATGCTCTTTGCCTTCATGGTCCAAGGGTTCATAGATTCTACATGGACTCTGTGAAATCCTCAAACAAGCCAGTCATGAGTTATCATTCATTTAGTATGTGCTTTAATGTAGTGTCCCTTAATGGAGGAGTTAGGACCTTGATCCTAAAATTTCTACCGGCCATGAAGCTGAAACGGCTGTTTTAAATTTACAATGGGGTTCTATATTTATGCATGGAGGCTTGGCAATATCAGTGAACAAGAGTTATTCACACATCTTTAGAATGCCATATCTTTCAATGATACCATGCCATGTGAGCTGCACAGGCTGGTTAATAACACTAAGTTAATAAACTATCGATCATCATCAGAAGACAACCACTCAGCACAGACAATGGTCCCAGAGGAAAAGGCCACCCCTCATTAAAATATCAATCAGCAAGTTATTAACACCTGCCCAATTAATTACCACCTATAGTGCGGAGAATGCTACTCAAGGTCCTAAATATAATCAAGGTCCTAACATAATAAAGAATTCCCAGCTCTGGTTAATAAGGCAGTACTGATGTGAATGAAGCTTGTATAAACTGCTATGGCTCAAGCTCAGTTGCCTGTTGGTTACCCCATGATGACATCCATCACAGTTGTGCCGTGATCTGATAGACACGGACACAACAATAACGTGGTGCCAGCGATTGAAGTTGCTGCCTTCAGGCAAGTTATGTTCCTGTGGTCGCGGCATGCTACTAGTAAAGCGTAAAGGCAGTTGTGATGGTGTCACGTGGAGATGTCCTCGCAAAGGCTGCCGTAAAGAGTTGGCTTTACGAGGGGGAACATTTTTTGAAGGTTAGTTCCATTGTACAACATTTTGTTCTTACTGTTGATTTCTTTTTGAAGGGAGTCATCTTTCTCTGTTGAGTATTCTGAGAATTATACATCTATGGTCCACAAAAACACCAGTAGGCAAGACGATGAGTGAAATAGAGGTATAATTCTTTGCTATTATACAAGCCTGTATGTTTACTTTTTGTTGCCAACCTCTCTCAAGGTAACGGACCACACAGCTGTCGACTGGTATAACTTCATTAGAGATGTGTGTGCACAGTACTTTCTTGACCACTCTAAAGTTATAGGAAGCCCAGGAGTAGAAGTGGAAATTGACGAAAGCAAATTTGGCAGAAAAAAGTACAACCGTGGACGAAGAGTCGATGGCCACTGGGTGTTTGGGGGGGATGGAGAGGGTGACTGGAGAGTGCTTCCTTGTCGAGGTTGACAGGAGAGATGCAGCGACACTACTGCCTTTGATCCAGCAGCATATCCAACCAGGAAGCGTGGTATACAGTGATGAGTGGAGTGCCTACAACCAACTTGGCACTGTTACAGGATGTAATCACCAAACAGTGAACCATTCAGTTCACTTTGTTGATCTCAACACTGGTGCACACACACAGGAAGTGGAGTCAATGTGGAGTTGCTGCAAAAGGATGCCGAGAGAAGAGAGAGAAATGCACTTCAGACTCCATGATACATACCTACCAGAGTTCATGTGTAGGCGCCAGTTTGGGGGTCCTTTAACTTTTGCAAAAAGCAACATTCAGTGTAGTATCATAGTTTTAAATATGTATCTGAACAAGAAAATGACCTTGATTATATTCATTGCACTATAGGTGGTAATTAATTGGACAGGTGTTAATGATTGATTAAGATGAATGTCAATGGTGGGGGATTGGGGGGGGGGGGGGGGGGGGGGGCTAAACTACAGTACAACCTGTTTCTGAGTAGGTTTAAGCTTGCACCCGGAACACTACTACATATATCAGCGTTGCTGGACCGCGTACATGTATTGGCACAACTGAGAGTGTCCCAGCATCAGGGAGCAGAACATTTCTGGGAAGGAAATGATGTTAGATTCTGCAGGTTTGTTAGATCGATATATGGGGACCTAACGCTTCAGTTCAAATTTTTGATATTCTAGAAGTCAGAAATGTCCTCTACACATTGCACTGAGAATTGGAGTATTCGTCATGGAGTTGTAAGGCTCTGAATTTGTAATAAGCCATACATTTCCACATTTCTATTGTGCGTACTGGAAATTTATAGGTTAGGTCCCTTTTCGCGGAAACGATCCCATATAAAAATGTAGGGAGACGAAGATCCCGGTGACCAAAACCAGTCGAACGAAAGGCCTTCAAATGGCTTTGTTCGGGCTGTGTCCAGCAGTGTGGCAGTCTATTATGCCATGCCCCTCTTGGACATTAGCATCTTTCAAAAAGGTCTGACCACGAAACGAAAACTTTGTTCAGTATAATGCTCCTTTACTACTCACTACTAGGGACATGTAGCTAGGGTCCAGTTTGTTTGCCCACACTGGAAACATTAACGACCTGGGCTTGCTCAAGAGTGCTGTCTGGTCATTACCTTGCTCATCAGAAGTAAGAGTACCATTTGGATTTAGTAATGATCAAATACAAATGTGATTCTTATTACAGACTCATCCATGCTTTCACCTGTGCTGGCATATCAAATGCATGAATTTCTGTTCATTTGCTGGTATAGGTGAAGTGAAGCAGCGATACATCCACTCAGTTAGGGGCTGAGATCATTGGTGCATATTATTCATATCTGGACACACTGTACCAGCAAGCAATAGCAGATGCAGCAGAAGAGTAGAGCGTGTGAAGGAAAGCCCTCACTATGTTGCAAGTGGAGAGGTTAGAGTTGCCACATTTGTAAAGAAATATGATTTAATGTGTTCATATTTTCTAATAGTGGGTAATAACTGATGCACGCCAACTTCAAATGCATGCCACTCCATGGTGGTATGCACATCAGTGGTAAATGCCGTGTTTATCAGCATGCAAACCACATTGTCTATTTCAGTACGCATAGGATTGTTGGGATTTGCATGTGTGTGTGCATGTGTCTGTGTGTATCTTTGAAATGCCTGAATACATTACCTTACTTTTATTCTACGAATGGCGCTATATTCAGAAGACATACCTCACGAAGAAAAAGGGGGTGGGCGGGGAGGTTAATAATTCCAGCACATGGAGATGTGTTGATGCTGCTGCTGGAATAAGGGATTCAAACGTTTTTGTATTTTCATTGTATATTTGTTGTTCACAGCCTCACAGCCATTTCTCAACACATCTGTAACATATATGTTGTAGGCAACAATCTGGTACAGATTGGCAACAACATGTGTACCATGGCTGTTACATACACACATCTTTATTACATCCTGCTACATACTTGATACTGCACTATGATACATATTGTTGCTATCATTCTGTTCCAATTTTAAAAATATGTATCAGATCTTAAAAATCATAGCTGTTATTGTATGACCCATACTCGTACCATATAAAAAATCTTGTAGGATTTGATTTAAAAAAATACCCTTTATTAATGGATGCACTGGAAGAGAGCAACAGGAGCGCTTGATATGAATGTAGTGCCTGATTGTTCAGAAGCGCGAATTCATGGACCTCCTTGAGTCATAGATTTTAGAGTAATATCTATGCTTGAGTTGACGATCAGGTCGAGATGGAGTAGCACGTACGGGTGATCGAGTGAATCAACGACCACGTGTATGATTTGAATCAAATATAATTCTAGCTCCCTGGAATACTGGGGAGTACGGCTAGCTCCCTGGAATACTGGGGAGTACGGTCATGTCAAAGCGCACCGGTTAGTGTATACTTGTGGTGACAAGTTGTGCGTTGTCGATCTTTGCCGAATAGCTCCCGTATGAATGTGAAGCATGCAATCAGACGTTTACCCACCCCTTAAAGTACAGACAGCACATCGCAGGCCGTCCTCACGAATTATTCTTTACAAGCCACTCATCCACCAGTACACTGAACGCAAATGAAGAGGCTGGATTTTCTGATTCAGAAACATCAGAAGATATGTGGGGGATTCTAACATCGAGAACAAAGCTGAAGATGTGGCTGCTAGAAGACCTTTTCGAGGAGATGAACGATCAGGCCGGGCAAAGCTGAAAGTTATATTTTCCTTTTTTTTCGAAGGTCTTCGCTCTGTGTACTTGCTGGTAAACAGTCCACACAACATCCCATGGTATGATTTAAATAGTAAATGGTGGCTAGGTTTAGACACATCATGTGGCTCTAGTTGTGCATTCTGCCCAGATTCTATCCTGGATCCACTAGGCCACCATGCGTCCACGTGTAAGAGGGGGAGACACAGTTCATCGCCATAACCTGCTGAGAGATGTGTTTGCAGATTCCTGCCGCCTGGCTCACCTTCCTGTCAAGCTCGAAGTAGGTAATAATTTAACTCCAGACCATGATCACAGTAGACCCGCAGATGTCCTCGTCCACAATTGGTCACTGGGAAAGCCTGCAGCCTTTGACTTCTGTGTGACCTCTCCGCTAAATTCACTGTCAGGGAAGCCAGCCAGTCCTAAAGGTCTGGAGTGCAACAATTGAGAGACAGTAACCTGTCAACAAGGCTGCATTCAGAAGGTTGAACTAAAGTGTTGTAATACGAACTTGAGGTTAAAGTTAGTCACGTATTGGTGCTATGTGTATGTATATATAAGCATGCACGTATGTTGGAAAGATTGATGAACATGATGAGATTGAGAGTTCTCTGAGCTATTGGCCTGCATTAATGTATACTGCTGCCGTGTAGTATAGTTTTGGTGGTCTACAGCGTCGGCACGATAGCACGTTACTATACGGTCCTCTACATTCACTTATCCTTTCGGAAGTGGGAGTGTCTTCAGGAGTGGCGGCTCAGGCCTCAGAGATAAGAAAACACAACAGTAATGATGCTAAATGTGTGGAATTAGGTTGGGTGTGCATCCCTTTGGTTGTCGAGACGTACGGAGCATGGTGTCAAGAGGCAGTTAAAACTTTTGCGCAGTTGGCATCCAGGCTGGCAATTGCATGCTCCAAGCCTAAATCAGTCGTCATAAATGAGATTTACGGAAGGCTTAACACCTGCCTCATGAGATCCATATCCTCACCAGGATTGTGCCCTCATGAATTGTTATGTGTATGTAATTGTGCGTCAGTGTATTTTATATTGCATTACAATGAAGTGTATTACTATCATGTAAGTTAAAAAAAGATATAAAGTTTTGTGAAAAAAAGTTAATGGTAATTTCAAAGTTTTTCCCAGGGAGAAAAGAGTATTTGTGCAAACACATGGGAACTTAAATACCAAGTCTGCTGGTGGTAGTTGCTCCACTGCTATGCATCGTCTGTGCAACCCAGTGGCATCACAACTCTGTAATCATCTGGTGGGTGGTACTGCTATAAGGTTTTGCCGGCTTTGTTATGATGTTGTGTAGACCAGCTTTTTTGAAATTGCAATTTGCTGTGTGTATTATCCAGACATATAGAGCTGTTAACCCTGATGTGGTATATGAGCTGTTAACCCTGATGTGGTATATGAGCTGTTAACCCTGATGTGGTATATGAGCTGTTAACCCTGATGTGGTATATGAGCTGTTAACCCTGATGTGGTATATGAGATGGGAACAACAAGCAGCAGATTATATGCGCTCAGCGTACAGAATAAGACTAAGTTTAAAAGTGAAAGGAAGCATGAAAACCCTTTGCTTCACATACCTGCTAACATATATCAGTAAGAAAGTAACATAATGAATGTATTGTTCACCGCTTCCCCTTTCAATAGGAGCACTCCCATGAAGTTCTTCATACCTTGGTGCTGGATGCCATCAAATATCTACTGCAGGAGCTTCTGTCGATGATGATGCCAGGCAGAAGAAAGATATATTGGTAAGTCTAACAATTATCATAAAGCTTCACCCACATTTGGAATGTGTGTGAAGCTTTATGGGAAATGTCTGCCAGAAAGCCTGGGCACAAATGGCCATTTCTATAATCAGTTTTTACCTACATGAAGGACAGAAGACTGTATTGTGGTGTTTATCTAAGGTACTGCATGAACTCTTTTTGAAAAAATATTTTTCACCATGCAGGCATCTCTTTACATTTAGGTGTTCCAGATCACCTACACATGTGAATTCTATGCAACACATCTGAGTACTGGAGAGGCAGAGACAGTTAACTGAGTGTGTGCCAAGGAATTTGTTGATGCTGTTAATTACACACCACATGCCACATCTGCTTCAAAGGAGGAAAACACACCTCCTTCTTTACTTGATTCAGTGCATGAATGAATTTGGTCAATCTTTTGCTTGTTAACACCAAATACTGAGGTACACGTAGATGTAATGTGTTCTTCAATAATAGCACTTGCATAAATATAGACACAATATGGAAATATGGAATTCTACACTTGGAGTGTTCAAAACGTCAAGTGGCATGACATTGTTTAGTCCAAGGGTTTGACTCACTACTGTCAGCTGGAGGGCAATCAGTGGAATACAACCCTATCTCTTCTGGAGCTCAGCAATGTCACCGCCTCCAGTGACAGCATCCAACAACCTGTGTCTGTCTAGCAACACATGTGTATTCCAAGAAGGCAGATCATAGAAAGAAAAGAAATTGTGTGCACTATGTTAGGATTTCATGACTGGACCAATAGATTATATTGCTATAATGTGTATTAAACTACTGGTGTGCATGCATTGATTTTTAAAATACAGTTTAATCGAAATGTTACTATCATTATAATCCTGGAATATATGTGTTTCATATATTGATATTATTTATCTGTATCAGTCTGTTATTTACAACCTGCACCAGATGACTGCTGAACATATTTATACATTGTTGACAACCCAGCATATACTGACCTTTTGAATTTGTCTTATTTTGGTATTTTCACCTTAACTAAATCACTCATTCACGGGCAACAGTGCCACATTGCACCACAGCTGCTATATACAGTTTGTAGTCAACTGAACAACACACTGTTCTAGGGAAAAGCTTTCTTTGCTTGTCAGATTATCTCTGGACACCCAAGGCATACATGTAACCTCATCCATGCCCAGTGAACATATTTTTGTTATGATCAGCCTGATTCTGGTCACCTCTAACAGTCCTCACCACTTTCAATATTGTTGAATGTATGCACTTTGGAATAAAGAAGCATGATACACCAAACTACACATCATACTTTTAAATATGATTGTTTGCCAATACAGACTTTAGAGTATCTACCTCAGACTTTTACGTCACAAATGCATCAGGTGATGTGCGTTTGTGGTGTGCCATTTATATTTTGTGTTGCACATGTCCACATTTGTGATGTGCAATATGTATAAGTGACAAATGTAGACAGTTGGGAGAAAGGGCTGGTAATAGACAGTGGTATTTCTAGATCCTGAAGAGTGGTAGTGGCAGTAAATAACCCAAAACCGCTTGCAAGTCCCCTTGTCAATGTCACTATGACTGGAGTGCTAACCCATGTGATGACTACACAAAGCTTGCAATGTCTCCTCTCGTTGACTTTTTGGCGCTGAGTGTTTGTCACTCGGGAGGGATTGCTGCTCTGGGAATGTAACCTCTGCAAGAGATGGATAACCCAACGAGAAGAGCATTTGGGCAGGGTTGAGAGTCAGCTGTAGTGCCTGAATTAATATCGCATCAAAATTTGACAGTGAATGAAACATGAAAGATGATTTGAATTTTGTACTGATGCCAGTTGTATATGCCTCGTTACCCCTACAATTGCCTCCTGTACATGTGCAAACATGTTCAATCATATCTAATCACACAGATACTACACACCACATACATCACACACAAACACACTGTCCCTCTTCCCCTTCCTTTTCCTCTTCCCCCTCTCCTCACCCCCTCTTCCTCTCATCTTCCACCTCCCTCTCTTTGACCCACAGTCAGAATTCTTCACACGTACCTTTGACTGGGCTACCTCTTTGCCATTTTGATGCAGTTTGTGTCACTGTACTAAAGGCTGCAACAGTAATCCTGGACACAAATCCTTACTGTAACATACTTACTGAGCAGTGCACACACATGCACTCCACTCCCTTCCCTCACTTTCATTTTCCTCTTTCACTCCTTACCATTTCTTTCTTCCCTCTCCTTTCATTCCTTCTCTCTTGTTTCCCCTTTCTCCTCTCTTTTCACTCTTCACTTTCTCTCCTCTCACTCTCTTCCTCCATTCCTACCTCCTTCCCCCTTCCTCCCTCTCCCCCTTCCTCCCTCTCCCCCTTCCTCCCTCTCCCCCTTCCTCCCTCTCCCCTTCCTCCCTCTCCCCCTTCTTCCATCTCCCCCTTCCTCCCTCTCCCCCTTCCTCCCTCTCCCCCTTCCTCCCTCTCCCCCTTCCTCCCTCTCCCCTTTCCTCCCTCTCTCCCTTCCTCCCTCTCCCCTTACTCGGTAGGAATGCCAATCCCCAGACCATATTTGTATTCCCGGTGTCCATATATATGGGTCAGTTTCCGAGAAAATGAAAAGTGGCTATATATATATAAAGTTATAAAAATGCTTCACGTTTGAATCGCTAAAACTCCGTAAAGGTTTAAGCTATCAACTTCCCATTTCGAACACTTATTGCCACACCACTTCTCTCTACGAAAATCGATTTTGGTGTCTTACCCTTGCTCCTTGCCGACGTTACAAGGCACAGTACCCCGAGGGGTTCAAAATCCAGGTAGCTCCCTGCCAAATCACTTCAAAATCGATATGCACGTAAAGGAGTCCTGTCACTGTTTATTTCTGCAGATCGTTGATTTTTACCTCATCCGTTATGGAGATACAGCAATGCAAAGTAAAGTCCACGTTTCCCGCTCGAATCGCGCCTTTCTCAGTCCCACTCGGGAGAATGGAAGCGGTTCAAGGACTGAGAAAGGCGCGATTCGAGCGGGAAACGTGGACTTACTTTGCATTGCTGTATCTCCATAACGGATGAGGTAAAAATCAACAATCTGCAGAAATCAATAGTGACAGGACTCCTTTACGTGCATATCGATTTTGAAGTGATTTGGACATTCCTGCAGGGAGCTACCTGGATTTTGAACCCCTCGGGGTACTGTGCCTTGTAACGTCGGCAAGGAGCAAGGGTAAGACACCAAAATATATTTTGGTAGAGAAAAGTGGTGTGGCACGAAGTGTTCGAAATAGGAGGTTGATTGCTTAAACCGTTATGGAGTTTTAGCGATTCAGACGTGAAGCATTTTTATAACTTTTAATATATATAGCCACTTTTCGAAAACTGACCCATTATTATAATGCTACGTAAATAATAAAAATTACACATGCAAATGAGATATGATTTATATGGATTTAAATTGCATATTCTGAACTGGCACTGTGACTGTATGTTTTTAAAATAATAAATGTCCTTGGTCAGTGAGTATTATGGTGCATGAGAAATGGTCCTATCAGATCAAAGTGGCTAGTAAGTAATAAACTTATACAGTATGTGCATGCTGTACATAAGTTATATACAACTTAATTATAATTATAATTATGTATAATGTGTTTTGCTTCTCATGTTGGGATGCAGCAAAGTCCAGAGCCAAAACTACAAGACTTAGCCTAACCTTTTGTGAGAACTACTACAAGAGCATTACTGTATGGGTCCACATGCTTGGGAATTGGGAATGAGAGTAGGCTTAGATCGCTTTCTGAAGTAGTCTTTTAGTTACCTATAGTTAGGTTTTACATTGTTATATTTGTTGTTGTGTAAGACTATATAAATTATGTCGGACATATAATAATTATAGTATTCACACTGTGTATGTAGCAAAAAAAAATAATATGTATAATTACCACAGCTGTGCTTTGAAGATGTTGAGAATGGCTGCCACCCATCCCAGTGTCCAATATTTCTTGGATTACCTCTGGTAGTTATCAGTGCATGTTGTGTAGCTATATGGACATCTTACCAAAGTCAAGTTGGAGTCATTAGCATTTTGTAGTGATTCTTGCACAATACTGCTACTGACAATCTGCTTGCATATGGGACATATTGCTGGAAAAAGTCCTCCACCGAAGGATCCGAAAACCTCGACACTTCCTTAAACTGTGTGCCTTCCCATAATTCATTCTTCATGTTCACGTGTGCCTCTCCAAGCCAGTACTTTCTATTGACCCAATGAACTGTCATCTTTCTGCAGAATGATACATCTTGACACCACTTACTAATTTTATGTTCAAGAGGTAAGTATTAATAAGGAATGGTTCAGGTTTGCCACAATGCCCGTTGAAGAAATCTTAAATCATTACATGTAATAAGTAACCGGCATAGATGCTGAATATTTGATACATGTATATAGCAAGATTGATGTTTTATGAAAAATGAAATTTCTATCGTTTATGTAAAAGCACGGTTATTTGATTTAATACTGACATAATCTGGTAAGTAGTCGATATCAAAAGCATTTATCCATGAGAATGAACATATTACGCTTGCACGTTCATTGAACTCGTGTTTGGCTACTTCATGTGGGCTTCTGTAAGTTTAAGAAATAGTGTATGGAAATTAGAGTACACTCTATTAAATACTACTGTGCTCACTATGTCACTGCTGCTGGCAATGATAGGCGTTTAATGGAATCGTCCGTCATCCGTTTTCTTTCTTCTATATAGTGCAATGTCGGAACAACCGAAACACGTGTTAGTTTGTATTAATGAGAGCGAGCGATCGGTTACATTTTGCGGGTGGTGTGGTGGGATTGAAGAAGAAAATCCAACAGAAGTTTGAAAACTGGGAAGTTGATGATGAAATGATAGTTCACGTGAAGTCTCAGGATTGGGAAGGAGAGTTTGTTGACATTGAAGACATTGACGATGTTCCTGACAAAAGCATACTTAAAGTCATTCATTCATATGTAAGTTTGTTTGAACACATATACCAATTGATGCTAAACAACGCATCTTTGGTTGTGTTCTAACCATTTCATTTTACAGGTGTGTTCAAAGTAGTCATGCCCTTGGCTTTTTTCAACACCTCAGATATTCCTGGGGCATTCAAAAACTCCTTCACACGAAGCTCAAGTGTGTGCGCAACACAATATCCATTACCAGCTATTTCGTACATCCACAGATCGTCTGTACATGAGAATGTACTTGCTCCGTTTGATTTTGTATACGTTTCATAAATATTAATTCTTTTAATGCAAAAGGTATTTAAGTAATTTAGTACTAAACGTTTGAGGCGATAGATTCAAGAGAAGAGTTAATTACTTTTCGTCATTACGCATGCAGTCTTGTAATTAGTTTAACTCAACAAACTACTTAACGTATGAAAGCTTAAGTTGTGCCTGCAAATAACCAATAACTGGGTTTCGTCTGGTAGACTACAACCCAAGAGAGCGCTTCAGTATAATCCATCGTTGCAGACTCGAGAGTCGGCTCCTGTCTACAAGAAAAACGTCGATCGAAAGGTGCGCGCAATTAAATTAAATGTACAATAGTATTCAGTTGTGTCCGGCTTTCTCTGGCTCAATTAGTGAACAGAAAAGCGTTTTGTGAAGCGATTGAATTACGTCAGATTCGATGCCGGGTACGCCTTCGTATTATATATTTAGCATACATGCATGCAGTATAAATCACGAGGCTGTTGGTCAAACTAAATTCATTGTATCCACGTCCACCTGGATTTTCATTCTGAAGATGCGTTGAGTTTCAACAGACAATCATTTACCTGTACATGGTGTGCACCACATCCATTTAACACAGGTTGTTGTGGCCACATGGTACCTCAAAGTGGCACCTATAGGCAGGGGCAGCAGAAGGTGGGAGCAAGAGGGTGCCATGGCACCTTAATTATGGATATGGTGTGTATACATTTACAGAATTTTTATTTGTCTTACCCTTTTAGCCCCTTCATCCCCAAATACATTGCCCCTGCCACAACAGTGAGAAGGAAGCAACATTGGACTCACCACTTCACTGCAAACAATTAGGGATGATCACCACTCCTGTTAGGTGATACTCACCCTCACCTGGAGTTTTAGTAAAAAAGGATGACAGCACTCCAATTGATCAGAGTGATAATAACATAGGGTACCTAACACTCCATTATTTGCTTTCAGAGCTTATGTCACTCCCACTCAAACACTCAAACACTACTTGGGAGGGCGTACACTCCGACTTCATAAGAGCACGTGCGAGTTCACTTTTCGTGCCAATGAGAAAGGTATTCGTATTCTCGAAAAAATGTTGTGTTTGATTGTTGGTAGGGAGGGAAGGAGGGAGAGAAGGTGGTGGGCATCAAGCTATCAGGTAAGCCCTAACACTGTCATGTGTGCTCACACACATCTTCACACCTACACATCTCCATACCCACACCTACTCATCTCAACCCACGTCTTCATGCCCACATGCACATCCCCACACCTACACATCTTCACACCCACACATCCCCACACTCACTGTCTATGAATTTGTACTTTCTCACAAGAGATATGGAGGTTGTGTGTAAAAATGGTGTAACACTTGTGTTCACTTTGTAGCTGTCATACAATACTGAAATAAGATTGTAATGATGGTTATACAAATCTTATTGTTCTTTCTTTTTCTTGTCTTTTGAATGTATCTGCTTCAAAATCTCCCTTTCTTTAATCATATTTTCTATCTCAGTCATAGCCTTGATTTGATTTGGATTGTATAACCACCGCAAATCGTATATCACCACCTCAGTCATGTAGTTCCAACACACTGCATTCCCTATCTCACCATACCTGACCACCTTTCGCACCAACACTCTCCCATCTCCCCATCCTCTGCACATAAGACATTAACCTCCGAAGCACGCAGGTGCATGTAGTCAACACTGAGCATCGTACTCAGCATAGGGAGGAGGTTTTCTTTTTTAACATGGTCAAATTTAAAAATTGATACTTATAAATTCTGTTATCTATTTAGAACTAGTACAATCATTATTCTGTCCTCCACTATTTTGGTTCCACAAAGTGGATACTTATCTGGATCTGGTACGCATTGCTGAATTAGATATGTTACTGTCCTGGGTATATATATAATCTAAGTATGCAATACTTAATGCTGCATGAATCCTTCTTTCACATGCTCACAGCATCACTATCATTAAAGCCATGTCCCATGTTTCCATTCTCCCTATGTTAGCGGGTTAACGGGTTAACTGGTTTGCCCATAAGGGGTTCAGGCTGAACCGGTCAGGCATATGACAGGAGTGCAGGCCCCCCTGTCAAGCCAGCCTGGGACCAAGGGTAACGCAGGCTACTCTTGGATGTATGACCAGAAAATCTGCGTACAGGTACAATTCAATGCACATGTGGAGTGGTGGGTGGGTCAGCATATAGGCTGTCTATAATGATACTGAATGTCTGCTTTCCCTAGAACACCATTTATATCAAACCTTGAACCAGACAACGGGACAACGGGAAGTCAACTTGACACCCTTCTCCCAGTCGATCATAAACTTCCCACTCTGATGAGAAGAAGTGTTCTGAGAAATCAACTGTTTGATACAGTTTCCCTAATCCACGTGTTGGTTTTGTACCCACTGAGTGTACGAAGAGCCAAAGCAGGGTCATTGCTAATAACTATCCGGGAAGTTAATGCATTGAAATTAGAAGAAAATGATATTTTAGTTGGGTATGGGTATAATACTGCTGGCTCTCTGCCCCCGCGGCCGCTAGATGCAGTGCTGCCCCCCTACTGTCCGCCGCCAGCAGTAGCAGCAGCGCTGGCCCCACTGGCAGCAGCAGCAGCAGAGCTGCCCCCACCGCCACCAGCAGCATCAGCAGAGGTGCCCCCACCACCACCAGCAGCATCAGCAGAGGTGCCCCCACCACCACCAGCAGCATCAGCAGAGGTGCCCCCACCACCACCAGCAGCAGCAGCAGAGCTGCCCCCACTGCCAGCAGCAGCAGCAGAGCTGCCCCCACCAGCACCACCAGCAGCAGCAGCAGCAGCAGCAGCAGCAGCAGCAGCAGCAGCAGCAGCAGCAGCAGAGCTGCCCCCACCGCCACCAGCAGCAGCTGCAGCACTGCCCCCACCGCCACCAGCAGCAGCAGGAGTCGGTCTACCTGCACCAGCCCCACCACCGGCACCAGTATTGACACCAGTGCCCCCACCACCACTTCGCCTGCTGCCACCCTGGCCGCTGCCACCACCACCGCATGGCTCCCATGGCCGGAATCAGGCCGCCGAGATCAGAGACGAGGCTGGGGGAGATAACGAGGACAAGGCAGGGGAACCGTACAGTACATTAAAAACTCATACTTATAATTTCAGTTATTAAATTTTGTAACCTCCCTCCCTTAGAAAATTGAATTTGTGACCATGTATAAAGACACTTCTACGACAGAGGAAAAAACTTATGAAACAAGTAAATTAAAACATTCTCTAACGAGAAAGTTGTTGGTATACATGATTGACCAATAGTGATGTAAAAAGCACAGAAACAAGCGTGACAGAAATTTGGCTGAAAATTGAAATAGGCCTATATTTAGCACCACTAACGTTATAGTAATGGGCTAAATATATGCCTATTTCAATTTTCCAGTCACATTTCTGTTACTCTTGTTTCTGTGCTTTTTAATCCACCATTGGTCAATCCTATATACCAAAAACGTGATCTAGTTAATTATCTTGTGACACATGAAAAGGTCTATAGTTCATGCAGATATCGGCCAGGGACTGCCAGATGTACCTTCCTTGTTGAGGGCAAAACGCACTTGCAGTGAAAAGAAATGGAGTGCATTGTTATGAGAGATGGATTTGTGGAGGGAAAAGGCCTAGGTGGGTTGATTGACCCCCCCTCTTGTTCGACAATCTCTCTTGCTTTTTCATCTTCCCGTGTGTGAATAAATATTATCGAGAGATATCTGTCTGTTACGTTCTTCTTCCAAGAACTGCATGTACATGTCTTTCAAGTACTAGTGCATGGTCCACGCAGCATGTATGGCGATATAAATAAAGCTGCATGCGTGGTCAACTTATACGTGCGCATAGCATATTTAATACAATTGATGAAAAGAATCGTCTGAACTGAACTATAACTACAATCTAATTGAGTTCGAATCTAATTAACGAGTTTTATACGCTCTAGCAAATTACTCGGCTCAAGTTTCGTTAGTTCAGAACCGCTTGACGGGAGCCAGAGATCTTATACGATCGTTGTGGACAGTGGCTGGAATTAGATCTCCCTGGTTTGCAAAGATGCACTCTCCTTGCAGGTTCTCCTCTAAGCACAGAATCCATTTACCACCGGTCACAATATAACTAGATACCCCATCCCTTTGATCGTAATCGAAGTACTCGTCAATGGAATTGGCTCTCTCTTGGAATTGCACACCGTTTCCTTTGTAGTCGAAGTGTTGGAAAACGACGATTCCAGGATTTTCCACGATAAAACCTTGAAATGATTTAATGGGATCTTTACTTTGAACGACTTCCGTCGATCCACTCAGTGGATTTTGGGGAACGAGATAAGCCGTACCAGTGTCACCAGTGGCATAGTTGTCGGCCGTATAAACGACGAAAAACGATTTTACTTTGGATTTGCCGTTATCCGCTTTGGCATAGTACAAACCATTGCTGACGTGCTTCGACGATGAGAACTTCTTCTGGAAGGTAGCAAACTTTTGATCCGGCGACAATATCAGAGCGACACTTGTAGTACCCTGAGCAACTGGCTGTTAGAAAAAATAAAAGATGAGATAAATAGTGCTCCATTTAAATGCGCATGCATACAAGAACTTGGATTATGTATAATATATGAGCGATGTTCCTGGTAGCACGCGTGTATTACAAATGTACACACAATTTAAGAAAAGTATTTTAAGAAAAGTATTTTAGAGGACATAGATGTCTATTAGAGTATCAAATAAATTTGCACTAGGGCCATTTTCGCTGCAACTATCCCATATTCATGGCGCTCGTTACAGCGTGACGGAATCTATATCGATAAAGAATTACAATGTTTCAATCCTGCATGAATAACTTTCAAATTGATGCTGCTTCGCTCGGATATTCGCCTATTCGCTGCAACGATCTATGCAAAATCACCTTGTCGAGGCAACTATCCATGCATTGTGGTATACGTACCTCGTGCTCTGCTGGTTCAACGGAATGTTCTTCGATTGGGAAAGTTCTCCTGGCTTCCGAAGTGAAAGCGGCCAGGAGAAGAATGGCGAGGCCAAACTGACTCATCTTTCTCTTTCCAGCGGCTCGAAAAGAAAACTCAACAGATAAAGTTAGCAAATGCTCGCGTTCTTTTTATACTGAGCGAATATGACAAGGAAATGCATGTACATCAGCTGTGCGTGCCTAGACTGATAATGTTATTTGGTAGTAATTATTGACTTGGGTTCTGGAGAATTGTAAATTTTACAAGCCCAATAGTTCTCGTGCGGAGGAGTAGAATTCTCCGGGCCCGACTACGCCCCAAACGGCTAATAAGTTTGTAGATATTTTATAAATTGGTTTCATGTCTCGACTACACAGCGCAATCCAACATTGGTTGATGGTTAAAGCCATATGACATGGCCGGCAATTGCGGACATATATTATTTGAATAGTACGCGTAATAAAATTATTGTGCATGGCGTCTATGGGTAATTTCTCGCACAGTTTAGTACCAAAGACTCGGAGTAGAGCACTTAAACCTGAATAGGACACAGGGACAAATAGCACATCTTTTCATTTTTACAGAACAGAAGATATAACACTGCAAGTTTCAACAACATCTGGAAATTTCTGAGTCCGGATTATGAAAATTTTAGTAGTACGCCGAACATGATGAGTGTTTAGGTCCTAAACCATGGTTTAGGTCCTAAACTATAATACGGTTTAGGACCTAAACCAAGCTATGCCCATATATGGGCGAGTTCACATGTTAATGAACATGACATAACATATGTTTTATATTGTACGGTAAACCTTATAGCGATTTCTGTTTATGTCCCATGCATCTCTCGTCCAGGCCCTAAATATGTCACAACTAAGGAGTATTAGGTCTGGGGCCTAGACAGAGAGAGTACTAGTATTGACTTAGATTAGAGTGATTGCTGATCAAACATAAATATATGACTAAACCTTTGATAACTGTGCATAACTGCTTGTGTTTTTAGGTGAGTTAAAATATTTAATTCCGGGTGGCAGAGAAGAACGCAACCGATATGCTCATGTGCCTCAAAGAGCAGGTATGTTGTGGTATGTGTATTTTTTATTCAAAATGTGAGCGTCTCATATCCAGAAATGATCCATACTTAGGCGGACATATTGCTTTTTATTTTCAAATTGAATTGTAAACAATTTGTTACAAGTAAATAAAAACATTCTCTATGAGAAAGTTGGTGGGATATAGGATTTGAAGGCAATTGGTGGTGTAAAAAGCAAGGAAACAAGGTCTTATCTGAAGGGAAAATGTAATAGTGCTATATTTAGCACACAAACAACATATACCCTAAAATGTGCTAAATATAGGACTATTACATTTTCCCTTCAGATAAGACCTTGTTTCCTTGCTTTTTACACCACCAATTGCCTTCAAATCCTATATCCCACCAACTTTCTCATAGAGAATGTTTTTATTTACTTGTTTTCTTAATTTTTTTATCACACCCAATGACTGTTGTATCGCTGCTTCTCCATTTTCATTTCTTTCCATCTATACAATATAGGGACACGGTCTCCGACATGATTATGACGACGTAGTCTCGTACGCATACGTTTTATATACTTCAAGGTATTTCGCACGTCGTTTCGCTCGTTTCTTTTCTTGACGTGAAGGCATTTTGATGAAAACAACTTCACTAATAAAAAAGTAGCACACCAAACGACGATTGAATCACCAAAGAGCTTTTCTCTAATTGTTATGCTATTTATACACATGCCGTTTATCTTTAGACCGTAATTACGAAATGATCTAATTATACAAGACATAGGCTGATATTCGATTGTGTATCAAAGTATAACAACTACTATATTTATATAAAAGCGAGTCCTGCGGGCCGATTCTGAAGCTATTGGTGAAATTTTCATCGCTTAAAAGTGTTCCTGACCCGAGTTATGCGTTGCCAAGAAGGAGGAGGAGAAGGAGACGAATTCCGAGACTGGGAACGAGAACGGGCAACACACTCTTGTTCTCTGCAACCACGCGGTTCTGCGACATGAAACAAGAACGAAAGTACTCCTTTTTGACTTCTAGATCGATTGCTAAAACACGCTGCACGATCCGATCGTCGGGAGTGTTGTTACAGACGGGTCGCGTTTTTTTAATGACATTCATGGTCGTGGTCAAATCCTATATGGAAGTTTCTAACGAAACTTCCGATATACTAAAAATCTGTCTGATTATAATTTGTGTTTGTCATGACACTGGCATGAAGCGCCCAATAACTAAAATCAAGAGTCTGTAGCTTTGCATCTTCACATGTCAGATATGCCAATTTCCGTCTCTGTGTGACATGAATTTTGTGATGCAGCGTGTATGTACTGTGTGGTGTTTGTATGTGTCAATGTGTGTACAATACAGTATGTGTGAATTAAGGTTGTACAGTATTGTGCAAAGGTATGTGTGTTGTGCTAACCGTTCACGTGCCTTTTCCTCCAGGTCACTGTAGGCCTTTGTCGGCTAACACTATGAGTGCGTCACCGTAGGAGACCCAGTCTTCATCTCTGTCTCTCCCTGGTGTGAAGTTCTGCCACGTACATTCTGCTTCTTGCTGTCGGGTTCAAAACGCTGATTTTACTAACTTTATAGGTTAAACATTTTATAGTAAACAAAAACATGGGTTTTGCAGGTAGAAGATCTCGTCTGAAGTGATTAATTTTAATAACGCTGCATGAAAATGTGTATCCTAAAAGGATGTACATGTAAACTCAAAGCTAAACTTCTTTCTGCTTTCCAGACACCCGATAATTTATGTACGTTTGTTATTAATCCAAACCGAAAACCTAACGACTGTTGGTTTGTTCTGAATAACGAGCACAATCTCTAAGTGACGCGCACAGTTTCTAGCAGTATCTGCTACGGATGACGATGCACCGTCGTGTTGTATCCAGAATAGGCAACCTACCTGAGCGGTTACTCTGAAGTTGAGTTATAACTTGAATTCTTCACCATATATGGACCTATGTAGCGGAATGGTAGAACATTAGAACTTTGTAACTGCCAATTAAAGAAATGGATGACTGCATGCACGTAGTAAGAAGGAAATCACACCCCTCACATTCCTGGAAGCATTTATATATGTGCATATGTAGCTTGCGTTTAAATGCTGCCGCGCTAACACTTACACTGATAGCAAAAAATGTATAACAGTACGCGAGCCCAGTAGTGACATACTTAGGGTCTAGATGCTTATGGGAATAAATCGCTAAGGGTTACAATACAAATCAAACATATATAGGACAGTTCACACCTACACACCAGGGACACACCTACACACCAGGGACACACTTGGACTAAAAATTGTGCGTGTGTGTGAATTGAACCGTGTGTGCTGTAGTGTGTGTGGACTAAAACGTCTGTGTGTGCTGTGAACTGCAGTGTCATGTGTGGTTGGTAGACTGAACAGAGTTTGTTTGTGCGATGAGGACTGTGTGTGTGTGGTGAGGACTGAACGTGTGTATAGTGTGTATGTGTGTGAACTAACAATTGTGTGATGCGATGTGTGTAGCATGTGCATGATTGCATTTGTGTAGAAATTACTTTAGGTGCGATTGCTCACGTTTATAACGGCCCTCAATACTAGGACTCTCTCTGTCTAGACCCCAGACCTAATACTCCTTAGTTGTGACATATTTAGGGCCTGGACGAGAGATGGGACATAAACAGAAATCGCTAAGGTTTACCGTACAATATAAAACATATGTCATGTCATGTTATTAACATGTATTATAGTTTAGGACCTAAACCATGGTTTAGGACCTAAACACTCGTCATGTTCGGCGTACTACTAAAATTTTCATAATCCGGACTCAGAAATTTCCAGATGTTCTGTAAAAATGAAAAAATGTGCTCTTTGTCCCTATGTCCTATTCAGGTTTAGGTGCTCTACTCCGAGTCTTTGGTACTAAACTGTGCGAGAAATTACCCATAGACGCCAAGCATAATAATTTTATTACGCGTACTATTCAAATAATATATGTCCGCAATTGCCGGCCATGTCATATGGCTTTAACCATCAACCAATGTTGGATTGCGCTGTGTAGTCGAGACATGAAACCAATTTATAAAATATCTACAAACTTATTAGCCGTTTGGGGCGTAGTCGGGCCCGGAGAATTCTACTCCTCCGCACGAGAACTATTGGGCTTGTAAAATTTACAATTCTCCAGAACCCAAGTCAATAATTACTACCAAATAACATTATCAGTCTAGGCACGCACAGCTGATGTACATGCATTTCCTTGTCATATTCGCTCAGTATAAAAAGAACGCGAGCATTTGCTAACTTTATCTGTTGAGTTTTCTTTTCGAGCCGCTGGAAAGAGAAAGATGAGTCAGTTTGGCCTCGCCATTCTTCTCCTGGCCGCTTTCACTTCGGAAGCCAGGAGAACTTTCCCAATCGAAGAACATTCCGTTGAACCAGCAGAGCACGAGGTACGTATACCACAATGCATGGATAGTTGCCTCGACAAGGTGATTTTGCATAGATCGTTGCAGCGAATAGGCGAATATCCGAGCGAAGCAGCATCAATTTGAAAGTTATTCATGCAGGATTGAAACATTGTAATTCTTTATCGATATACATTCCGTCACGCTGTAACGAGCGCCATGAATATGGGATAGTTGCAGCGAAAATGGCCCTAGTGCAAATTTATTTGATACTCTAATAGACATCTATGTCCTCTAAAATACTTTTCTTAAAATACTTTTCTTAAATTGTGTGTACATTTGTAATACACGCGTGCTACCAGGAACATCGCTCATATATTATACATAATCCAAGTTCTTGTATGCATGCGCATTTAAATGGAGCACTATTTTATCTCATCTTTTATTTTTTCTAACAGCCAGTTGCTCAGGGTACTACAAGTGTCGCTCTGATATTGTCGCCGGATCAAAAGTTTGCTACCTTCCAGAAGAAGTTCTCATCGTCGAAGCACGTCAGCAATGGTTTGTACTATGCCAAAGCGGATAACGGCAAATCCAAAGTAAAATCGTTTTTCGTCGTTTATACGGCCGACAACTATGCCACTGGTGACACTGGTACGGCTTATCTCGTTCCCCAAAATCCACTGAGTGGATCGACGGAAGTCGTTCAAAGTAAAGATCCCATTAAATCATTTCAAGGTTTTATCGTGGAAAATCCTGGAATCGTCGTTTTCCAACACTTCGACTACAAAGGAAACGGTGTGCAATTCCAAGAGAGAGCCAATTCCATTGACGAGTACTTCGATTACGATCAAAGGGATGGGGTATCTAGTTATATTGTGACCGGTGGTAAATGGATTCTGTGCTTAGAGGAGAACCTGCAAGGAGAGTGCATCTTTGCAAACCAGGGAGATCTAATTCCAGCCACTGTCCACAACGATCGTATAAGATCTCTGGCTCCCGTCAAGCGGTTCTGAACTAACGAAACTTGAGCCGAGTAATTTGCTAGAGCGTATAAAACTCGTTAATTAGATTCGAACTCAATTAGATTGTAGTTATAGTTCAGTTCAGACGATTCTTTTCATCAATTGTATTAAATATGCTATGCGCACGTATAAGTTGACCACGCATGCAGCTTTATTTATATCGCCATACATGCTGCGTGGACCATGCACTAGTACTTGAAAGACATGTACATGCAGTTCTTGGAAGAAGAACGTAACAGACAGATATCTCTCGATAATATTTATTCACACACGGGAAGATAAAAAAGCAAGAGAGATTGTCGAACAAGAGGGGGGGCCAATCAACCCACCTAGGCCTTTTCCCTCCACAAATCCATCTCTCATAACAATGCACTCCATTTCTTTTCACTGCAAGTGCGTTTTGCCCTCAACAAGGAAGGTATATCTGGCAGTCCCTGGCCGATATATCTGCATGAACTATAGACCTTTTCATGTGTCACAAGATAATTAACTAGATCACGTTTTTGGTATATAGGATTGACCAATGGTGGATTAAAAAGCACAGAAACAAGAGTAACAGAAATTTGACTAGAAAATTGAAATAGGCCTATATTTAGCCCATTACTCAGTGTAAAGGGTTCCACCGATCTCTCGAATCGTCGTTGTCGCGTAGCGTCGGCTTGCGCACCCGTATGGATATATATTTTCAAGATACATGTACACGCACGAACTCCCCTACACGCATATAAGCACACCCTTAAATAGTCTCTTTCATGGTTACGTGGTAGTCCGATGTATCACGAACATGTCCGAGGATCGTTCATGCTTTCACCGGTTGATGCGTGCCTTTCCAACTCAGGGTAAATATAGCATTTAAGTTACGTCATCCTCGGTCCCCGACCTTCACACTCAGGCATGTACTGTTATAACGTTAGTGTGCTAAATATAGGCCTATTTCAATTTTCCAGCCAAATTTCTGTCACTCTTGTTTCTGTGCTTTTTACATCACTATTGGTCAATCATATATACCAACAACTTTCTCGTTAGAGAATGTTTTTATTTATTTGTTTCATAAGTTTTTTCCTCTGTCGTAGAAGTGTCTTTATACATGGTCACAAATTCAATTTTCTAAGGGAGGGAGGTTACAAAATTTAATAACTGAAATTATAAGTATGAGTTTTTAATGTACTGTACGGTTCCCAGGGGCTGCCTTGTCCTCGTCCTCTCCCCCATGCAGCCTCGTCTCTGATCTCGGCGGTCTGGTTCCGGCCATGGGAGCCATGCGGGAGGTGGTGGCAGCGGCCAGGGTGGCAGCAGGCGAAGTGGTGGCGGGGGCACTGGTGCCAATACTGGTGCCGGTGGTGGGGCTGGCGGTGCTCCTGCTGCTGCTGGTGGCGGTGGGGGCAGCTCTGCTGCTTCTGCTGGCGGCGGTGGGGGCAGCTCTGCTGCTTCTGCTGGCGGCGGTGGGGGCAGCTCTGCTGCTGCATCCTGCTGGCGGTGGGGGCAGCTCTGCTGCTGCTGCCGGTGGGGGTAGGGGCAGCTCTGCTGCTGATGATGATGGCGGTGGGGGCAGCTCTGCTGCTGCTGCTGCTGCTGCTGCTGGTGGCGGTGGGGGCAGCTCTGCTGCTGCTGCTGGTGGGGGTAGGGGCAGCTCTGCTGCTGATGATGATGGTGGTGGGGGCAGCTCTGCTGCTGCTGCTGCTTCCGGTGGGGGCAGCGCTGCTGCTACTGCTGGTGGCGGACAGTAGGGGGGCAGCACTGCATCTAGCGGCCGCGGGGGCGGAGAGCCAGCACCCATGCCCAACTAAAATATCATTTTCTTCTAATTTCAATGCATTAACTTCCCGGATTGTTTTTAGAAATGACCCGGCTTTTGCTCTTCGCATATCCGGAAATGGCCCATACATAGGCGGTCATCTTGCTTTTTATTTCATTCTAAATGACTTTAAAAAATGCTAAAAATCGATTTTAATGTACTATGTTATTTTCAATGCAATAAAAATCCAATTACTCCAATTCAGCATTATGTCATCTGAATTACTTAACTTTTACGTGATCACGTGCTACAATAATTCAATATCTAGCCAGCTACTGTATAAATAAAGTTAAATACAAATTCAAATTATTAAAATTAGCCTGGCATTTATTTTTACGAATTATAATTACGAATTTATATTGAGATAATCATTAATAAATACGAGTACATTACTTGAATATGAATTGAGAATGGCTGAGAAGTGGGATTTTACAATGGTGGACGCTAGCGGTAATGCGCCTGTCATTGTAACATGGGTAACCCCCCCCCCCCCCCCCCCCCCCCCCCCCCAATTGGGTCCAATGACGGGATTTGACCTTTATTAATTCAAAAGCCCCACGGTTGGGGATTAATAACCGGTCAAATTGCCCGTCCACCCACGCGTGTTTTGGTATCGGGTGATCGATCCTGTTATAAATTCTTGTATGGATTGCACACAACACTGCGCTGTGTCGGCGCTCTGTTGCGTTGTTCGAATACCTGTTATTCTCTCCCTCACAGCCTCGATTCTACCTCTTTCCGGACCCGCACACACAGATATACGCTGCATACGTGCATAGGCATATCAGAGATTTGCATATATGCACTCGTGTCTTGCACAACAAATCCAGAAATATGCTCTGTGACAGAAGCAATTTATAAGCGCTTGCATGCACGCACGCCACGCACGCACGCACGCACGCACACGCAAAAACACACACAAACACTATGGGATGTGATTCGTGCCAAAACTACACACACGCAACAAATTTTTCGACGCGCGAATAAAAATTACACGCATGACGTTTTGCACGCGTACACACTGCAAGACATGCACGTAGACACCACGTTATGGGATGTCATTTTTGATATTTCTCGCCTTTAATTAGAACGGGACGCTACAAGGAGACTTGGAGACACCGTCACGGCATATACGGAGAGGTAGACTTCATCGGCCAGAATGACCTCCGAGAAGTCGGGACGCTCACGATTCAGGTCTCGCCATCGGGTCGTACCCATCTCGTATTTGGGTGGTACCATTTCGTTACAGTTCCCCTCTTCGTGCACATTCAACGGAACGTCCTGACCATAATAGATACTAAGCTCATGCATCTCCTCAAGTGACGTCCTCTCGACCTCTGAATGCCTGATGTGTTACTTGTCACAGATTGATATGCATGCAGCAGCAGCAGACGGAGAGGCAGACTTCACAGACCAGAATGACATCGGAGAATGACGCTGAAAAGCCGTCTAGGCTATGCTAGGCGGGTTCTTTTATCAGAGGATGGAATGGCCAGTAATACCACATGCACTACTGAACGATAAACATAGATCTACATGTATAAGGGGGAGAATTGGGTTCACATATGTTGCTACAGCATCATGTATGTCCTCCCTGCCATGAAAGTGTTGGGTGTGAGAACGTCTTTTTGCTCTTCCGTGCTTTTATTTCACTACTCCATGCTCAGAGGACAGCAGATGCCACTGCATGGCATACCATACCTACCGCTTTTAAACTGAGAGTTTGTGGTCCACATTAATACAATGTACCCTTGACATGAAAATTAGCAAAGACTTTATTGACAGTGCCCCAATGCAAGCATAAATGTCACTCAAACACGTTGACGAATACATCTTAAAGAGCAGCAATCATGTGATTTGGCTTGTGGTTATAGCCAGCATGCATGCACCATCAGAAAATATCGAGTAACAAGAATGTTCATGGGCCATCAAGGGCAAGAAAAAATCACATTACAAAAACAAAAATGTTCATGGGTCATCAAAGACCATCAACGGCAGCCAAATCCCCCATTGCTGTCAAGTGCTTCATCCAGACTGGCTTTGAACTTGTCAAAACTGGTGTGAGAAGTAGGCAACACAAGCTCAAAGGAGCATGTGGCGGAGGAAGGGTACAGTGATGAAGAAAAATGTATACAGGGCTGGGGTGTAAATCCCACGGAAGGTATTGTTTCTTCACCCGAAAAAAAACCTAACACTTTCTTTAACCTATCTCCTGTTTTGGTGAAACAATTTATCACATAATCCACAAAATACAATTACGCTTTACCTTCACATGTCTTGATATACTTAACATAGAAACTGTACGTCAGCTCCTCATTAGTCTTATTGCTGCTTGAGAAGTCGACATAAAGTAGATTCAGAATGTCATCTGAAAGAGAAGGAAAAATTTATTGGACATCTACAGACAACCCCAATTATACATTAACCAATTGAGGCCGGTTGCCATAAAATTGCGGCAAGCTGAAATACATCTATTTGAACAAGTTACTATACAAGGTGTGGGTAATGGATAAACCCTAGTGTTAGGTTCTTTAGAAGTAGTGTAAAAATACAACAAACCACAGTTTGAGGGAAGTAAAAGTGTTAAAATGATAAGTTAATTCCAGCTGTTTCATACAACATTTCTACAAAGTCTGACACCAGTTGACACACTTCAGGTAGTCTTATTATCTATGAAACTGTCAATATAGTGATGAGTACTGATTACAGAGTTCAATGAACTGCTCAGAGAATGTATCCACAGAAACAAGACTACACACCTACAACGCCAAGAACACATAGAGAATTGTTGCAAGCACACAAAAACACAACTTAAGCATACTTACACTCTCATGAAACACATAGAATGCTTGTACACACACGACAAAGGTACTGAAATTGCCTGCACACTCATGACGAACACACTCCGAAATGCTTGCACACACACACACACACACACACACACACACACACACACACACACACACACACACACACACACACACCAATAGTCATTGCATACATGCACACGAGCTCACAGAGAATGCTCATATAGAAAGACACGCTGCTCTTAAACACTAGAGAATTCACACAGACACACTATTCACTGCAAAACACACACCATAAAACTAATCATACAGACAATGAATATAAAATGATGCACACCACAAAAGTACAGCAAGGGAAATCTCAGTCTTGAAATGAATTAAATTTCGGTGTAAGTATTAAAATAATTATATGCAATGTCAGCCACAATCGGTTTTAACCATACAGTGATCAATAAATTTAGAGCACTTGACTAGTTAATAACATCTACCGGGATTTGGATCCTTGATGTCAGCAACGAAACACTCTTCGAAGACTTGTGGATTGTTGATCAGAAAAGTATGAACATTGAGTGCTTGCAAACCTTCAACCAGTTGGTCCAACTCTGATTTACATTCAAGTATGACTCCGTTCAACGCTACAGTTTGAAAAATACTTGGCCTATCCTCCACTTCTGTTATGAAGATCCCACTTTTATTAAGCTTATTGATGAAAGCTTCATCAACAGATGAGTTAAGAATCTGTAATGAAGACAACATACACTTGATGATCTTAATAATTGCAGTGGGTGGTTAGCTCATAAATTTTCTGCACATGTATGAAAAAGTATTAAATAAACATTTATATTTACTCAGTAGTTCATTAGGAATGCAAATACTCATTTGTGTGCACCTTACCTATAACAAACCAAAATGCAGGAAGAGGTAAATTAATCACAATGATTGAGGCATCATGGACAATGTAAACAATGATTTGAATTGAAAATAATGCATAGCACTTTTTTGAAATAATTACACTATAGGATTTCAACTGAATTACATTTGTAACACTTTTCTACTACTCAATGATGATCCACACTCAATATTTTCCCATGCTACTAAGGTGGTTCCATCTTAATTCCTTAATTGGACAAGGTTCATCTAGGACATCATTGTGTCATTGTGTATTTGTAATACGTATAAAAACGTGCATTTTAATTTACTGCACTCAAATATATTTTGACGTGTTGTGGTGTTCTTGTATTTACCTGGGCCTCATTCAAGTGCGCAAGCTGACTTGCGGATATATACTGGGCTATTCCTATACATTTGGTGTCAGAAGTGGGATAAGATTAGCTTGCGGCAAGCTACAGCTCAAGATCGTTGCACAATAAAGCAACAGGGAAAATGGCAATATGGAGTGTCAGGGTTCCAGACTACCTTGCATCCTTCCACAATTATGACCAGCAGCTTGTGGAACCTCAGGCTTCCTTCCAATACTCTGGTACACCAATAGGATCTTTCCTGCAAGAGGAAGCTCACTAATTCTAATGACTTTTTGCAGCTGCATCTCATCAAGCCTTGCAAACACACCATAAGAGTATTGGAAGGAAGCCTGAGGCTCCACGAGCTGCTGGTCGTAAGCGTGGAAGGATGCAAGGTAGTGATGGACCAACCAACCTCAAGGCAAAAGAAGGCTAGGATAACCTATGAGCAGCTGGATTTATAAAACAACTTGTCAAAGTGGAAAAAACAGGAATTAGAGGCCTATCTCTGTCACCACAAGATTGCAAAGACAGGAAACAATGAAACCTGAACTCGTAACGCGAACACATGTAGATTGCTAGAATTGAGCAACAATAGTTTGTAGTTGGTTGTTGCATTGATCTGTAAGGGAACTATTATTCATGGATCAGAAACTGAATCAGCAGTATTCTTTAGAAGTGAAATGGCCTTTCTGATGTTAAATAATTGTCCAAAAGTTCTTACCTCAACAACATTTTGCATTTGTACAATTCGAGGTGTTATACTCGTACGGAAGCATTGGAACTAGCTACGCATTGTCTCGACCCCAGACATAAATACTCAATTTTTTCCTTACGTAAGTCAATACATAAAGGATTGCATATTGATACGCAGCAACAAGACTTATAATGGCACGAAACATTGTATAAATGTTTGGGTTACTATGTTCACACAAATGTGCGACAGTTTACACTCACTCATCCGACTATTTCAGTTCGACAAAAAGGCTGAACATTCGATTTACGTGGAACAGATGTTAAGTGTATTTTCATTAAGAATTATTATTATTAGGTATTTGAGTTACCACATAGATGTATCCATATATCCATACTCAGAGGTTATTTTGCACTTACTGCTCAGCAAGGTCGAACTCTATGTCTGAAATTTCTGTTCCACACACATATTGATATACAGCACGTGACATAAGGTTGAATCCATTGCCCCTTGTGACAAGTGAAATCGCCACCGACTATACTTGGCACATTGTCATGACATCTAGTTGTGTGAGGTGAGAGACAGCTTCTTTTAAGTACAGTGCGTACATGTAGCTGCTTTTGTGTTATATGAAATTGTAAATTATTAATATTGTATTACTAATTCTGCAGCTGGGTGTGTCGTGCGTGCACGTACAGAGAAAGTAGCTCATGCTTAATGAATTTGTGTTGGACATTACAAATGCCTTCAACATTATCTCCAGACAAGTAGCTGCAGTCCTCGATGTCTAGTCTTGTTGCCATGGGACCCACCCCTCCTTGACCAGATCAGCTCTGGAGTGCAGCAAGGTACCCTCTGGATCCCCTGCTGTTTTCCTTGGTCCTCCATGCAGGAGATGATATCCTGCCTGCGTGTATGTAGATGGAGTGTGTTGACTGCCTTGATGGCACCCACCCAGCTAAACTACGTGCTTTGCATCTGGTTAAGGAGTTGAGTCCAGCAATGGGCCTCCATGTGAACATGGCTAAGTGTGAGCTGTTCAGTATGAAGGGTCCCCAGTGCACCAATTTGGGACTACATGCACTGCACAACAAGTGTGCTGAGTTCTGAGTACTGCATTTAGTTATTGTAGCTGCTGTCTTCATACTTGTTAATTCTTTATTTTGTTTGAAGCGGAAGTGTTGCAAGCATTAGACCCAAAGAACACCACTAGCAGTAGAGAGGTGCTGACATGAGATAACAGTATCGCACGTGCATAAAAATATCAGTTCTACTAACTTACAATAGATGCTGTTAACAAACCTACAATTCTACTCTTCCCATGATGGCTCTAGCCACTGACCTCATCAGTGACATGTTCAGGCAGCCATAGATTTTAGCCAGCATTTTTGGGCTTGGGGGTAGCCTGGCCGATGGCAAGTAGAGAGGCAGGACAGGTGTGCTACCTGACAATAAGCAGAGTAAAGATGCAGTTCCAGGCCAGTAGAAGGAATGACTGAGGTCCAAGAACCAGCATGAGGGGCAGATCCGAGCCTTATTCACTGCTCCCGAGCAACAAAGTTATAGCCAATTGGAGTACCTATGATGTAATAATAGGCAGGAGTGAACACCTCACCTCCGATGGGAATGATGTGTTGCCCTCCTGCTGAACTTCTCACACTTGGCCAGGTTTGAGATTAGCTAGCTCCTCCTGCCAAGAGAACACACGCCAGTCAAAGGAAGCAAAGAGGTGGTGACCTGGGGGCTAAAATGACAAGTATGAAGGGTCATCTGGTGGTCACCTGGGGGATGTGTGTGGTGGTGTGTGTGTGATGTGTGGGGTGTGGTATATGTGTGCATGGTGTGTGTTTGTGGTGCTTGTGTGTATGTGAGTGCATGGTGTATGTGTGTGTGAGAGTGGTGTGTGTGTGCATGTGTGTGTGTGCATGTGTGCGTGTGTGTGTGTGTGTGTGTGTGTGTGTGTGTGTGTGTGTGTGTGTGCGCGCGCGTGTGTTTGATGTGAGGACAGCAGGGCTAACAGTGGTAAGCATTCTCCTATCTTTATGGTTGATCATTTCATTAATGGTGGTTTCCTACTATGTAGCATCTGGAAAAGGGAATTGTAATTCTGTGCCCTTTGAAATCCTGGATATGTGCCTGCTATCTCTACCAACCATCCAGAACACAATAGGCAACTCATGATAAGGTGCCTGGCTACAGGTATACGTACACGTACACGTACACGTACACGTGCACACACACACACATACACACACACACACACACACACACACACTCACACACACACACACACACTCACACACACGAGGAGGTAATCAATACCAATAGTACAAGAAATATATGTAGCTGCTTCACTAATAATAGAAGCTCCATCAGTGGCTACCTTCCACTCTATGTATACATGCATCACACAGATAGGCCTATAAAAAGTTGTAGGCAGGCTGGTTGTATGAGCTATTTATTTCTTAGTTTGGTGGTAGTCAAGCCATATATGCAGGCCCGGGCCCACATAGCCATGCCCATGGGGGATCATATGCAGGCCCGAAGTTGACTGCTGGTGTCAAAAGTGTCCACTTCCCCACTGATGCCCACTCTTTTTATCGATACCGAAAGTTGAAACGTACAGCACCCCCCCCCCCCCCCGCCCCCCCTTTTCCCTCGATCAGCCACTAAGTGACTGCCATTTATAGGATGTCAAACCTAACTTGACTACTGGCATACTGTAGCGCACCACAAACATCGATCAGAGAGTGTGTACTTAGGCCCTATATACTAGGTATGCTATGGTTGTTACGCACATGTACAGCACCTATGCACCTACATCAATATAGGGTTACTGGATAGTGGGCAAACCACTTACTGTTGACATTGTGATGAGGTACGTTGATCCATGTAGCAGTTGCCAGCCAGTTGATGAACATATATTACATCACTGTAGCCTTGTGGATAGGGCTAAATGTAGAAAAGATATCCAGCAAGATTATCACTGCACAGCTCTCTGCTAACATGCATGACTAAATGCAAAATTCACATCCACACACACACACATCGACACACGTGCACACACACATGCACACACACATGCACACACATCGACACACATGCACATGCACAATACAACACACATGCATGCACGTGCACGCACACACACACACAAACACACACACACACACACACACACACACACACACACAACTCTGGAATTATAGGTACTAGTCTAAAGAGAGGCTGTAGGGAAATATACCCTAACACGAGATAGACTGACAGTTCCATAATGAGGTTGCCAAATAATGCACACCACTACACCGTAAAGTCCTATTTTGTAATGCAGCAATTACACCATTCAAATACATATAGTCATTATTCCACATAGGCATCAGCAGTGGGGGGATACCATACAATTTGGGAACGTGTTGCCATTGATGGTTTCTAATAGCTATGGTGTAGTGCCGCTTATCACGTGATTGATGCTGGATTGTCCTTATATGGCTTGTCCCTGTCGCTGTGTCTGTCAGCTTCAAAATAATTATAGAACGACGGAAATGTAGATACATACGCAAAGAAATTGTAATTGGTTATGTACTTCGTACCTGGCGATGATCTGGCAAATATATATATGATATCGCAAGCGATACAGCTCTATCCATGGATCAATCACCCTCGATTCTCAAATACAGATACGGAGCGCTACGAACAACGACTAGCATGTTTAGGATGCCAAATGTAACGTGACTACTGGCACACTGTTGGGCATCGCATAAACGTAATTGAGGAGCGAACATGACGTATGCGGTGCAAAACAGTTAGCTATGGTTGCTACGTACATGTAGAACACCTAAACACTTCAGCTGCAACATACCTGAGTGAGTCTGGTTCAGGGCAAGCGTTTTCCCGCAGTGCCATCGCCCGTAGGTCATGTTCGAATGTCCATTATGCCTTACGTAAATCATTGAGAGAATTAAAGTTGGAAACATTCAGTACCTCAACTGCTAAAATGGACTCAGGAACCTTGAGATGTAGGGAAAAGAGTGTTCTACGGTATCACACACCTGCCTTGGTGATCTGGCTAACATAATCCGAAGCGGCTTTTACCACAACTATCACAGATCCTGAGAAAAATGTACAAACGTCTTGATAAAACCCTAATTTTTATCAAATTTCTACAGGTGTCTATGGACGTGTTGTTTTAGGGCCATGGAACCTACAGATTGACCCTAGATTTTTTTTGTTTCACCAGTAAAGTATAGTGTATGATGTCCTTCACTAAAATCTAGCCCGGCTTTTTCGTTTCTGTCTTTTCCTGATTTAGGTTGAACAGATTCCATACATTTCAATGGACGCGTGCGCGGAAAGTTAATGGACGTTTGCAATGACGCGTCAGGAATACGTAATGAGCGTCCGAAATTTCTGGCAATGCGATTATGAATTTTAGACACACACGCAGGACACATATCCTGGACGACTCGCATCCCGCGACACCATGGACAAACATTAGACATGCCCCCTGGACACAAATACTTCACCGGCTTTGACTGACATAGACAGCACCATCGTTCAGTAACGCACTCTATATTATCTGGCCATTCCATCCTCTCAGCTGGTATAAGAACCCGCCTCGCATAGCTAGAGCCTAGACTGCTTTTTGAGCGTCCCGACCTCTCGGAGGTCATTCTAGCCGATGAAGTCTTATATGCCGTGTCTCCAAGTCTCCTTCCAGATAAACAGAGTCCTGTTCTAATTAAAGGCAAGTTATGACATCCCATAACGTGGTGTCTATACGTACGTGCTGTGTGTAAGCGTGCAAAACGTCATGCGTGTAATTTTTACCCGCGCGTCGAAAAATTTGTGCGTGTGAGCGTAGTTTTGGCACGAATCACACCCCATACAAACACACACACACACACACACACACACACACACACACACACACACACACACACACACACACACACACACACACACACACACACACACACACACATGCACACACACACACATGCACACACACACACACACATGCCACACACACACACACATGCACACACACACACACATGCACACACACACACACACACACACACACACACACACACACACACACACACACACACACACACACACACACACACACACACACACACACACACGAGGGGACTTGGAGTAGTTTGCTATACCGGGTGTCCACGAAAGAACGCAATCTATCAAATGTTATTCCCATTCAAAAGCATTGCGTTCTTTCGTGGACACCCGGTATATATTTAAAAACAAAAAACAAAACTACTCGGTACTACATCTTTGTTTTATCTTACCGATCTCCGATCCGCCTCTTCCGCGTCTATAGTCAAACGACAGAACCACAATCCAATTAGCGGTGTTAAATCCTGTACTAATCCGTCCAGACATTGGCCCCAATGGGGAGGGGGGGAGGGGGTACCCATGTTACAATGACAGGTGCATTAATAACGGTGAAAAATGGACCGAGCCGGATGGATGAGCTGGATGTTGCTGATGAAGAAGGAGTGCGTGACGAAGATGGGGAGGAATTACAGCTTCCTGACGCCTCGCTAACTGCTTTAATGTAACGATACAAACCACGCGCTATGGTCGTACTACAGCGGTGCCATCTAAATTAGGTACTTCAAGATTTTTTTCAAATCGTGTTATGTGCTGCGATTTTATTACCCTCTACAAGAGCAAAAAAATGCTGCAGAACGACACCTTATGCACCATATTTGGATTAGTATCTCAAAAGTTACAGCGTTCCAAACATTGCATTTTGAGTACGGTACAGTATGCGCGATCGTAGAAAAAAATTGTGACGGTTTATGTTCTCTTTACTGCAGCTATTGAACCATTGAACTTTATCATGCCAGAACGTAACTACATGTAGGGTACACATATGCATATACATAAGACTAAATAACGATTTCAGGTATGTACAGGTCAAATAGTCAACTAAGAACTGATATATGGGAAAGTTTCCGAGAAAAGGGACCTAGCGTGTATTATAAAAAAGCATAATAAAAATGCCTTACGTTTGAAATGCTATAACTTCCGAAGGGTTAACGCTATCGTCTTCCTATTTTCAGCAATTCATACTACACCATTTCTCTATGGTAAAATACATTTTGGGATCTTGAACATGCTCCATGCCAGTATCGCGATGTCCGATACTCCAAGGGGTTCAAACCCGCCATAACTTTCTGTAGGAGTAATCAAATCGCTTCAAATTCGGTTTGTAGGCGGAGAGGTCCTATATCTATCTATTTGTTCTGTTCGTTAATCTTTATGCAATCCGTTACGGAGATACAGTTGAACAAACTACGTGCACATTTTCGCGCTCGTTTCGCGCCAATGATTTGGGCAAATTGCGCTCCGCTCAATGTATGGGGAGGCGGGGATTATTACATTGGCGCGAATCAAGCGGGAAAACGTGCACGTAGTTTATTCAACTGTATCTCCGTAACAGATGGCATAAAAATTAACGAACAGAACAAATCGATAGGTATAGGACCTCTCTACCTACATACCGAATTTGAAGCGATTTCATTACTCCTACAGAAAGTTATGGCGGGTTTGAACCCGGTGGGGTATCGAACGTTGCAATACTGGCAAGGAGCAAGTGCAAGATCCCAAAAAGTATTTTACCATAGAGAAATGGTGTAATATGAAGTGCTGAAAATAGGAAGACGATAGCGTTAACCCTTCGGAAGTTATTGCATTTCAAACGTAAGGCATTTTTATTATGCTTTTTTATAATACACGCTAGGTCCCTTTTCTCGGAAACTTTCCCATATGGTCATTGTAGCGTCATCTCCGTCATACTGATTTTCATCATGTTTCCAGTACGTAGCAGTACCTTTTGGCATTGTTGACCTTTCTTTTTCGTATAGTTTGAAACTTTCGCTTGAGAAGCTGCTTTCAAATCAAAATCTCCTTTAGTTCAATTGTCTGTGTAAACATGCATCGTTCACAGTGGATTCTTAGCTTCCGTGAGATGGAACAATAAGAACTACTTGGTTTGTCAACTACTGGACACAATGAGGTAGAAGTATGAGGTGCTGAAAGGGTTTGAATTGGAAGGATAAATTGCTCATCTAACAGATTAATTATGACATCCCAATTCCGATCTACATGCATGCTTCTTCATTGTTTTTATTGTATCTGTGAAACGTTGTATTGACCTCTGTAAGGCATCCATGTTGACAAATGCTCCAGCTTGCAGAGAAGTCACTTTTATGGCAGTGTCTGAAATGCTTTTATTTGTATATAGTTACATCACCAATCCTTTTCTTAGTACTGCATGCAGCTTGTAGAATATTGCCACCACTCATACTTCTAAATTTTTCTAGATGCTTGTTAGCAGTCTTCATCTTATTACAAAAAATGACACATTTGTTTACAACGTCTACGTATATTTCGACATTTACTTCGTGACCGTTAAAGTCAGTATAAATGGCCTGGGGACTAGGCTTGAAATGAAAACCTTAAAGCACCTTGGGAATCGGTTGCAAATTACAGAATTGCAATACCTAGTAGTGTTGCATTAGCCATGAAAAGAATCTTAATTAAAAATTTGCGCCGCTCGAAGATTAAGGTACACTCTAATTAGAGTTATAATGTGCTCGATCATAAAACTATTTTCTGCTGTTTTAAAAGTTACAAAAACTAGTAAAAACAACAGTGCTTGTTATACTAGGAGACTTTGTAAGTGATTTGGTTTTACACAGAGCGTATACCATGTGCAAACACTTAGGCCATTTGATAACACCTTGGGAATAGTCTGTGAAGTCCATGAAAAAAGAAATGCAAGTAGATAATAACCTGTTTATCAGAACTCTATCCCCGCCCCTCAACACGTATAAAAGTTTTGCAAAATATGAAAGTCATCCATTATTTCAGCCCGCCAGAAATATTGAACAAGTGTAGTTTTCTAGGTTTTGACTGCACAAAGGCTTAGATAATTTAGTATCCTACCTGAAAAGCACAGCAGAGTCCTCAATTGCTACCAAACCAATACAAACTAGCCTTCGTTTCTATGTCCCGTACAATTTCAATCCACCACTTCCGTCACAATTTTTACTTGTTATTTCGGTTACCACTTTTTCGGTACACGTACGTCAAATATTGAAGTACCTATTTAGAAACATTGACAACGTATATGCACGCATGAACCAGCAATTGTACTATAAAACTGTTACTTGAAATTACGTACTGATTTGTCAACCATTAGAAAATACGAACTAGATATGAACTTATTTTAGTATGTTATAAAAGAATACGAATACGTTATACGAATTATTAAATAATTAGAGTTATTGTTCGCATTTAACTTTATTTGTACAGATAATTGATTTGAATTTTCTCACGCGTGAGTTCTATTTTTAGGCATAATTTCGTAATACTGAGCAAGTTGTTTCCATTGGAAAGAAGGGCTATTTTACCGTTGACTGATGGATTTTGATCGCTAACGTTGCAAAATGGTGACCGAGTGGATCGAACATTCGGCCTAGACGTGATAGTTACAGTGGGCGCTGGAGAGCGAGTAAGTTGTGAAAGATTGTTCTTGTATATAACTTTAGGCAGTAGAGATCGTCTCTGCGAACTCAGAAGTACTTATCATTTAGCACTAGCTTGTTTTAAATAGGACATCTGTCTTTGCTGTTGATATTGGTGCGCGTGCATTGGAATTGTTTGACCTTAGGGGAATTTTTCCGTTTGCGTGAGAGTGTAGAGCGTTTTATGCTTACTATGTAGACCTAGTAAGAGGGTGTACGGTAGTTTGAAACGTATAGGCGTTACATAAAGCTTTCTTCCTTGGTCAGAATGAATAATATTAAGAATAGCAATCGAGAAAATATATTCAATCAACTCTCCTTCCTTTCTGATGTTAAGTTGGACACTGAAATTGCTTCTACCCAAGTTAATCTAGAAGGGCACGACAAATAATACTGGATTCTCGAGTACAATTTTAATAATGCCCATTGACAGACTGCTTCATGTTTCTTCAGCATGTGTGTAGTGAACTACAAGCTGACCGTTGGAACATGAATCATGAGCAGGAGCCATCACTGATACAAAAGCGGACCATAATGTGTGAGTGCGTGTCTATGTATTATGTGCTTGTGGATTTTAACAAGTGACCCTATCAATTAACTATTCTGTATGAAGCTGTGTGTGTGTGTGTGTGTGTGTGTGTGTGTGTGTGTGTGTGTGTGTGTGTGTGTGTGTGTGTGTGTGTGTGTGTGTGTGTTGAGAAGATCTGTGTGTGAGTATTTGAGTAAAATTAGTGAATTTTGCTCACTCCATTTCCAGCTGCAGATTATATCAAAGCAAAGTTAATTCTTGTCAGGGAGACCTTGGGCGACAATCTAAAAAGGTATGATACAAGGAGCGATGTGTGGGGGTTTAAATTTATTCTTGTCATACGCATGCAGCTTGTGTGTTTTTGTGGAGAGGTGGGTTACCTCCTAATAATGCTACTTCAACTCTAGAGTTGAAATCAATGGGTCTCGAATTGAAAGCTATTAAACCGAATTATTGGATCACATGAATTAGACTTCACCTAATGTGTGTGTGTTGTGTGCTTGTGGATTTTAAAAGTGATCCTATCAATTAACAATCCTGTATTAAGCTCTGTGTGTGTGTTGTGTGTGTGTGTGTGTGTGTGTGTGTGTGTGTGTGTGTCTTGTTTGGACCTTTTTAATTTGGGAGCTACGAAAATACATCATAAAAATTGAAATGCAAGGGTCTCTGTAAAACCAGAATTATTGCATCACATGACTAACGTCTAACCTTTTGTGACCTTATCAATAACTATCATGATTTTTTCCACTATTTAATAACATAGTACCTCTAGGGTTGAGCCTAGTTGGAAGATTCCAGCTTCATATGGTGTTTCTGCATTTTTATGTAATGGTCTGAAGTCCATAATGTTGGGCACCATGATATATTAAAGTTTTGGGGCTTACGTACCTGGCATAGAGGGCAAGAGTCTTTGGGATGGCTCTGTATTGATTCACTTTCTGGTCATGGGTCGAAATCGTGAACTGAGAACGACAGGAACGACGGTGAGGAACTAATAGTGCACCTGCCAGCCACAGCAGGCCGTATTGGTAATACTTCTTGGTACCTGTAAGTGCACACTACACCGAGCCAGAGCTCTTGTCTGAATCTCTAGTCAGTTAGTGGTGGAAATGATTGGATCAAGAACTAATGTGTTGGAAGGCAATGATGCATCACAAATAGATGGTTTGATCAGAATAGGATAAATCAGAAAGAACTGTCTAGCATTCCCTGGCGATCTCTTCTAGGTGCCCATATTTCGCTATAACTTCGTCATTCTGGTAGGATTATTGAATAAAGACACCTAGAATGGCATGTGCATGCGACTGTAACGTAGCCTTGGGCTTTTAAAAATCTTTCAAGACAGTTGGATATAGTCCTACTTGGTTACAAACTCGTGCATTTAGATCTGTGGTTGGTGCATTTGTTGCAAGATTACACGTTTCACAAGCCACTTTGATACCAACTCGCAGATGGAATACGAAATGCAAGAGTGCATTTGGCACATTACAAGTGTTTCAAAACTCAAGTAGAGAGATTATGAAACTAATGCCATTGGAGTTACCTACGTCTCTTTTGCGACAACCACAGGATGGCAATTCCAATTCTCGATCGTGTATAAACAGACCTGTGACGTGAAACAGCACAAACTTGAATAAAACCCAAAAGGGTGCAGAAGCCATGCATAATCTTGAATTTGTCTTGATTATAGTAGCAGCTAAAAAAAGAAAAAGTAGTCAAATTTTGCTGTTGTTTACAATGATTTAAATTAGTATTTTCCCATGAAAGTACCATTAACTATTCCGTATCAAGCCTTGTTGTGCGTGCGTGTGTGTGTGTGTGTGTGTGTGTGTGTGTGTGAATGCTTTTGTTTGTTTTGAGCCTGTGCATTTTTGTGAGAGCTATGAAAATACATAATTAAGGTTGAACTTCATATCAAACAACAATCGCACACATGAGTTCATTCATTATATACAAATACACACTTAACTACAATATTATGTATGTCAGAAAGCAATAAAAATCAGGAAACAGAAATGGAAAAAGTGCTTATCATTCTCACCTATTTTCAAACGTAGTCGATTCTTCTTTTGCTAATTGCTACACAACTGTTTATTGAGTATAATTATGATCCCCACACCCAGTGTCCTAAACCATGCACTATTGTGCAGCCAGGGTGTCTGGAACTCTCCCCCCCTCAGAACTGCAGCCTGAATGCAGATAATAGGTTTTATACTGTAGAGTATTCATGCAACATTAACACTTGACCTACAATCTATGACATTCAGAACCCTAACCTCTCATTACATTCTTGTATTTGGAGTTCGTTTTTTCCACCACAAAGTGAGTCTCATTACCTCACCCATGTGTCTTTCATGAGCACATACACATTGCTGTATATCTGATACACAACATCTGAAAGACAAGCTTGAAACCTCTATCTAACACTCCCCCCTCCGCTTGACATTTTTCCCTATTTACCAACAATAGCGTGTGGTGACATGGAAGAGGCGTTGCATGCATTCAAGGGACTGTGGACCGGGTGATTCCTCCAGTTCACTGCAAGCTAGGGAGATGATGGAGGTATGTGGTAGACAGAGGGAAGATGGGGATGTGAACTCACAGCTAACACTGATTGCAAAGGTTCAATTCCACTAGTGAAGGTGTTATTCAGTAGTATTCTCAATGGCTTCATAGATATAACCATGTCAAAGGTACTCCCTCCCCCTCCCTCCCTCCCTCCCTCCCTCTCTCCCTCCCCGGATTAGTGTCTAGTTCAAAGCATAGGAGGATTGACATAGTACAAAACAAATGGCACACAATTGTGATACGACTCACTGTTGCATTTGCATCCATGTGTATGAGTGAAGTAGCGTCATTTTTCATTGTGTAGGGTCAGCTGAACAATTCAGTTTCACAGAGAAAGCTGTATCCAAGAGGGACAGTAAGTCAAACTGCATACTTTTATCTTCACCTCCCACACCTATTTCAGGCTAATCTTCTGAGCCCTGGCATCTCATATCATGACGTTCAAGCCCCACCAGGTTGATGGCTATAACTTTGTGAGGACATTTGCAGGTCCATACAGCCAGGATGGGCAAGGTGGGTGTGGTCAAGTATTAAGTGCACTGTGCTGTTGTTGCTAAACCTGCCACTCTACTTCCTTTTGGACTAGCTGGTTCCATGCCATCATTCAGGAGCATGGCAGAAACCATCATTGGACATTATTTGGGTATGTCCAAGTGAATGTATGTTTGGGTGGTAGGTGTATTAATATTAAATTCATACAGACCCATTCATATGTAACCAGTTAAACTCCAGCCGATTTTGATTTCAGTGTTTTTTATTAATACAGAAAAAGAATGATTTGAAGATCGACTGAACAGCAACATGGATGTGTGTGGGACACAGGCCTGTCATACAGCCTCCATGAAGGAACACTTGCTATTTTGTGTTGTTATAAACATTCTTTTTCATACTGTGTTATTATTTTTTGTTTGACTTTATATAATTATAATTCTAGTTATTAATACTGGCTCTGCAATGGACCATTAGACGGTGTGAAATCACCACTTTTTTAAGAGTGATTTCACCCGTTTATTTATTTGGTGTGAAGGTCACACCTGATTTGGAGTGCCTATTGGCTGGGAGCCGTCACACCACAAAACGGGTGACCTTCACACTTTTTTTTTTGCAGTGTGCGTTTCGCGCCGCTTTTTTTTCCCCGACATGGTTGAGCTCAAGAGATTTGTGTAGGTTTAGCTAAGATAATCAATAAACGTAAGAGCATTGCTATAAGCCTTTCCTCGGCTTATTGTCCAGTACGCATCGCAATGCTATTTATACCAAGCATCTAAGCATTTTGGCGCCCCCTTTAGGTCGGCGCCCGGGTTTGAGTTCCCAGTGCAGTATGTAGATAATTTTGAACCACTGTATCCTGGTGCAAGCATAACTAGATTTGGAGCATATTACTGTATTATGTTGTATGCATAAATTTTCTAACAAAGCTATTCATGGTTTGACGAAGTTACTGCACGTGTTTTGTCCTCCTCCTAATTGCCTTCCAAAGAGTGAACACATGATTAAAAACATTTTCAAGCAATTCAGTGTTCCTTACAAACATTGCACTATTTGTACCCCTGTGGTGTCCAATGCCAAAAGCAATGCAGTACCTGTGTAGTGCCAGAACCTCTAGGCCACTTGATCTACATCCCTTTTATCAAGCACCTGCAATCAATAATTGCAAGTAAGTTGACTGGATTATTTGAGTGCATGGAACAAGATAATTTTATCTATTTATTTGGTAACAAGAGTTAATTCCATTTCAGATAACATAAAGGCATTGGATGAACATTATTCAGAGAGGGAAAAAATCCCCTCTCTGATGGCAGTGTAATTCAACAACAGATGAGTGAGTTTTTTAAAACAAAGAATAACCTTGCTCTCAGCATATTTACTGATGGTGTCCCATTATTTAAGTCAAATAAAATAAGCCTTTGGCCAGTACTGTTACAACCTTCCTCCATCAATTCGATTCAAAGCTGAAAATATTGTCATGTGTGGAATGTGGCATGGGATAAGAAAATCTGATATGAAGTTACTCCTGGACCCGGTGGTAAAAACTCTTGAGGATCTTTATAGAGATGGTTTTGAAACACAAACATCTTCTGGATAAAGGTAAACTGATGTTTGGTGTATTTGATTCAGTTGCCAAGCCCACAGTGATATGTACTAAGCAGTTTAATGGTGAATTTGGATGCCCTGTATGTTATCATCCTGGCAAGCGACTTTCCAATGGAGCTAGGATGTATTTACCTAGAGACTATTCACTTCGCACTCATGAGGCCATAATTCAAGATGGAACTATAGCAGAATCAACTGGAAATAGTGTTAATGGCATTTAAGGAGTTTCCCCTCTCGCCAACATTCTCAACCTTGTCGATTGAATTCCTATTGATGATATGCACTGTGCTTATGAGGGTATTGTAAAGAGGCTAATGAGCCTGTGGTTTGAATCATCTAATCATACAGACCCATACTATTTGGGCAGACATACTACCACGATAGACAAGATTAGATTCTTATGCAACAGCATGAATTTTCATGCTGTCCTAAATCAATTGCAAACCATTTGAAATTCTGGAAAGCATCGGAATTTAAAAACTGGCTGCTATTTTATTCGCTACCTATTCTTCTGGACTATTTGCCATCACTTTATGTTCACCACTACGCACTACATGTATGCGCCATGCACATCCTCCTACAAGAATCAATAGATTCATCCTTGCTAGATGCTGCAGAGATGATGCTTAAAGATTTTATTGTATTCCTTCCTGGAGAATCTAATTGCACAGCCAATGCACACATGTTGTTACATTTACCTAAATACACTAGATTGTGGGGCCCCCCCTTTGGACACAATCAGCTTTTGGGTACGAAAGCAAAAATGGAGATTTAAAACGCAATATCCACGGCAAGAGCATAATACATCAACAGTTATTGCACAACATCGATACATCAGTAACACTACAGCTTCTAAAAACCAAAGTTTTGTTGCAAGAGAATCCTATGACTATATCATTCATACATTATTGCTGTAATAATCATTGTGATGAAATGGAACACATTGGACCTCACACCTATTTTTTAGGTTAATCAATGATTAAAACTCTTACAACTGAAGAAGCCAATATACTGAACAAGAGTTCAACTGAAAAAATAGTAACATACACAAAGTTACTAAAGGATGGAATTATTTATTGCACTTCCTCAAAGTTAGATCGCAAAAGAAATAGCAGTTTTTGCTCTTTCCGCTGTGCTTGTAATGGTGAAATACAATTTGGACGAATATTATCGTTTGTAAAAACATCACCACCTAAAGTATTATTGCATAAAATGGAAGTATCATCAGTATTGAACAATGCTGGTCCACCCTGTCATGGTCGCCTTGAGATGTATAAAGAAGTTTATATACTGACAGAACATAGATTCATGTTGAAAGTGCAGAGAGAACATGAACAATTCATATCTGTACCAATCAATAGTATCATATCCAAAGCAATGAAAATTGATATTGACAGAACACACTCAAGCTAGACAGCCTAATAGGTTTGAACATAATTAGCGTTGAAACCCCACTGGTCTTTTAAAAGTAATGTAGACATTGGTTCAGATCATGTGTTTGTATTATTGTTATTTGAATCACATTTGTTATATTCTATCACCTCATGTGTGCATGGTGGATCCTAGCTCATATAAAAATATGCTAAGTAAAAGAACATTCTGATGCAATTGCAGCTGTATTTTAGTACTTCTGTGTAACAGGAATCGATGACTTGCCATATAATAATAATTTTTTATGCGGATCATGGTAAGAAATGCCATGATGGAATCTTGGCAAGTCATGGCAAGGCATAACACAACTTGCCAAGACATGCTATAACTTGCATTAAATGGTGCAAGTAAATTACATGACTTGCCATGTCGTGCTAAATGATGCCAAGAGATGCCCTATTTTTTCTTAGGGAAGGGTACATGGCATGGATAAATACAGTTGGGTGCTCGTTACTGCATAGCCATTGTTCTGGTGTCAGATGGGTGGGTCAGGGGATGACAGGTATATGTCTGGTAGGCTTTGCTTCGCCATCTTCCGAGCTTCTGAATGGTGTCAGTGGGAAGGTCCAATCAGGCAGCTGCTGTGGCTGCACCAATACGTAAACTGTGGGTGTTGTATTTGGCTGGATCATAGCCGCATTGATCCACCAGGGATAGGAAGAAAGCTCTTGGATGTTAGTGGCCTCCCATCTCTGAAGTGGAAGAGGGGTTTTGAGTGAGTGGGACAGCAACAGCATTCTATGTAGACCTCCATTGCTGCCACTGGACATGTGTGCCTGCCCTCGGTACGCCCAATGCAGATAGTGGTACCCTTGCCCATCTGGTCAGTCTTCGACTGCTTGATGAAGAAGTGGATGCCCTCTCTGGACCAGCTGATGTCTCGACTGGTAGGATGGAACCTAGGGTCAAAAGTACGGTTCTTGACAGTAAATTTGCTGACCTTCCAGAAACCAAAGAACCCAAAGGTAGGGAGCATCAGACGATCATGTTTTTTTTCAGGATGTGACCCAGCATTTCCAGAGTCAGTGGCAGTTGTGTGGGCCTGAGGTGAATGCCCCTGGAGGCGTTGGAAACCCCGGATGGCAAGTCTCAGCATCAGGTTCCTGGAAGCAGAGCTCTTGTACCCAAGGGAGTGGTGCAGGAAGCAGACTGCTGCCACATACACCTGTATGGTCCTGGGGTTCATGGACTGGCTGAGGTGGGCTGCAAAAAGTGTAATAGCTTCTTTCGTGCCAGGGACTGGGATCAGCTGAAGGCATGGCAGAAACCCTGGTAGTGTCTGACACCGGTGGCGTAGATGGTTGTGGTAGATGGGGCCAAGGCTCTGGTCAGTAGCAACTGGAGACGGTGGTTCACGTCTCGGTGAGGTAATGTGGGATTAGTGTTGGTTGATGGTCTGCCTGGGAGGCAAAGTGAAGAACAGAGGTAAATTATTACAGGAAATGGCATCAGCAATGCTGTTCAGTCTGCCAGGTAGATGTGACAGGCGGATGGTGAAGCTGTGCTGAGCTGCCACTAGAAAAAGGGTTCGGAGCAACTGCATGAGGTCGGGATGTTTCGCGGACTGTCTTGTTCATGCCTGGACAATGGGGAGGTTGTCGCAATGGAAGCGGATGCGTAAGCCTGACCCGCGTGACCCCATGCGCTAGCAGCAGCCACAATGACAAACAGTTCCTGCCACTGTATGGAAGGCAAACAAGTGAGATTTAATATCATCTCAATGGCACATCAGTAGCAATTTCTTGCTTAGCAAGTTGACACTGATGATGCCAATCATACAGCTGATGTCACAAATGTTTACAGGATCCTACTTCATGCCTCATGTAACATATTCAACAAAAGATAGCACATTGGAAAAATAGACTAGTAGAGAAGTAGAGAACGCATCAGATGTGTTTCATCAATGCTATTAGCCAAGGAAGGTGAATTATACAGACAAATAAAGTGGTAGTGACAGTCTCTGAATTCTAATACATCCAAAACAATGCACTCAATATCGGGTAAATTATTGATAAGAAGTAGTCAGGTTTTGATGAGCAAAACCATGATTCAGTGACATCAAATTGGAAGGAATTTAGCAAAATAGATGAATTAAAAATTATTTAGTAAGGAGTGGTAATTAAACAGTTTACATACTTCAAATTAGGGGACATGGGTGAAGTATGACTCACAAGGCTTTTCTCTTTACTGAAAGCATAGTTTTCAATAATTAACAAAATTCTTTATGCACTTAGATTATACATCTCTTTATGACCTAATCTTCTGATCAATAGGTTGTCCCATTCTTCACAATAAACCTTCTCACCCACTGTTTGTTTATCATATTTTTTTCTTACACCTTCATCGTTTGGTTGAATTTAGTAGGCTTAACCCCTAAACCCATTCACTGCATTACTGTGTAAGAATATACGGACTATCTGCACACCATATGACACACTACGTCAATAGTTTTCACAGAGAACCAGCTATTTCCAAGTTCGATTGGCATTCGCAATACATTTAATTACAGATCAGATTTTGAGTATGACAGCTGGTAAGTAGGTCTTATTGTATATCCTCATTGGCTTTGGCTACCGTATTCAGTTTGGAAACCTTGCAATCGCTTATGTATAGGCTTATGTATTTGCTCCATAATTCCTATTTTCTATTATTGGTCGTTTGGTACTTATGCATGCACCAATGACCATGTTTGAGCCAAAAAAGTTAAAAGCATTTCAGTAATATACCTAACTCCAACAGCCTTTTAACTCTTTGAATGCCAATTACATACTTGCATCTTAATTGCATCATTCCTGATTTCAATGTAGTGGCTAAAAATATATTTACAAAACTGCAATTTTTTCTAGTGTCTACAGCCAAATGAAGTCATCAGTTCCATTTCATGTCATGCCGTCTCTTCTCAAAATGTCCTACGATCAATCATTCAGAGGAGGATTTGGACCCTTTGTGATTGGTCAGAAACTATTCACACGGCAACGAATCAAATGTCACATTCCTGGTAGAACAAAGAGAGACAGATATACTGATGACACTTCCTGCAGCACAGCTTATTGGGTACATCTGTTTCGTTGTCCAAAAGCTTCAGGGCAGTTATGTGGCTCTAAGTGGGAACGATATGTTGCAAGATCAAACTGCAAATTTTTGAGTTTTGAATGGGACGCCAGCCATAAACTGAGTGTATACGTCATCTCTTGTGTTAGGGTAGAATAATGTATGGCTGCACTATATGTACTTGTAACAAATTTATTGCCATTGGGTCATTCACTAAGAATCACCATCTCTTATGGCTGTTTAAATTTAGTAGCACACAATTAGGAAAGCCATTTTGACATGTGATACCTCAGATAGCAATTATTGCATTCATAATTTACATCACCTGAGCTTGAGATGTTGCTATTTATAAGAGCTATACTTGATATAAAATCGTGAGATTATCCTCCACCTTCTTTGTTCACTCTCATTAGCTTGCCGATTACTTGTTATGGCTTAAGAGCGCATGCACGCGTGATGCCGATTGCACATCATGACATGTGTCGACATTGCTGTATACATGTATCCATAAAAAATAAAAATGAACAAAACAATAAAAATATAACAACAGAGTTCCTGAAAGAGTTGGGGCTTCGATTGAGGCAGGTGTCTGGAGAAGCCAACTCCTTTGCATACTTCACTCAGAGACTCTCAGTTGCCATCCAACGTGACAATGCAGCTTCTGTGTTGGGAACAATTAAGATGGACAGTGAAGAGGAAGAGTTTTTGTATAAAAATTGTTGTATTGTATGAGTGAGTGAGTGAGTGAGTGAGTGAGTGCGTTACGATAAGTATATGTTAGATTGTATTTTTGTTAGCCATATGTGTATGTATTTTACATTTCTCAGTTGACAATTGTATTAATGTTTTTTATAATAATAATAAAAACACTAATCAGCTGGTGCTGCAGCCCGCATTGCTGAAACCCGAAAGCACTATTCCAATGACGGCAAGTGTCAAGAATTGGGCTGGGTATGTACCCCACTGGCTGTAGAATCTTATGGCAATTGGGGGATGGAGGCTCATTCTGTTTTCAAACGCTTGGCCTCCCTAATTGCCATCCATCAGTCATGCCCAAAGGCCTCAGTGTCAGCTGAACTTTATGGTTGACACCTCAACTTGTCTTTAGTGAGGTCAGCAGCAAAAGCCATATTGGGAAGGGAGCCCATGGGAGTTGGTGGTTAGCCTGTTTGTGTTGATTCAACAATAGTAATGAAGAACAGTAATAATTAATAATAATAAGCCACTGCTGCCATTTATGGCAGACTCAGCCTCACTTTAGTGAGGTCCTGTGCAAGGGCTCTGCTGTCAAGAGCTGGACCTTCATTGGTCGTCACTGATTGACAGTATTTTATTTCCTTTGTTGTTTCTTGTGATCTTTCTGTGTGTAATTGTACTATGGTAAATATATTTATTGATACAATTACATTAATGCATCATTCTATGTATTGTATTATTATTATTAATAATAATAATGGAAAAACTATGAAAAAAATAAATAGCAGAAGCACGCTTACATCTTTCACGCCTTGCCTCTCGCCTGGCTGCTAGTCTAAATTGCTCCAAATCGCATGCCACCTCAACACTGTATGGTAGGCTCAACTTGGTTCTAGTCAGAGCAAATGCAAGGGCACTGCTATCCTGAGCATATGGTATCGGCTCTGACATCCCAGCTTAACTATAGGTCGACAATCAGCTGTTCAGACATAGTCGTTGTGTATTTTGTGTGTGCTCATTTACATAGTAGTAATAGCGTGCATTACCTGCTGTGGTGCTGTGTACAATCTATGTTTAGTTTTATGCTGTATATGTTATTTGTATCATTACATAATAATAATAATAATAATAATACTTTTGTTTTGTGTATTCCCTGTAATGATGTTATTTTATTATTTGAATAATATCTCTAAATGCGAAGTTTTCAGTCCCCAAGGCAACCATTTGTTTCCACCTGCTGTGAAGTCATCTCTTTCGCCTAACTTAGAGATCCTTGGGGTACCAATAGGTGACTATTTGCATTCATAGCCGAGAATTGTTTCAAGGCAAAGGTGCTATTCACTGCCCTAGTAGAGGTGGCTGAAGCTGACCTTCATTTTGCAGTTTCTCTTCTTCTAATTTGTGGTAGTTATTGTAAATTAGTGCATTTAGCCAGAACCACTCCTCCTAGCCTCTCATGTGAGTCCCTGAAGTTCTTTGATGAGGAAGTAAGACGTTGTTTCTCTACCTGCATAGCAGCGGACATCCCAGATGATCACTGGAAGCAAGCACAACTTAGCCTCAGCTTTGGAGGACTTGGCTTTCGTTCTTTATCTTACCGCTCATGTGCTGCCTTCATCTCATCTTTGTCTTCTTCAGGTTTTGGTAGTGCCAGTAATTGCCATTTGTTGAGCGCCATTTCGAAGTTCAATGCTCTTGTGTTCCCAACAGAGGCCATCACAGTGGAGTCTGTTTTGTCCTCTCCTCTCTCCCAGCATGCCTTGTGCAAGAAGTTGGATGATCATCTTTTTCAGTCTATCTTGATGACTTCCTCTCCTGCCAATAAGGTGCGACTTCTCTCTGCCTCTGCTCCTCATGCTAGTTTGTGGCTTTCGATTGTCCTCTCGTTAGGGTTGGGCTTGCATCTTGATCCGGCTGAGTTTCAAATCGCAGTGATGTGGTGGCTAGGTATGAACTCTTCTATACAATCAGTGTGCCAATTCTGCCCCAATATCACCTTGGATCCTCTTGGACATCATGCAGTGTCATGCAGAGATGGTGGGGATGTTGTCATCAGACACAATCGCCTACGAAACATCTTTGCTGAGTTTTGTCGCCGTGCTCACCTATCTGTAAGAGTGGAGGTTGGTCAAGGCCTTTCGAGAGTTCAGAGTAATTCCCGTCCAGCGGATGTGCTAGTCGATGCTTGGGATAGGGCAAAACCAGCAGCCTTCTATGTTGCTGTTACCTCTCCACTCACTCCTGCTACTTTGCATGACACGTGTAATTCCGCAGGTGTTGCAGCTCACAAAGCAGAGTGCCGAAAGCACTCTTCCAATGACCCAAAGTGTCAGGAGCTGGGGTGGGTATGTGTTCCTTTGGCAGTGGAATCGTATGGGAACTGGGGCAAAGAGGCCCAGAACACCTTTGCTAGACTAGCTTCCATCCTCTCGATCTCCCTGCACTGCCCTAAGGCAAAGGTCTTGACAGAGATTTATGGGCAGTTGAATATCTCATTAGTGAGGTCAGTAGCTAGGGCAATCCTGTCCAGAAGATGCAGTGTTCCAGGTTAACTTAAGCAATTTTTAGAGTTGAACTGTAGGCCTACATGCAGTACATACATGAAGCTCCTAGGTGTTTAGTCTAATGTTATGTAATAACTAATACTGCTGCTGTGTTTTCCGTGTATGCTTGTAATATCAATTATTAATATAAATTTGATAAACAAAATAATAAATATACAACAGTGAATAATAACTACCAATATTTATATCAAATCAAAAGAAAAAGAACAAAGAAAATAAATAAATAAATAAATAAAAATTAATTGAATAAAGTCACTCCTGCATGTATGGAAGTCCTGCTCCGTCTTCTATCTCCATCCTTCTCCTCCATTTCACCCGACTCCCATGAATGCACAAATTTGTAGCACGAAGGATAGCAAACATCAGCCTTGCCCGCACATAACCCATCACTTCACTGTTTGATATATGCCAAGTTGCAGCAATTTTTTCTGATAGGAGGCGCATGAATGCCTTTCCTTCAACACCCAGTGCCCCATCTGCAGTCACAACAAAAGGTGTAAACGAAGCATGTACACATTCAGCTGCTTGTGGAGTATTTCTGTTTCTTAAAGTGCTCGATAGAAGAAAGCACCGCATTTACATCCCGTTGTACATAGGAGCTGGCATCTGAGTCGACTACTCTAACATCGAAAAAAGTAGTAGTTTGAGACTGCCACACACCACAAACAGAAAGGTCAGCAACTAAAGCTGGAACATTATTCTGAACATTCGGTTCTCTTATCACTTTGATGAATAAAAATTAAATAAAATAAAATAATAATAACATTGGTGGTGGAGTCATATGGAGCCTGGGGAAAGGAGGCTTTGGAGTCTATCTCCCAGCTAGCTTCTCGACTAGCCACTTGCTCGTCCAAGGCAAAGTCAGTGGTTCTTACCGAACTCTACGGGTGGCTGAACTAGTGATGGGATAGTTAAAGGTTTTTGACAGTAGTTAAGTTCCAGTTAACTAAAAAAGTTCTGTTTGCGGTACAGTTAAGTCAAATAAATTCATTACTTTTTCCATATTTCTTCAGTTAAGTCATAGTTAACTAAACTGGTTTTTGCCACAACCAAGTTAAGTTAAGTTGGCAATTTAGTTAAACAGTCACATGAATTCTATATAGTTCAAACGAGGGGGGGGGGGGGGGGGGGGGGGGGGGGCAAAACAAAACTGGGGGACCCCATCGTCCAATATTGTAGGGCTTAATGAGAGGATTACAAATCTTCTTTTAAAATAAAAATCGGACATAAAAGAAAGAAGATACGAGGGATCAAAAATGGGGGGCGTAGGGGGTACCACCCTACGCCCCTTACATTTTCACGTGTTTTTGTATCTTTTTTGTTTGCATTGGATTTACACGGGAGTAGAATTAATCTATTCCTCCCAGCCAAATAACCTCATGAGATCTCACACATAATCGCTAGACACTTGTAAAACCGGCAGTGATGGATTTAAAGTTTAAACCCCTAGTGGTAATTTGGTAGCAATAGGAAATAACCACCAGGGGGTTAAACGTTAAATCTATCACTGCCGGTTTTATAAGTGTCTAGCTATTATTTGTGAGGTTATTTAGCTGGGAGGAATAGATCAATGCTACTCCCGTGTAAATCCAACGCGAAACAGAAAACGTAATGGGCGTAGGGTGGTACCCCCTACGCCCCCTATTTTTGATCCCTCGTATCTTCTTTCTTTTACGGGCGTCCCCACAGGTATTTTTGCCCCCCCCCCCCCCCCCCCCCCCCCTGAGTTCGAATTGGCATTCAAGATTGTGCTCTTCTGATTCAAATTGCGTAGCCTGCTCTAGAAGAAAAAAATCCTCAGAACAGGCTGAAATAATGTTCAATATTTCCAGCTATTTTGGAAAATAAATGTTTTGCTCTTTTCTTTTGATCCAAAACTCCAATGGGTCACACTCTTTGAGTCAATCTTGGTATTGTCTAATATGATTCCATTTCTGGGTCAAGTATATTGGGCCAGGATTACGTTAAGATCTACAAAATTTAATTAAATATAAATTAAAATTGGTGTTGTAGGATTTGCATTTATAAAAAGTAAGGCCAGAAACAAGGGATTATTGAAATTATACATTCACAAATTCATAACAATTACAGACCTACATTTAGCTAGTTGAGGCAAGAAGATTTGCTAAATAATGTAGATTTATGAATTTATTATTGTATAACACTCCGATTCAATGTGGGACAGAACTTCTGAGAGTACTTTCATACATGTATGTGTATTGCACATACATGTAATCATAATTATATTATAAATTTATATGGATTGACAAAGGAACAAAAGATTCTTTCTGCATGAAGCGCTGTAGTACCAAAAAGAAACATGCAAGCCCATTTGAAAAATGGGAGTCAACAGTGATTTGCATCATTATCATTAGCATGTCTACAAGTAAGCATACCCAATGGAGGCACCAAGAAATCCTTAACTAATTCATTATATCTAGTTAAAAAATAAAACTAGTTAAGTTAAGGTAATTATCGTGCTTAACAATATGTACTGAGTTAAGTTATAGTTAACTACCACCTGGCTATATAAGTGTAAGTTAAGTTAATAACTGCAATCATTCACTTAACTGACCCAAGTTAAGTTAAAAAAGTAGTTAACTATCCCAACACTAGGCTGAACCTTCACCTGGTATGAGCTAATGCAATTGCCATCCTTGCCCGTAGCATCAGTCAAAGTGATGTAAAGTAGCTATAGTTAGCAATTTGTGTACATTGTGTGTAGTCTAGTTGTATATGTTTCTATATCGGTGTATTAATATTGTGTATCTCTATGTATTCAGGATATATGATTCAATAATAATAATAAATAATAAATACTTTCCATCAGCCAGGCCATCCCCAAACCCAAAATTTCGTCTGAAATCTATAGCCGCCTCAACATGTGCCTGGTGAGGTCTGTGGCAAGGGCCATCATGGGAAGGGAAGCTGTCCAAGGGTAGGTTAGTGGAACTGTAGGTTGATTAGTTGTGTTTGTAAGTAGAACTGTAGATTCATTAAAATAAATAGTATAGCAATAATGTGTCTGTATTGTACATGTATGTATTCATGTATATCAATAATAATAATAATAATAATAATAATAATACAATTGGCTTTGATTGAAGAAAAGGGTCCCCTACTTGGTTTATTGGTCAACTTCTCTAAATGTGAGGTGTTCTCCCCCACAGATGTAAATATTTTCCGAGGTGAATTAATACAATCCAGCTTGCCCAATATTGTTATTTTGGGTGTCCCTATTGGTGACTTAGAGTTTTGTTCTAACTACATTTCAAACAAGTGTGCAGGTGCTAAGTTACTGCTGCGCAAACTAGAAGAGGTGGGCGCCCAGGATGCCCAAGTTGCCTTGGTCCTTCTACGGCTGTGTGGCTCCTTTTGTAAACTGGCCCATCTTGCTCGAGCTACCCCACCCTCTCTATCCATCAAGGCTTTGGAGCTTTTTGACATTGATGTCCGCCATTGTTTTTCTCAGTGCACCGCAGTAGACACCTCTGATGAGGCTTGGTTGCAGGCTTAGTCGTGGGGGTCTTGGGTTGCAGTCTCTATCATCTCATGCTGCTGCAGCTTACATTGCTTCCCTTTGTTCTTCGGACTTTAGTTCCCTCTCTAGTTTGCATCTCACCTCAGCAATTGGGAAGTTTAACTCCTCTGTTTCACCATCTGATGTGGTTTCAGTAGAGAGCCTTGCACAGCGGCCTCCAATACAGAAAGCCTTATCTGCCAAGATTGACGACTTCCGGTTTAACCAGCTCTTCAACTCATCTTCCTTGGCAGACAGGGCCCGCGTTTTGTCCATTTCATCTCCCCATGCATCGTCGTGGTTGTCAGTTGTCCCTTCCAAAGGTCTAGGCCTTCATTTAAATCCTGACCAGTTCCAAGTGGCCATCAAGTGGTGGCTTGTCACTGTGCTCCTTATGTCCAGACACTGTGCTCGATCCATTAGGCCATCATGCCTCCACATGTAAGCGTGGGCGTGATGCTGTGTTTCGCCACAATAGACTTCGCGATGTTGTAGCTGAGTCGTGTAGGTTGGCCCACCTGAGTGTTAAAGTTGAGGCCGGAAATAACCTAACACCAGACCACAGTCATACAAGACCAGCTGATGTCCTTGTCCAGAACTGGTCCAGAGGCAGGCCAGCAGCCTTCGACATCTGTGTGACCTCACCGCTTAATACACTTACTTTGTCAGAAGCGGGGGTTTGTGCAGGTGCCGCAGCCCAGGCTGGAGAGGTCAGGAAGCACTCAGCTAACGATGACAAATGTGGAGATCTGGGTTGGTTTTGTGTCCCCCTGATGACTGAAACATATGGAGCATGGGGACCTGAGGCAAGGCCTGTTTCTCCCAGCTGGCTTCGAGGCTTCCATCAGGCTTCAAAAGCCCAAATCAGTCATTCTACATGAACTACATGGTCGCTTAAACACATGCCTCGTTCGTTGTGTTGCTACGGCCATATTAAGTAGGACCCAGTCATCGTAACTTTTTCCTGTGTTTATTCATAAAATAATAATAATATTAGTATATACGTATTATTATTATTATTTAATAAAGAATGTACAAACACAGAAATACATGACATTTAATAATAATACCATGAATACATTACATAGAAAAATTCAAACAATATCCTGGAGGCCAAGGGAGGGAGCACATCTTGCCAACAAGGCTCTAGCCACAGCCCAAACCAGGGTGAAGTTCAGCCTGCTGTATAGCTCTGTGAGCACCTTACTTTTGTGGGAAGAGGTGATGATGGCCAGGTGAGAAGCTAGGCGAGAGAAAGTAGATTGGGCTTCCCTACCCCAGTTTCCATAAGTCTCTACCGCAAGTGGGATACACACCCAACCCAGCTCTGAACACTTTGGGTCATTTGCTCTGTGCTTCCTGACCTCCGCCTCCTCCACTGCAGCCCCTTCAGACAAGCTTGCTGCTGTTAGGATAGAGGGGATTAAGGGAGAGGATCACTGTGATGTCGAGGGCAGCATGTTTCCCTCTCTCCCAATTGAGAACAAGTACATCCGCTGGCCGGGTGCGGCTTAAGTCGGGTGTAATGCCACTGCCCGACTCTACTCTCACTCCAAGGTGGGCACGATGGCAAAACTCAACAATCACGTTACGCAGATGGTTGTGGCGGGTAACGACATCACCACCCCGTTTACAGGTAGTAGCGTGGTTGCCAAGGCGGTCAAGAGCTAAGCCAGGACACAGAGAGCACGAGGAGCCTCTAGCTGTGTCTATCCCTAGCCACCATTGAATGGAAATTTGCAGTTCATTAGGGTCAAGGTGCAGGTCGAGGCCAGGAGAAGGTGTGACCAGTAGCCAGGATGCAGCATGAGGTGCTGACACAGAGAGCAGCCAAGCCTTGTCGGCAGGTGAAGATGCTTCCAACAACAAAGAGAACTGGTGGTCCTCTAGTTTCTTTGACAGTACCCTTTGGTGGACAGGTGAGGTAGTGATAGCATCCACAGAGATTACCTCAGACGGGGAGACAAGCTTGTTTAAGAGATCAACCGTGTGAGATAGGTGTGGATTCTGTGCATCACCAAAGCCGGAAGCACAAAGGGAGGCAATATAGGCAGCTGAGGAGTGGTGGGAAACTGAACGAAGCCCAAGACCTCCGTGACTTAGATTCAGTTGGGCCTGCTGCCATGCACGATCCGTAACTTCTACCGCTATACTCTGTGCGAAGCACTGCCTAACCTCAACATTGAACAGCTGAAGTGCCTCTGAGACTAAACTTGGCGGGGTAGCTCTAGCCAAATGGATTAATTTACAGTAGCTCCCACACAAACGAAGCAGAATCAAAGCAACCTGAGGGTCCGATGCCCCTACTTCTACCAGTCTGGATAACAACTTCAAGGCCTCTGAACGCTTTGATGCTGCATACTTTCCACAGAAAAGGTAGTCCCCTATAGGGGCTCCTAGTAAGTCAAGATGAGGTACATGGGAGGACTTCATAGATGGGGGAAACTCACTGGTGTCGCCTTTACAAAACAACTCACATTTGGACATATTTATAAAAATCCCAAGGGATGGACCAATAGAATCCAACAGAGAAAGAGCACGAAGGATAGCAGATTTCTTGCCAGCTAAGGTTCCATCGTCGAGGTACCAGGCTTGATATAGGATGTGGATACATTCATCATCAGCATCAATGGCATTTAAGATCTTCTGTAGAACCAGTGCAAAGAGCAGGGGGCCCAGGGGGTCACCTTGTTGGACACCTGTTTCTGAGAAGATGCGACCCATGGGGTGCCACAGCAAGGGATGAGCAGCATAGCACCATGTGGCCCAAGGTAAAAGCTCAGGGAAATGGAGAGCGCATTCATCTAGAATGACCTGTCTGGAGACCAAATTAAAAGCATTGCGCATGTCCACCTTTACTACAGCAAAATCATCATCTTTCCAGTGCTTATCCACGCATGCCCTGAGGCCATGTACAACCTTCTCAGAGCCTGAAGCACAAGCAACTCCAAACTGAAGAGGTTGACAAAATTCTGAGGCCTTGTACTTTATCAAGGAACACAAGCACTTCCCAGTTAGCCTCTTCAATGCTTCTCCAACAGCAATAGGTCTGATATCAGGGAGACAGCCATGTTTGAATTTATTCAGGGCAGTCAAACTGCCTCCAGCCAGAAAAGTAGAGACAGAGGTGGGTGCCTTGCCCGATGACAGGAGATTGACTAAGTCTCTGAGCAAGGAACATATGGAAGTTGGTAAAGGAATGCTTGCTGCATCTAGAAGGTGCTGTATTCTGAGGCCTGATGGACCTGCAGCTGATCCCTTTGGAAATGACTGCAGGACTTCTAGGATGTTGAAATCAGGACCAATGGATATCGGCACTGTTGGAACCTGGGGAACCTGTGGAGGTGGGCAACTTGGATGCTTGGAAAGCAATAGCTTCCATGTATTATCGTTGTTTGGAGCAATGCCTGCAGAGAGAAAAATGCCACAAGCTTTCCCGAACATACCTGCCTTAGCTAATGAGACAGCTGAATCTATCAATCTCTGTGGTTCTTCAGCAGAAACCTGTCTACCGCGGAAGTGGGAGGTATTTCCTTTCGCTAGGTTCCACAGGAGACCAAACTCCTGTCGGACCAAAAATTGCACAGAGTCTCAATGGATGTGGGCTTAAGGTTCCTCCCTCTGCGCTTGGAAGATGGGAGCTGAACGCACTTTGGCAACATAAACAGCTTAAGCCAAGCCTCTTCTGAATTATCACTCAGAACAGATCTCAGGGAAGCTGAAAGAACACGTGCAAAGGCTGGCCTAGCCCTGGAAGGAATAAAGCGCAACGTGGGACGATGTAACTCGCAAACCTCTTCAAAGGATGGTAGACTCTGATTGGAAACTCCGTGAGGGGAACCTTGTGGGGTGGCTTCAGGATGTGTGACAGGAATATTGACCCTACCTCTGCAACGTTTAGGGTGTGATCTTGATCTAGTGTTTGACACCAGTTGGTGACAGAGAGAGCAGATAAAAAGATCCTGATCTTGTAACCATGTAATGGGCACTTCCCCAGGAAATAGACCACAAGCATGTAGAGACATGTGGGAGTGCCACATGGAAGGAGCAATGAGAACTGCACAGTCAGGGACAACGCACTTTTTCTTGGCTGTGTGTGAAATTTGATTTGGAGTGCAGCCCTCCTGGGATCCTAAGTGTGAAGTGCAAGGGCGCGAAGCGCAAGGAAACATTGACTCAGGGGTTGCCACTGGAGGTGAGCTATAGGATTGAAGAGAATCCTCAGAATGCGGCGAGGATACTGGTGGGATTGAGGAAGTGATGTTCGTGCATTTCCCCCTTCTCCCCGGGTAGCAGTTCACACAAGGGCGCTCTTCCCGACAGCACTTGCAAGACGTGCAACGGGCGCCCGAGGAGTGGCACTTGCAACAAGTGGCCGGTTGGGATTCCCCCTCCAGGGAGGGTGATGACGGTAGTTGGAACTGGGACAAAAGCGTCGGAAGTACTGATGTGGAAGAGGATTGGGAAAGATCATCGGGGCCGGGGCTGTGATGACGTTCTGACGGCTGCGGATTTTGAGTGTAGGATGATGCTGGGGGGCTCGGGAGTGATGACGAATGCTCTGCAGCCGAGGACGCTTGCAGCTGTCGTAATAATGGCTGTAACGATGACAGCTGCTGTGTTTCAAGAGAGTGAGCGGTAGGCCTTGGAAGCGGTTGCGATGATATCATCGCCTGTGTCGCCATCGGGGCGCTGCCATGAGAGAACACCGACCCATTGGAGCACTTACCGTGTTTTGCCGGGAGGCAACATGTGCAGGCTCGTCCAGCCTTCGCACACGCGCAAAACTTGCAACGGGCGTTGATACCATTGCAGCGACAGCAGGGAGGCGCCCGCTTCGGTCTTGAGTTCTGGGACTGGTTGCGGTTAGGCATGAATAGGCCTAGATGGGACTACATCAACCGCCACCGCCATTATATTTTACACATGTTATGGCATATAAATGTGTAATAATAATTATTATCAATAATACAATTTTTAACCGCCATTCAGCTGTGAACGAGATCATACACAGAGCTTTGGTTTCAGCACATGTTCCATCACGTTTGGAGCCTTCAGGTCTGTATCGTTCAGATGGGAAGCGACCTGATGGTGTTTCAATTGTCCCTTGGAAGTGTGGGCAACTTCTGGTGTGGGATGCAACATGTCCGGATACTTTTGCACCTTCTTACTCCACAATTGCTGCACAGCAAGTTGGAGCAGTTGCTCAACAGGCAGAAGATAGGAAGATGCAGAAATATAAACACCTTGACTCATGCCACTTTTTCACTCCAGTGGCAATAGAGACAAGTGGAGTTTTTGGACCAAAGACAACAGAGTTCCTGAAAGAGTTGGGGCATCGATTGAGGCAGGTGTCTGGAGAAGCCAACTCCTTTGCATACCTCACTCAGAGACTCTCAGTTGCCATCCAACGTGGCAATGCAGCTTCTGTGCTGGGAACAATTAAGATGGAGGAAGAGTTTTAGTATAAAAATTGTTGTATTATATGAGTGAGTGAGTGAGTGCGTTATGATAAGTATATGTTAGGTTGTGTTTTTGTTAGCCATATGTGTATGTATTCCTGTTATATTATTATTATTATTATTCTGACTTTAGTTAAATAATAATAATATGTTGGTGTGTATTATGTATATATGCGTATTTGTGCTTCCATATTGACATGTACGAATTATTAATTATGTATATATATTAGGGTGCCCAATAGGTGATTACATATACTGTGCAAACTTTATTGCCTCAAAACGTCTCCAAGCACGCAAGCTGTTGCTCCAGTTGAAAGATGTTGCTGCCACAGACCCACAAGTGGCGTTAACTTTACTTCGTTTGTGTGGTAGCTTTTGCAGGTTAAGTTACTTGGCTCGTTCAACTCCAACTGATTTGGTATTGGAAGCTTTCAAGCTTTTTGATGATGACATCCACCACTGTTTCATGGACTGTATAGGTTTCGCAACTTCTGATGAGGCATGGTGCCAGGCCCAGCTTGGCCTCAACAGTGGTGGTCTAGGTTTGCGCTCACTGTCCCTTCACTCAAGCTCAGCGTATATCGCTTCTGTCTGTTCCTCCGGTGTTGTTGATTCTGAAGACATACATCTCACAAATGCCATTGACCACTTTAATTCTCATGTTTCTCCAATCGAGAAACTTTCTGTCAATTCCATTATCTCCTCACCCGTCAGTCAGAAGCTTCTGTCTTCTAAAGTGAATGACCTTTGTTTTCAAGACCTTTTTGATCGATCCTCTCCTGCTAACAAGGCTAGGCTGCTATCAGTTTCAGCTCCTCATGCCACATCCTGGCTATCAGTTATTCCTTCCACATCCCAAGGTCTACATCTTGACCCCATTGAATTCAGGGTAGCTGTCAAGTGGTGGCTGGGCCTAGATACCTCCCAGGGCTCTCAGTGTGCCTTCTGCCCTGCCCACAGTCTGGACCCTCTCGGACACCACGCTTTAACATGCAAATGTGGGGGTGATGCTGTATTACGCCATAATGCACTCAGGGACACTTTAGTGCACTTCCTTTACCGTGCGCATGCTTCTGTCCAAGTTGAAGTTGGCGCTGGGCTCTTTCCCGACCATTCGCAGTCAAGACCTGCCGATATTCTGTTACAGAATTGGAACCTTGGGAGGCCCGTTGCCCTGGACATCTCCGTTGTCTCACCGCTAAACCCTTCAACTTTAGCTGAAGCGGGAGCAACGGTTGGTGCAGTCCTTGAGGCAACGGAGAGCAGGAAACACCAGGCCAACGATGAAAAGTGTTCAGCTCTAGGGTGGGTCTCAACCCCTCTAGCAGTTGATTCTTATGGGGCTTGGGGTAAAGAGGCTACTTTGTTTTTAGCACAAGTTGCTGCTCGGCTTGCAATCCACAAGTCCCTTCCAAAGTCACAGGCTTCTTTCGACCTGTTCTCCAACTTAAGCATTTGCTTAATTAGAGCAAATGCCAGAGCCATTCTCCGAAGAGTGTAGAACCGTACCTAATTATGTATTATGAATTTTATTAATTTTAATTCTTTATATTAAAAAAAATAATTTAAATGATAAATAATAATTACCTGTGTCACAGGAAAAAAAAGGCACCCCCTGAAAATTAGATGAGTAATTACATTGGCACCCCCACGCACATTATTTGGCACCCCTTCGGTAAAAACGGCACCCTCTACATGTCTAGGACCCTCATGTACAAAGCTGTTAAAGGTTGCGCGCTTACGTCTACGTCTCACCTATCAATGACGAATGTCAACTAACTTCCGTAAAGTATATTTTATGGTAGGAAGAAATACTTACCCTTCCCTTTTCCAACATATGACTTGCCTCCACGATTTCTTTTGGGAGCCACGTTCCATACCGGAAATAAACAATCACCGTTTAAATTTGCTTCACAAATAACGCGTGGCCGAATGACCTCTATCTTACCAAGATCCCTGCCAAGATCCAGGTATGAAAAACGATAGACAAAGATGATATTTACACCTTTGATTTTACTGTGTTCATAGGAACCCTCCAGGTTCTAGGTATGCCTACAAGGTGTGAAATAAGCATTTAATATTTTAATACCTTACTAAAATGCATTACCGCAGGAACTAGTTCCACTGCAGCGACTGCTACAGCGCTTGAAAGGTATTGTTTGTTGAGTATACCCGATCACAAATATATATAAGTTTCATTTGACACATTTTTACAACAGGAATCCCACAGTTTCAGTTGAACGAAGGTTAGAATATTTATGTTGTAATTGCCGTACAAGATTCATGCATAAGGAAATTAATTGAAAACAATTTTTTCTTTACAGAAATCCATTGCCTGGAACTAGTTCCACTGCTGGAGCACATGAAAGGTATCCCAATTGCCTTTACCTCATATCTGAATTTAGTATTTTGAAAAATGAATACCTTACCTGGTACTAGTGCCACTGGTGCTGGAACGCCACCTGAAAGGTACTCTTAACCTCATCAGCACTGGAATACAGTGAAGGTTTCATTTTGTACCTTTTAACAGAAATTTGCTACTTTCAGCTGAACGAAGGTTACAATTTGATTTAGTTTCCAGTAAACCAATATTTATGATACCTTTTAAAAAGAAATTCAGCAATTCCTGTAGCTGAGAAAATGTAAACTAGTTAATATTTTACTTGTTTGATAGACTGCACTCACTTGATTTTTCTTTTAGTTTACAGGAACCCTGCACAAGAAACAGCAATTAAGGGCATTGTAGAAGAAATGAAGAAGCTGAGAGATGAAATTGCAAGGCAAACAAAGCAATGGTTGATAACTATGCAAGGATGACAGAAAATTACAACAAAATTAACAAAGCTGTAAGTGAGTTGGCTGAACAATCGTTTCAGATTGATACTAGCCCATTCAAGGTAAATAATCATATCCTCCCAGTATTGCTATTTGACTGAAAATTTCAGGACGATTTAATTGTACAAGTGGGTGTTTGTTTTGCCATACAATAAACCAAACTCCTGGTCATCAGGAAGTGAGGGTCTGTTATGCAAATTGATCGACTGTGTATGTGTTTAAATGCAATAAATTGTTAATAAACAAGATAAGGTAGTAAAGAAGGTACTTGGACCAGATATTTCTGTGAGTTTCTGCCTACGATGACTAAGTGACCTTAGAGCTGAAGAGCGTAGGGGGGTAAATGATCATCTGCAGTTTTGCATGACTGGTGGATAAATAACTTATTTAAATGCAGGTTCTTGGGTATATAAGCAATTTAAAGATTATGCTACTATGAGAACAGATGAATTTGCGGAATATTTTTCATCCTTTTTGAGGGTTGACAATGACCACATTGCCCACTACATGGCAACCATACCAAGCTTGGTAAGTACACAATCTGTGGATAGAATTGTATTTAGTTGCACTTACACGTATCTTCATTTCAGTGTAAGTTTGTTAAATGTACACCTACAAGTGATAAGGCTACATAAAAACAATTTGGACAATGGTTGAGGAAAAACTATGCCAACACAAGCAGAAGTCCAGGCTGTAGTTGATGAAGATGCAGCATATGATTACAGCCTAGATCAACCACTATACCTGCCTAATGAACATGTTCACGAGGATGCACCAGCTAATTATTCTGATCCAGAATGAAGCGATCCTACAGCAAGTATTTCCAGTCACTTGAATGAACTTTTTGGTATTCACATTTCAAAATGGTTTCATTAACACCTCACATTGTATCCACAAACAGAATTTTTTAATTGCAAATTGCAAACTATCTCTTACAGCAACTATTTTTTGATGAACTTTTTTTCTATTCACATTTCAAAATGGTTTCATTTACTTCTCACATTCAACAAACTGATGCAATTTGCAAACCAGTACAGCAGTGTACAGTTAATTAAGGTACCAAAGGCGATTAGAAGACGTCCTCGCTCTTTGCATTTAATAAGCAAATGGAAAAGTAAGCTACCATTCTTTAGATTTAGTATTGAGAATTTGACATAATCTCATTTCAATAGGTTCAGAATTCCGATCATGGTTACTCTTTTATTCCATTCCAATAGTAAAAGATATACTACCAACACAGCATTTTGATCATTTTCTATTGCTAGTAGTCAGTATGTGCATACTTCTAGGCAACTGTATCACTGAATTTGAGCTGCAGCTTGCAGAGGCTTGCCTGCATCATTTTTATGTGCAATTTACTGACCTTTATGGTACAAGTTATATATGCTTTAATTAAACAGGGAATATTACAGACGTGTTTATTTTGACTTTCTACCACAATGAATGTTCATCTGTTAACCCACTTGCCATTTTACGTGAGAGCATCATGCTATTGTTTTGGAAGTGCAAATGGTACATTAAGAAAATTCTTCTATGGCACAAGAAATATGTCAAAACAGGTATTGGTTGAAACCAATGTGCATGTATGTACAATGATGATGAATTATGCATATAATCCTATTCTTTGGAATGCACTCATTTTCCATGTTTCAACTTCTTTCTCACCTGAAATCAAGTGTAAATAGTGCACTACAGTTGCATTTGTATGAAGCAACACTTCTTAAAATGTGTTATGATTTATAGTTTGATTGATACTAGAGAAACTGCTGTAACATTGGGTGACGCACAACAATTCACAAAGTATACATCACAGGCTGAATTGGAAGACATGCATATTAATACAAATGGCTTTCCTTTACAGTCATGTGAATGTGAGTTATATTTGAGAGTGTCATTTAGAAATGAAGTATATCACAGCACTTCATACACAAGGTCATCAATGCAAATCAGTTACACTGTGATGTGTACCACAGTGAAGACAGTTATCAGTTTGGAGAGATAAATTATTACCTTACAATGCGTCACCAGAATTTTGGTGAAATAATTAATGCAATCATTACTCCATTTGACATTTGTACAGATTACATGTGCAGAAGTACATTGATTCAAAACTAAAGCTCATTCTTTGACATCAAAGCACCAAAATAAGTGTTGATGTATCTCATATAATGTGCAAGTGTATTTTCTATCAAAATTGGAGATTGTCACTCTTTGGCATTATTGTGACATTGTTAATTAATATATTTTAATTTTGGTGTATTAATTTTCTAGCAAAATTTGAGAAGCTTAACACTTGGTGTTGATTGAAAGTAGATGCACTGTCCAGAAGAATTACAGAAGGTCACGTGGATGCTGCATGGTCAGTTGTGCATAGTAGGACACGAATTACTAGCTTCCAGATTTTCCTGCACTTCCATCAATCATCGTTATAGGAACCTACGTTAGTAAGTTGCATGTACCGGTGCGGATAAATATCCAGAGTGGAAATGAAGTTAAGGTACCGTATCACGTATGGTCGACACAAATTGAGCTGTTAATTAACGGCAATCAACTTCTTGAACGTCGTCTGACAATTCTTAGAAGCTAGGATTCATTGGAGTTGCATGAAGGATTATATTTAAACTGCAAATTCACCTGTCAACTTACAGTAACACTGTGCCGTCGGTGCGCAGCTATCAAGTGTAAGCCTCTTCCCCAGGCCCTAATTTTATTTTTGTCACGCTAACTTCGATATAAAAATAGGACCTGGGGACGAGGCTAATAAGTTATATCCGATTCTATTGTAATCATACATAATAACTTTCGCGGATCATAAATAATATACGATTAACCGCTGCAAATAATTCAACTTATTTCACAGCACTTATATATAAATCAGTGCATGTAGAAAGAAAGAGAAGGTAGTTGTGTATGCTGAATGTAGAAATCACTAGTATCTTATCAAGTGTATGGAGATTGTACATTATATTTTTGTGGAGGATGCCAATTTTCCTAATCTACACGAGGGTGCTGTTTCTCCTAGACATGTAGAGGGTGCCGTTTTTACCGAAGGGGTGCCAAATAATGTGCGTGGGGGTACCACTGATTCTAAGAAAAATTACATGGGGGGGTATCTAATTTTCAGGGGTGCCTTTTTTCCTGTGACACAGGCATGTACACTAATTATTTTTATAATTATTTTACCTTGTTTTATTCATTTATTTTTTATGGATACATGTATACAGCAATGTCAACATATGTCATGATGCGCAATTGGCATCACGCGCCATAACAAGATAATCGGCAAGCGAACAAAGATGTTAAGTTGTATAGTGTCACCATTTGGTGACAATAAGAAAGGTAGTGTCACCAAATGGTGACACTAAGTTTAATGATATATAGCTTTATGAAACAAGCAAATGTTAAGTAAAAACTGGAACAAAACAGTAGAAGAATGATTGGACAACACAAGTATACAAATTTTTTTTTAACTGATGCAAAGGCATGAATAGTATATTAAATCAAAGTGAAGGAAAAAGTTGGAAAAGTATAATGAGGGAATACATTATTCACTGTTTTATCAAGGCTACCACAAGGTAGGTGCACAAAAACAACTGTTGTTTTTAACAAAGTAGATTCAACATTTCTAGTCATTTTCTGCGTTTCCTTGATGGAATCCCATTATTAATATGCTCTTCCCAGCATTTGCGACCACTTGAATGCCGACAAAATGTACCAGCGTCAACACCACAATAAGTACAGTACATATCAGACAAGCTCGTCTCTCTTTCAAGACCTTTGCGTGAACACATTACACAGCGCTTCCTTTTATCATGACCGAAAAATGCTGGTCTGTGCTCAGTAGATTGAGAAAATGTCCTTTTTTCTGGTAGCACAACAGTCAATGGATTCATTAGAAGTGCTTTGACAAGCATTTGACGCATTTCTACATGGGTAGTTTTACTATGTGCCTGTGGAAAGAAGTATGCCATGCTTCAATATATATTTGCATCTATAAGTGACATCATTCCAGAAAATAGAGGAAGATTAGGACGTTCTTGAACTTTTAAGTGATGTTCCCAGCCATTCTTACCACCACCTACTTTACAATGATTAAAAGCATCAACTGCTCCATATGAATCATACCATAATTCTACAATATCAGGTCTTGGTATTTCTTTCCCACATGGTCTAATATAAGGTGTCCCTGCAGGGGCACTAGAGCTTGCAGTTGAAAGAAGAGTTAACTTATGGTGAGAGCTTGACCTCCACTGAACAGCATGAAGAACTACATTATCATCAAGGATATTGACATGTGCAGAAGCTACTGCACCAGCCTCATTCATGCACCTAGCCTCGAGATCTTCTCGGGGGTAGTTTTTGTGGGCAGTCTTCACAACACCAAGGCTGTCTAACCCTCGTCTCTTCAATTCAGTTGCAGTTTTTACAGATTGAAACCACGAATCTATGAACACAAGGCGATGACTTTCAAAGTAGGGTTCCAATAAACGAAGAGTAGTAGCAGTTGTAGCCCCAAACTCTGCAAAGTATTTCAGCTGTCGGGTAATCTCTTTTCCCTCATTTAATTCAAAATTAGTACAAATGCCACTTTCCTTATCTACAACAGTCCATAACTCGTGTCCCCAAGGTTCAGGCTTTCGCCTAATGTATATAACACAATCAGCTGCTTTAAAATTCTTGTTTCTGATCATTGATTCATCCAAAATAATGTTGCGACCAGGTATCAAGGCACACTGAAAACATGTTTTAACAGCCAATAACCATTCACGCCAGTACCGCAGCTTATCATTTGGTAGTCCATTGTTTCCAAGAGTTAGATACTTACAAATCAGTTCAAACCTTCTCCACTGGATAAACCGTCCTAAATTAGCTGCAGGAAATATTTCATCACCCATCCAATGCCAATAACGACGACGACTACCACCCAAAGGGTAGCATATCATAATGCAAATAGCTCCAAGAAAAGTCAGAAATTCACCAATGGTTAACGGACTTGTCCACTCGTCATCAAGCTCAGCTGCCAAATTTGTCTGAGGAATGATGCACTCTTCGGCAAAAGCAATAGGAAAGTATTTTGTAAATAAAATCCAAATCAGTGAGGTATCAACTGAGCTGTCGTTATACTGAAGCTCACCACACCGAAGTTTTGGCTTGATACTGGGGTACATCACCGAGCGGGGGTCTTCAAGTATTGGCTCAAAAACCCAAGGTAGAACGTTACTAGCAGAGGTTATGGGGTTAGAACTATCCATTTCTTCCTGCTCTTCTCCTTCTTCCTGTTCGATCTCATCGTCGCTGCCTGAATCAGTTCCGCTGCTTACTGCCGCTTCCGCACGTGACCTCTGACCTTTCGGTATCTTACGCACAAAATGCCTCTGCCATATCTCATAGCTGTCAGTTAGTACATGAATATGTTTCTTGCCGACTTCCATTTCTGTACTGTCATAAGGAAAATAGACAACAAAATCGGTGGAACTAATCATTTCTTTGACTTTTCCTAACAGCATAGTGTTCCCCCCACGAGCTCCAAAGTTTCTCTCACTCCATTTTTCCACCTCTCTGTCGCTGTCAAAAATTTTGGCATAAACCCATACAGAATGACCAACTCTAATGTCTTGCTTCGACATTCCTTTGGCAAGGGCTGTTTGACCGTAATATGAGTATTTCGATTAAATGAATTAAATTCCCAATTAGGTTGTGGGCTATGAATTGTTTATGTTGGGGTATGAATTTTTTATCTATGCACAGCTTGGAACATGTAAATTTGTCTTGATTGTTCCTGTGTTCATAATATAGTCAGATGAAATAAAATAGGTTTCCAAGCTGCCAAACAGAGTAAATTCTCTAACCGTTATGTGGCATATAGCTTCAAAATTTCAATCAATAGAGATACTTCATTATAAGCATTACTGATAGGAAGATTTCAACTTTTTTTTTCCATCAAGTTTAACTTTGTTTATCTACTGTGTTTGATTGGAAATAGATACTGCCTCAATTTTTGCAGTACTAAAAGATCATCTTGTATGTGTTGAAAATTATAAGTACAAAGAACTCAACATTTTCCAAACTCATAGTATAAATAGTAATGAAAAGGTATGCCTTATTGTCACCATTTGGTGACAATAGGCCCGTACAACTTAACAAAGATAGCGGAGAATCATCTCACGTGGTATATTATTTATATCAAGTATAGCTCTTATAAATAGCAACATCTCAAGCTCAGGTGATGTAAATTATGAATGCAATAATTGCTATCTGAGGTATCACATGTCAAAATGGCTTTCCTAATTGTGTGCTATTAATTTTAAACAGTTATATGAGAGCTAGATGGTGATTGTTAATGAATGGCCCAATGGCAATAAATTTGTTACAAGCACATATAGTGCAGCCATACATTATTCTACCCTAACACACAAGATGACGTAGTACATGCAAGGTGATACTCAGTTTCCCGTTCGAAACTCAATTGAGATTTGCAGTTTGATCTTGCAACATATTGTTCCCACTTAGAGCCACATAACTGCCCTGAAGCTTTGGGACAACGGAACAGATGTACCCAATAAGCTGTGCTGCAGGAAGTGTCATCAGTATATCTGTCTCTCTTTGTTCTACCAGGAATGTGACATTTGATTTGCTGCCCATGAATAGTTTCTGACCAATCACAAAGGGTCCAAATCCTCCTCTGAATGATTGATCGTAGGACATTTTGAGAAGGGACGGCATGACATGGAATGGAACTGGGACTTTGATGCTGATTTGTATATTGGTGGCTAATACAATTGCAGTCGGGTACAAAGGAAACTTATAGCTACTGTTTTTGATTAACTGTGCAAACACCTCTGAAGGCAGTCGTCCTGGAGATATTGAGCTTGGTCCCACCTTCAATAAGGGTAAACAAGAAGCAAATATGAATTGCCATTCAGCGTATCAATTCTTAACTAGACTGAATAAGTAGGGCTACATGTATGCTTACTGTGTAAACACATATTTTATAGCATTTGGAGGCAATAGGGTGGGAGGGGGGGGGGAAGTTTTAAAGGTCATCATTACATTGACAACTTTGGAGAATAAAGCTATAAGCTTGCATGTGTTGGCATAAGGGATGGAGTACTTGTGCTGGTAACAAGGGGAGTACTTTGATTGTTTGCAAACAGCTATTGCTGGGGCAACCAGAGGTGTAAAACACTTAAAATGTCTTTTTAAAAGGAGTCCACAATGAAATGATAATATGAAGATTGATTCCATTTTTACCAGAGTTAGTGGTGACATATTTTTTTGTGTATAAGAAATAATTCAGCATTAAAAGTGTAGTATTGTAATGCAATTGTGCATCTCATTATTTTTTCTAGTGTTTCCATACCTTGCATGTATAACAAAAGCATAACTTTTATGTTGTGTGGAGTGAAATAGCATATGTTTAGATTGATCTATATAAAATGATAACCCTGACTCTAGAATATGAATTTGATCTGCATAATTTGATTGTAGGAATGAAATAAGCATGTTTGTTTAGAGTTTAAAACTAGTACTGAGTTTCTGTAAAGTTGTTTAACCACATCACGTATTTTGGTAGCCAGAGTACTATCAAAGGTTCAATTTTACTTCTTCCAACCTGTCATTATTTATTTGCATGCAAAACTACCAATAGTATGTGCTTTTTATGGTCAATTATAATACCACAACCACTCATTTATCTTACTTCCGACAGTTGAACTAGGTTGCTTTATAGTATGTGCCTAGCACTCATAATATCACCTACCATTTGAAACCTGCTGTCAGCAAATACATCTGGCTTCAGCCACCGTCTGTTTACATCCACCTTCACAATTTTGCTATTGACATGGACGGAAGCTGAGTTCAGCATGTTAATTGTATTGTTATATTCCGATGCAATATCAGAACTGGTGTACCATAGCAGCCGTTTTGTAATTGGGAAAGTTAAATTTGAAAGAGCCTTTACTCCAGAGCTTGAATTATATACTAACACCAGAGATTCCTTGTCGTTTACAGCTAGATCAGCACCAATGGCATTATGTTCCTCCAGTTGCTTTGATCCAGCTTGGATAGCCTTGATATTAGCTATCATTTCAAGGTTCTTCATCTTCTTTTTAAGTGCATTAATGGAGTCCTGGATAGCATCCACCATGTTGTCAATGCGTGTGGCAGCTTTGTACTGTTCTGTTGCCCACAAGGCATTTGTATACTGATCCATTAGATGTATTACTGAACTGACCTCTTGAGCATAGCGTTGGCATTCCAATGGGCCCCTTGTTAAGATGCACTGATATCTTTGCTTTTCATTGTTCTGTATCTCATTGCTTAATGTATGTTCTGCATCATCAAGCAATTTCTCTGGACCAAATTTGTACTTCTGGGGATCTTCTGACTTGAGGTAGGTTTTGGCTTGCTCAAGTACTACTAGTTTTGCCTTCAACGAAGCATGGAAGAATTGGATTTGATCCGATGTCTCCTCAACCCTGCATTGAAGAAAACCCCCATTCATGCATTTCACATGGTTAGATTGAAGTATTTGAAAATTGCTATGCCTTACCTAGCATAACAACAAATAGATTAGAACTGCATAACTATTAATATTATTTATTTAAATAACCTTGTGGTCTATTATTTTAGCCATTTACATACCATTTTGGCAAGTATAAGCGTTGCCAATTTGTTGGTACGAACTGTACAGGCATGTATTGGCCATCATCATACAGCACTGAAGGCTTCTTGGATGCCTCAAGAATAGCCTTCAAATCATTCAGAGGTTTATCATGATCCTGGAGATCCAACAGTGCCAGCCTTTTCTCTACACCAGACTTGTCTCCTAGTGTCTCCCATTTCATGTAAAGACCATCCCTCTCACTCTCTAAAAGGACACCTTTCGACGCATACCAGACACTGTACTCCTCATGACTAAGCTTGCCACGCTGAATCTCCATTTCCTGTTTCACATCCAAAGCTTTGGAGCTGTATCTATTCTTGTACTGCAGGTACAAGCTCAGCCGAGGGATTTGAGCAGCTGTACGTGGTTGGTCCAGATCATTCACCAGTTCCTTTAGGTAGAGAGTAGCATTTTGAACATCACTTGGTGCCATATTGCGTTTTATGAGTGTCAGATTGTAGACCAAAGCTTTATACATTTCATACAGTGGCCTTGTGCCTTGCATCAAAGGTAATGAGCTTGGAATAATGTCAACCAAACGAAACATGTTTTCCATGGTTTTGGGCAACATTGATTTTTCACTGCCATCAAATAATTTACCAGGATCAAAATCTTCAAAGAATAGTGGCTTTGCTGTTCCCATAAGTACCACATGTTTGCCTCCTGTTAAAATGTCACTTATGCTGTTTGATATGTGTAGATGAATTCTTTTGTACAAATCTTCTTGTAGAGGTATGAAGTATTTGATCAGAACATCCTGTGATATGTCTGTTCCAAGTTGTAGAAAATTATGGCAGTAAGTCTACAAATGATTTGGCTTACCTCCAATTGGAGTAATAACACTTGATGCAGTTACAGTTCCAGATGGATTCGTTGCTATACAAGTATAGTTTCCACCAACTGTTGGAAGTCCACCCACTTCAGCTTGAAGATCTATGGTCGTGTTCTGAAACAGTAAGGTGGTACCATTATTTAACAGTTTCACTGCCTTTGGTAAATAAAAACCATCCTTGAGCCAGGTTATCACTGGTTTGGGATTTCCCCTATCAGTCACACAATGAAGGTAGAGACTGGATGAAGTGTGGTAACACAGATTTATGCCAACATCTTCAATAACAATTTTTTCATTTGTCACATCTTTGCAGTCACCAGGTCTTCTCCTGAGGGTTGATGGCTTCTTAATGTGTGGTAGCACTACATAAAAAGTGAACAAATTGGTGAAATAGGCTAGTCGCCCATGTAAATATCAGATATCATCGTCTGCAAGACACACACAGGAGGATTTGTGGCCCAACAAACTATGCAGCCTTTCACCTCAAAATGCCATGACCTTCTTTAAATTAAAGGGGTAGTGTGTTTACCTAGCCAGAGCAACAAGAGAATGATTTGCCTGTTAGAATGAAATGCATCAACTGTTCGTTTTGTAATGGTTTTAAAATGACCAATACAATTATTACAGCAAATGCAAGATCCCAAAGATTCTAGACAAAGCAGAAAGAGTGCTACTACATCTGTTAAACTTACATATAATCGTAATCTCAGTGCAGTTGTGAGCAGATGGAATTTTAGAGTTTGATGCTGTACAGCAGTATGTAGTTTCACTGCCCTCAAACAATCTCAGCTTAATGGTTCCATTTCCAAAGTTAGTGATACCATTCGCTGGTAGACCTCCCGATCTTGTACTCCACCTGGTTGTAATTTAGTACCATAGCATTAAATTGAATGAACAAATAAATCAGATTCTTTAAATCAGTTACCAATGTCAGTTGCTTACGTTATTTTTGCCTCAGGAAAGGCTTGGACTGTGCAATCAAGGTGAAAGCGTTTGCCTTCAAGCACCTTGGAAGGACCAGAAATGATCAATTTTTGGGGTGCTAAAAAATCTGTTCAATGGTGAATTCTTATCAAACAATATTAACATATGGTACAATGCATTTATACCTCTGACGCATACTGTGGATGACTCAGCATATGTGTAAGAAGCAAAAGTTATTTTGCACTGATATGTTGTGCAGCCAAATGCAAGTTTTTCGATCCTCAAATATTCCCTGGTGACTGTGTAGCGTGTCCCTTGCTGAACAACCGTTCCATTTGCCAACCATGTGGGTGTATTGTCCAACCCTTCCAGAGGACAGTATATGTAGATACGTCCTTTTTCGGTGGAGTCCACATATGTTCTTTCATCCATGCCAATGCCTATACTTGCTACATCATGAGATGGTGGTGGTGGTGGTGCAGTTACTGTTATGCCAACTAGAAATACAAAAAAAGTAGCGTCAAATACTCATTTAGTTTTGACTAAGCATTGTTACCTCTGACAGACAATGTATATGTTATAGAGTCTGCTCCAACCTTGCATTTGTAGCTTCCAGTGTGTCCTGCTGTGACCTCATCAATGCACAGCGTTCCATTGGGCATGCGAGAGGTCTCTACTCTGGGTGTCACGGTGTTAACACTCCATGATATAAACTGGTGCGCTTCAGAAGTCGAGGGCTTAGTGTTGCATTCAAAGCATATCTTCTGTCCCACGTTGACCACAAATGTAGTAAATTTTGGATGCACTATTACAACATTCATATCAGTGTCTATAATATTGAAAGAGTAAAAAGGTAGATATGAGCATCAATGGTGCTAGCTCTACTTAATGCAAGTGATCACTCCAATATTATCCATATTGAAGTGAAACTGCATTGCAATCTAGAGTTATGATAATATAAGTGTACGAAAAACTGCACTATCATGCTGCCTTGCAACCAAACCTGCAACCTATACACTATGCAACCAGACCTGCATGCAGCCTATACTTAGTACATTATACACTACCATGTTGCCATGCATCTAGACCTGCAGCCTATACTATTACATTACAATGCCATCATGCAATCAGACCTGCAGCCTATACTAGTACATTTCAATGCCATCATGCAATCAGACCTGCAGCCTATACTAGTACATTTCAATGCCATCATGCAATCAGACCTACAGCCTATAATAGTACATTACAATATCGCCGTGCAACTGGACACCTGCAGTGTATACAGACCAGTAGCCTGTACTAGTGTGTTACAATGCCGCCATGTGCAGCATACACACTACCATGCTACCAAGATAAACTTAATCAACCAATAAGGAATATTCATACAAAAACTGAGATCTAGCAGTCATTAACATTACAAAAGGAAAATTTAATTTATCTGTAATAGTACATTAAAATGAATATGCTTGTGGCATCAGCATTGTAGTGTACTAGTATAGGCTGCAGGTCTGGTTGCATCTACTCAAAGCACAGCAACAACAGACACGGATAATGGCCATCACAATAATTGTACCATCAAAATGACTCATTTCACAATGCTGTCCTTTTTCCTTCAAAGGAAAATTTATTAAATACATGTTACAAGTTACACACCCCAAAACCTTCCCTGTAGGTCATAGCATATGTACTTTCAGCAAGTAAAACATTTAGCCTGTTGTTTACCTTCCAAAGGCGATAGTAGCATGCTGCTGACATAACCGTAGCTCTCATGCTGGCTGACACCATACACAATTGCACCAATTGACGCTGCCTGGTTGTCATGGGAAACAACATGAGCACCATTAGTGAGTCTCACAAGACCGACATGCCCACATGCTGTCCTTTCGTCACATAAAACGTCATTCCATGCAGCTGCTATAGTCTCTCCGTCTAACTTGATAAGAGATGGATTAAAATCTTTGTGACTGACAAAGACTTTCATGTAGTGTTTGAATTCTACATTGCCTTCATATACAGTAGTGAACCAATGTGTGTTGAATTATTGATGTGTGGCTGGAACAGTAACCATGATAGTTGTACTGTCCAATGGGGCAAACTGCACGAGAAGTATTGGATTCTTGGATGTGACGATGCAATTATCTCCTGGCTCAATAGTAACATTTATTGAAGCACCATCACGTGGAATCGAAACATCAATGCCCTTTTTCTGCACCATTTTGGAGTTTGTACATAAAATATTCACTGCTGTGTTATTGGATGATGCCACCAATTTAAAAATGTCTCCACCTGGATGAAATGAGATGGCAGAAATAAAGAACTGCTTTCCCCAAATAGCCGTTGGTGGAATCTGCTCCACGAGGTGATTACATTGAGCTCTGCTATAAGGTACACTGCCACATTCGTGTCCCGATATGAATGATATTGGTTGATCACTGACCACATGAGAACCAGTCAAATCTTCCGGACTTGCAAAGTAAAGTGTATCTAATTCATCTAGAACAAAGGTACGGCTCTCTCCAATTGTCAGTGTCCGATTAGGGTTAATCGGGTCCTTCGCAATCTGTGTGGGAGTAATGGTGACCATCGTATGGTGCACGCATGCAATGACGAGGAATGCACTATTCCCAGTTGGTGATTGTGTGCCTTTTGCTTCCCTCGGGACTGATACAGCATAATAGTGATACTTGTTCACACCAGGCACTGTGCGGAATGGCAATGCCACGAAGCCGTCCACCGATGTGTACTCTTCGTTGATAACGAAAATAGTTATCTCAGTATTTTCAGGTGTGGCTTGAAGTTTCACTGTGTTGGAACGATGAATGATACTTTCGACCTTTCGATTATTGATGATCACATAATCGTAGGACAAAATGAACGATCGTTTGATAATTTCGGTGCTGAATTGCTCATAATGAGAATTGATACGCACTTTAACGTTCTTCGTGGCCTCAGCAACAATAAACACCATGCTTTTATTAATTGTAGCACTGGAAAATTCAGGGTTCACGTAATTCTGCATGAACCCAATGTGAAAGATGCTTCCTGCTGTTGTGGGGACAGTACTTGTGTCTGAAAAGAAGGGTAGGGTCATTAACTTCGTAAATATAGTACTGACCTCAGTTGCAAAAAAAAAATACATTTTATCTTGGTACTGACACGTATCCAGTAAATGCAGGTTCCTGGTGTGACATTAGCTGTTGTAAAATAAGTGTACACTCTTGCTGTCCAAGGCAATATGCACACAATCCTGCATGTGCGCACGTGCATAGATTTGTGCAGCGATTGCTTATGCTTACAGAAATCATATCTAAAACTGTAATTTGCATGAAAATGGTAACCTGCAGTAAGTATGCATTTATGCATTACTTCAGTTTAGAATATAATCAAACCTCAGGCACAATTGTGGTTTTCGTGCCCCGCCCAACCCGCTAGAGACACAACGTATATACAAAACTGAGGAGGAGGGTTATATACTTTCGTAAAGCTAGAAGGGTACATCAATAATCTGCAGTCCAAATTTGTTAATGCGATATGTTGTACAAAATTCATTGCTTCAAATTTGGAGGTGCGTAAACGATCAGTTCATTGAGCTGAGCATAGATATTTAAGTAGAGGATTGGAAACGGCGCACGTGAACTCAATTATCGCTCCCAATCCGTGCAGTTCTCGTCACCAGGCTCGTGTACATTTTGAAGCGCACATGGATTCCTCTGGACAAGGTATTCAACATCACAAATTACTGACATGCAAGATTGGTATATACTTCACTTATTTTAGGTGATACGTCAAAGGGCTGAATGACCTCCTTTTGGGCAGCTGCTCTGATTCAGACAACGTATGCTAGCTATGCTGACCTCTCACCGCTGACCCCTTGACCTTTTTAGAGGCTCCACGCCCACCTGAACACAACGTCTAACCTGAACACCACGTCAAAGGGATTGAGACACTGAATACGGATATCTTTAGTAGAGAAATACTGACAACAAGTGATGTGCTCTTTTCTTGGTTCTTTCGAAGCCGCTTGGTGCAGCATCAAGTCTGATTTTGCCCATAACGACCACCCTATTAATGCAAAGATAGCATTGACAAAAGTACGTGACGCGCTAAAATTTGCTTCAATCAAACAATATGCCACAAAACTTTAAAATGGTACGTTGCAGTGTAGAAATCACCCCTCTATCCAAAATAAGAACCAGAGATACTAAATTCCTAAAAACTCGGTCGCAAAACGATCGAGTTCAACAGGGTGTCTAAAATCGTAGTTTTCATCAGTACTTTCTACACCGTAGTAGGATTGCCCCCAAAATGGCATGATGCTGTGTAGAATAACATGCTTTAGCTGCACTGTAACGCTCAGCCACCTAACGCAGTTCCTTCTTGAGTTAAACAAACGAGTTCCTTGTGAAAGTCGTGTCACAGCGAAAATCAAATCTACCCATAGGAACATCGCATTTTTGTAAAAGTTAGCAACTTAAGATGCATTTTGTGAGTTCTACCTTATGCAGTTGCCAACTTTGAGGTAGCTTAGTTCAAGGGTCAAGGCTATTTAACACCTGCACGGAGTGCGCGCAAAAGTTTCTATAGAAGTCTATTGCTCACGTGCGCCGTTTCCAGTCCCTTCACTTAAATAACTATGAGCTGAGCAAGAATCTGCTGTTATCAGCAAAATGAACATCCAAATATTTTAAATCTGGGAGCTGTAAGTACATGCACATCCACTATTAATGGTACGTTAGAGCCGATAAGCGTGTAGTATACGACTAAAGTGAAATGACAGGTGTGGAACTGGAGTACTGAGGTGATTGTAAGGCTTGAAACCTGTTAGTTTAGGAAAAACCGGTTGTAATAGGTTATTAAAATTTTAAAAACCGGTCGGTTAAGGTGAGGTTGTTCGTTTTAAAACAACCGGTTATTTCCGGTTTTTAACGAGTAACTATTTATTATTGATGCATAATCTGTGGGACCAAAAGCTAAACCAGCACAACCTCTCGGACTTTGCCACATGGCAAAAAGATGGTCCGCGGCGCACCCCTAAGCATGTCGCGGATCCCGCCGCGTACAAAGACATCTATCTACCTTGTGGAGGATATAATTGCCGAGCGAATGGCAAAAAGCACAAAGAATGGCTCGTGCGATGGAATAGGTTTAGCGATGAGGATGATACTTGGGAGCCGCTTGAACATTTAAGCAGCTGTGAGCATTAAATAGCTCTTTTTGAGGAAGAGCGTGACCACCAGCCTTCTCTCCGTTGTTCACTCTTGTCCGCCGGCTTATTGTTTTCTCGTGCCCAGCATTATTGCTAGATGTAAGACGCGCGTGACGCCACTTGCAACTTCTATAAAATATCAACTGGTCGGTTGTGGTTGCTTAAATTATTAACGACCAGTTGATTCTCGCGATCGGTTAACCGTCGGTTAAACGATTAACCGGAGCTCCGGCACAACCGGTTTCAAGCCTTAGGTGATTGTTAAAGTTGACAGAGCCATATACTAAAGGTGAAAGGGGAAAGGATCCACTAATATGCTTAATTGACACCAGAGCCAAGCTTCACTGCTATTTTTGTACTCTAAACTATAACACAATCAACGTACATTGTATTCAGTAATCTTGAAGGGGCAAAACCTCATCATGGAAACCTCGATGTCAATTGCCGCGTTTAGTACAACATTCTATTGTAGAAAGATTCCAGCTAGTAACAATACACTATGTGTAATGGGCTGTATAAATCTGGCTGGCTGGGTAACCAGTCATTGTACTGGGAACACTTAATCTGCTGTGTGTGCGTGCAGATGTGGCCCACCATATCTGCTGGCACTCTTATTAAGGATGAGTTATTAGCAATTGACTGCTGTAACAGCAGATTGGGAAAATGTGCTGCAATCACATGCAGCATGCGGCCTAGTGAGTCAGTGATATTTCACTTGCTAATATTGTGATGTCGGTCATTCCACATCACAATATGCATGTGGACTTTCAAAACCATTTATTTTGTGGTTCATTTAATATTATTCACTTACCTCTCTTCGTTCTGATAAAATTGCTCGGAGATTTACAGCCAGTTCCCGAGGCATCGGCGTTTTGATGGCATTCGCTGGCCCCAATAACATTAACTGCAGAATGTTCACCGCCATTACTATTTGAGTGGCAATATATAGAACAATTAGCCGAAGGGGATGCGCAATCGTTGCTGCATAGTACCCTGAAGCTAAGTCGAAGCCTAACACGTTGACGTATTCCAATATAATATGAAGGACTTGTAAGTGAAGTACTTATTTCCAAGTTCTCCTTGATGTGCACTTGGTCAATGAGGTCATATACATTAAATCCAGCTCTGTTCCGGACTTCTATTGTCATTCGTAGCGTCCCCTTTATGAATTTACTCAGAGTAAACAAAGATCAACGGACAAACAGCTTACCTTCCATTGCATCACATCAAAGACAAGCGGGTTTGAGATGTTATCAACCAACTTTTCTCCAACAGCGAAAGCAACCGCGCTGACGTTGAGTGGGAAGTGGTCCGTTGATATCAAACCATGAGTACACGGGCACCCGCCGCCAACAGTGCATTCCGCTTCTTGCAAACAGAAGCGAAACGTTGAGTTACACATATGGGAACAGTTGGAGGTGCAGCATCTCCCATCCCAAAGCATCAAATCCAGATGGTCGTATTCAAACACCATTATTTGCACATTGTAATTTGCAGACACCTAGTGTGTATGTGTGCGTGATGCGCGTGTGTGTGTATGTGTGTGTGTGTGTGTGTGTGTGTGTGTGTGTGTGTGTGTATGTGAGTTGCACGCGCGCGAGCGGAAGCATGCTAACATGTACATCATCACATGACACTCCGAACCCAATCTCACCTGGCAGCCGAGCGCGATGATCATGACAAGCACGAAGTAGTTCCCACTCGTCATTCTCCAAAGATCTAAACAATACAAATTAAAACGCACTGTGCACTATTGCTGAAGCATTCGCTATATATTTGTGGAGTTCGCTTGTGTACAAGTTCTATTTCCGCTTTGGACGCACGGACGGAGGCGGGTTGGGGCGGGGCACCAAATCACAATGAGGGTTTTTTTTTTTCCTTAATTCCTTCTCTAGTTTGAACGATATCCCACCATACCTGAGAAAATCGTATGGGCTGCAAAGTAAACATGTAACAGATTTAGACAGTTGCAAAGTCTACTGAACAGTAGTAAGTCGTGATGAAAAAACATACTAATAATATGCATTGATCTGTGCAAAACAATTTCAGCACGTAACTTTAGAGTGCATAATCAACACGCTCCCATCGCTTCAATAACTGCATGGAATTAACAAATTAACTCATTGAGGCGTGTTTACTGTTACCTGACCCTCCACGTTAATGTACACACTCACACGCACACGCACACGCACGCACACACGCACGCACACACACACACACACACACACACACACACACAACACACACACACACACACACACACACACACACACACACACACACACACACACACACACACACACACACACACACACACACACACACACACACACACACACACACACACAGGGACAACGTAACACCACCGTAGAAGCTGGCAAGTTGGCCCATGTGCCTTAGAAGACATGTCGAATGTCGCATGTCACCACATATCATCACTAATTCCTAATTAACCTCTTGATTATAACAAAGATATGCAATTATTGCATACCTCTAATCTGATTGGTTACCCAAAATTCTGATGACCATGGACACAATTTAGTACAGCAGTTCACCAGACCCTACTTACGCATAGCGGTGATGTAATCCACCTGCGGCTGTGTAACGTGGGGTTTGGTACGAGACTAACACACGCACGCACACACACACACACACACACACACCACACACACACAGACACACACACACACAACACACACAGACACATGTGAAGCATAACCCTTTGGCAGTATGTAGGCAGATATAAATTCCGCCGATACAATCCTATCTTTCTGCACCGTGTAGGAGATTGGAGTGAGCTTCCTTAATTGATCTGCATGCATGCTGTAAAGACACTCAGCAATTTCAGCACGTAACTTTAATCAACACGCGCCAATCTATTCAATAACTGCATGGAATTAACTCTTTGAACGCCAAGTGCATATATACATACATGCTCACAAAACGAGAATGATCTGCCTCACCATTCATGCAGTGCTGTGTGTTATATTGTGTTGATCAAAATATGCATGTAAGTGCAATACTGACATGCATGTAACCCATAGTCATGCAATTGGTTGAACATATGTAGTCCCGGTTTGTAAGCACATTTTGTGTATCCCATATAACCCGCTGGCCTTTTGTTGCAACAACCCATAATGCGAACTTGCAAAAGGGGGGAATGAACAGCCATGATATACTACACTGATCTGGACTACGCATCTTGCAGTATTGAAGTGATGCATTAGTGAAGTGAAGTGGAATCATCTGAATAATGGGCCGATGTGGGAGGAAACATAATTACTTTGTACATGGACTTATAAGGTTACAAGTGCAGCAAGCATATGCATGCATCATAGAGCTGTGACTGATCAACACATTTTTGCACGCAATATCTAACTCATCCATGAATGGTGTAACGGTTGTGTGTGCACGTATGCATATACGCACTTGGCGTTCAACGAGTTTTAAGCATCGTACTAATATTCCCCTTTCTATAATACACATTAAAATAAGCATCTCCAACAGTTTAGAATGCATTGATGACACATTGCTGATGTGTTGCCATACTTTGACCATAAATACAGTGTATATGCCTTCGTGTCTTTCGGAGTGTGATGTCAGTGCTCTATGCATAGGCGAGCTGCACAGCACAGGTACGCGTCGTATGAATTCTTGAATCTCGTATGACTGTATCTGGTACAGTTACCGCATGCACTGTCAGTTACGCGCCAATTTATATTGAATGTGCCTAACGCAATTAAACTTTATAGACATGCATGCATGTTGTACCAGATATGTGAGTTACAAATGACTTGATAATAATGTGTTGAGTGGCCGTCATTGAATAGTATATAGTTGACAATCATGCAGGTAATCTATATCACGCTTGCGCATGCCTAAATACACGGCGAGATCGCTGTTGCGCATGGCATGCCCAAGAATGATCTACTAACAGCTATACATTTCCGCTTTGGGCTGTACTACTTAAGCTATCAGCAATACAACTGTCCTGAGAAGAGAGCGCGATGTCTAAGCCTCGGTCAGTTTCTGTCTACAGTTCAGCCAGCCTGACTGGTTTCCTGCTGCTGTGTTTCATCGCGTCTGCTGTGGCAGTTTATACGGAAGACAGCTTAGGAAAGATCATGACTCTGCCCCGACCACATAAGGAGAAAACAGTTCAATCTTTTCGTGAGTATAGCGCGCCTCGGCCGCTTAACTACCATGCACAAAAACTAGCTGCAGATCCTCTTGTACGAGAAACCGCGGCAGCAGGTGACACTGTGCAAAGCGGATTGGAGAGTGTGGCTAAAAAAATTTCACAACTCTACACAACCATTCGAAACATTGCCTTACCTCAATCCAACACCAACTCGCAGCGTCTGGTGATGCTTACGCCTGGAAAGGTGCTGAACTACTATGATTATTATCCCGGAAACGCTTACGAAGCAGCGATGGAAAGACCTGATCACACTGGTACGCAGGTAAGCATTCCCGTGCGCGTGATGGAAAATATGTTCACTCTAGCGGATGCCGTACCAGGGATTGATCCTCTTCACGGTGCAGAAACCGGAGAAAGTCTGGCGATAATATACAAAAATATCCTAGATTGGACGCAAATCAAAGGGTTCAATGAAAAAACCCAAGATGAAAAGAAACATTTCCTGCTGGCAGTGGAGTATCTTTCTCAAACTGTCCCCGACCCTTTCAACGTGTCTGCTAACGTTACGCGTTTTCACCTTTATCGTCGCGCTGAAGATGCGTACAACGCTAAGCGTCTAGAAATGGAGGACATCATTGCCGGAAACCGGTCAGCCAAACAGGCGGACGAATTTGAGCGCTGGTTCCAGCGAAACTACCCTTCACTAAATGCTCGCGTCGAAGCCGCCTACACAGAATGGCTTGTATTCGGCGAGAAGGAGATCGTGGACTTGTACAAAACTTACCTGGACGTACAGGCACCAGGGATTGATCTGGAAGAAGCACGCATGGCGCTCAGAGCTTCCGGTGTAATTTCTTTAGATCGTTCCAGAACCATATATCCAGTGAGCTTCGTGCCGTCCAACTGGTTCCGATACCTGACCGACGTGAGCAAAGTGTAAGTCACGATACATACGGATGCAGCCTTTGACATGCATATACAGTCTCCATGCTATATTGCATGAGGCGCATAATTTACACCAACACTTAGCACTTGTTTGATGTTGGCGGCTATCCGTTTGGTTTAGCTAGGGAAGTTAATAGGCGCTGTGGATGATTTTTTCTTCTTTTTTTAGTTGTCGGTGGAGAGAGAGAGAGAGTAAGGGGGAGAGAGAGAGAGAGAGAGAGAGAGAGAGAGAGAGAGAGAGAGAGAGAGAGAGAGAGAGAGAGAGAGAGAGAGAGAGAGAGAGAGAGAGTGAGAGAGAACAACGGAAGTCCCAAGTAACAGCTTCACAGCCGATTACGAATGGAGCGCTGCATGAAGTTGTTTATTTTACGCCTAGTCAATTGTACCGCATAACATCAGCTGGAAAATTGATCCTTTTATAGTATAAAGTAAAGTATAAAGTACATGTGCATGCGCACGTGTCATTTACAAGCTCTTTACTCTGTATTATACTCTTTTAGAACTGAACGAGATTTTACAATTCTATTTTGCATGCACCTTCAGGAAATATCGCCTGGCATAATTAGATATGCACGTAGTCCTATAGGCTGGTGAAATGAAGGAGATCACACTATAGATAATACTATATACATTGTAATATAATGGAGGCCGGCAACGCTACATGTATAGCCAATGAAGCGTATAAAGGCGGGTTTACAAGCCGTGAAATTTGACATTAGCCGAACCTTGCTTGCTTCAGCGTTGCATTTTGTCACGCTGGAATAATCTTGAGTTCTATTCCAGCGTCGGCTGGTGAGCGCCGTATGACCCCCACGAATATCATGCTGCAAATTAGGCTATTCTCTAGTTATATGCTGACACAACATTCAGCTTGTTAATACAGAACTATAGGCCTGTTTCATCACGTGATTTACTTAGAATATTTCCATATAACCTGTGCACCAGCATGGAAGATCGTGCATTAGACGATTCACACGAAAAAGGCCTAATATAGCAGCGCATGTGTCGTATAGTATCTCCAATAGGTAATAATTCATTATTGAGCCAAAGTGGTGTGTGCATGGTACATGTACGGCCTGCATGGTCTTCTCAACTCTATAAACGTTATGCATGTAGGGTGTGCACACATAGTAGTCTTATGCAACCTCTGAATTCATTTTATCCTAGTGACTCAGGTAAAAGAATTATTAGTTCGTGCTTTCACCTATGCATGATAACGATCGAATGAGTCGAGGCTGCCCATACAGCACTAACTACAAATTACATCTACATCTGACTTGCGGTAATAAAATAATTATCTTCTCAATGTAACTTCGATGCATTGAAGAATTATCTCAAACGTATCTCGTAATATGCATTTTAGAGAAAAAGCACACTTACTTGCTAACACGATCTAATTTAAATTTTAAAATGATCACCTGCTGATCTGCTATACATGTATGCATAGCAATAAAACAGCACATATATCCTTTCGCGTACCATCGTAACAGACATTTAATTAATGTTAGGCCTAATGCAATATTAATACATGCTTAAAGTTAGTTTCCTGTACATCAGTGTTTTTGAGCATCTCAATGTGTTCTGTATACATACACAGTGATAAAGCCAGTAAAATCCGCGCAATGAGTGGCGATCAGATCCGCCTTCAAATCGGACGTCTCAAGGCAAGGAGGGCTGTACTTGTGGCTTTGAAATCGGCTCCTGTCGAACCACAAGCCACCAAGGCAATAGATGATGCTAAAAAGAGCGTGGATTCCGCTGATGCCGATCTGGCCACTACAGCCAAGAAAGCCGAAAAAGATCGACAGATTTGCTTAGCCAAACGTGGCTGTCAAATGGCAGCAGACAATATCGGAGGAGCTACAGATTGCGGCGACTTCCTCAAAGGTTCAGAGAACACTACAAATACCGTTGACCTCAACTCCCAGATTTATAGCTGTGCAGAGGCTTTAAACGCCCAGCTAAATCCAGACTCGCAAAAAGCAAACATTGACCAAGCCATAGCAAATATTGACGCCGCCATCGAAGAGTACAAGAAAGCGTTGACCACATCTCCTGTTCAACTTTCGCAGCTGGCAGACCATGCAGCTGATGACAAAGAGCAGTTAGACGCCAATTGGTTGCAATTTAGTTTCGATTCTGCAGCATCGTCACAGCAGACAGACACTTCATCATCGTACTCTTCCTACGCTGCATCTGCATCAGCTCATGGTTGGTTTTGGTCGGCGTCAGCTTCATACTCCACCTCCAAGTCGCAACAGGATTTTAGCACCAAAATGAATAGCGCTAAAGTTGCTGTGCAAGGGGAGCTACTTCGTGTGACAATTCAAAGACCCTGGTTTAGGCCATCGCTGTTCCGGAGTGCACAATATCAAATGGTAGGCATCTCTTTGCTCATGATTCCTTAATTTAATTATGCATGTGCTTCGTTGTTGTGCATGATGCAGGCAGACAGCATATTGGTGTCGCCTGGGGACGAGCTACCCGAAAAGGAGTTTGTTACAAAGGCAATGGATCGTAATAAATACCTACTCCCACATTACGCAAGTGGACTTCTCCTTTCAAGAAATGTCTCAGTGGAGTTTCGCGAACTAAGCTCGTCAGCGGTGTACCATGCAGTTCAGGAGTCATCGTCATTCTCAGCCGGATTTTCCGTAGGAGGCTTTTGGGGAAGTGCCGGTGCGTCTGCTTCTGGGAGCTGGGGGAGCAGCCAGAGTAGCGCAAAGGTAGAAAGTACAGACACTGGACTGCGCGTCACGATTCCAGGCGTTTCCATAATTGGATACTATACCCAAAATGTTCCACTCTTCCCAAAGCCATAAAACGACTATACGAAGACGTCGTATAAGGATTCCTTCTTGACATTGCATCCCTCAGTTAGATATTGCTTCGTATAGTGACTCCTAATAGTCTCTACATCCTTACAACGTGTATGATTTATAAGCTACGCTACGCACACATTACACTATGGATAAAGGAGCTGCAGTGAACCTATTAATATAAACACAAGACAAAAGTTAAAAGATGCAACACGAGAAGTATATGTTACGGCCCGATTTAAAACCCGACCCGCTTTAAAGCCGGTCGCCCGCTATATATAATGTGCTTTCCTCTCTATATATACATCCTTAGAACGTGTATGGCTGATAAGCTATACGCTACGCACACATTACACCTTGGATAAAGGAGCTGCAGTGAACCTATTAAGGAGCAGTGAATCTATAAATATAAACACAAGACAAAAGTTAAAAGATGCAACACGAGAAGTATATACTAAAACGGCTGATAACAAATTCCCGCACCTCCGAGGACTGGTAAAGCTGCTATAGTCCCTCAACACCTATTGGCAGCTGTAAACTATGCATGCATTTAAAATATGGGTTTAGCTTTCAACATTCCTCCTGAACCTTATGCTCTTCTGGATAGCCAAGCTGTTACAGATGTCAAACCTTGGGCATGCTTGTTAGCCGAATCGAATAGCTGAGTTGAAACTATCACACCCACATGCATGAATTGTACATACCTCTCAGTGTTGTATCATGATGATGCTGGGCCAAACATTAGCAAGTCATCTGTAATATGAAGCAAGCGTATCTTAACATAGCTCAGAACACAATCCACAATGTGAGTAAACTCCATGCAGGTAGAGCGGAATGCAGCTTTCTCAGGACAAAAACGGTCACAGTAGATGATTTTAGAAACCTGCATGTATTTTGTAACGAAAGATACATCTAAAAAAGACAATACAATAGTTACCTTCGACAGAACCAGCCACATTTGGGTTTCCACTGATGAGAGGTAAGGAAGCAAAATAAAATTGCTATTTGGGCAAATATTTTAAAATCACGCTCAACTAAAGAACAACCTTTTGTCAAATCCAGAAAATGAGACCGGCCGCTGCAATGTGAGCAGATATACAGTTCAGCTTGTTGTAATTATGGCAGGAGCATAGGAGTCATCATATCATGTTTTGTAGCTGTAATAATACCTAGCCACTCTTCATTAGACCAACCATTGTTGCTTGGCCGTCATGATCGGTGCTTACAGCGTTATGCAGGTGTATAGGTCCTGTAGGAGCGAAGACGTCAGCTGCATGGTTCGACGTTTCTTTGTACCCGACTGATGCATGACAACAAATGTATTTGCTTTTGAACATGAAGGCCTTATTCACTTAGTGAACGCCATCTGCAGAGTGCATTTGAGAAGGTGGAGCAAGCTGCATGGTAACGTTACATTCACGTGTATCGCCACACCACAACTACGCTGCTGTAATAAAGCCAGACAAATTAATTGCATGCGCAACGTAGCGAGCGGAGTACCACATCCAGCAAATTTGGCAGCTTGTGGGGAAAACGACTTGTTGATTGTCGTGGGAACTATTTACAAGTGCAAGGATGTAGCTGAGACCCTGCAACAAGCTCTTGCACCATTCTAGTGTTTCTCACACCTCGCAGACTGCTGTAAGATTTAGAAAAGACACATGTGTACAGGTCTGCCATCACTTTAACATAAACAGCAAATGTGCGAAAATGCTCCATCTAAAAGGAGTTTGGCCAAGCCCACTTCTTATACACAATAACTGTGTGTTAGAAGTCCGTACATGGAGGCACGGCTGTTTCAGTCCATTGAAAAATCGGCGCGGCACTGCCACTAGGCACGCGCCCACTATGAATTTTAAGTACCTATATAGCAACGTGAGTTCATTAATTCCACCTGGCGCGTACGTCCTATAGACCTTATTCGACCACAATATGAATATATAAATGTCACGAGCTTGTAGCAATATTGACCAATTAAGTCACGTGACATCGACGAGAGAAATTCGTTTGTGCAACAGTTTTTGTTGTAAGTAAAGCTATATTTTTTTGCTATGCCTTTATGTCATAAAAATGGTTGTAACCATTACAAAATTCCCAGTAGTCGATGTTGTTTGACTTTTGAACTCTGTTACGCGGGAAAAATTATTATAAATGGCGCACAAAGGCTTTGTGTAAGGCTACGTTGCTTCGTGTACACATTAGAGGTACTGTGTTACTGAATTTGTACGTAGCGCACCATTACGCACTGGGAGATGTGTTTTTGCTGAATGGCCTGTAAGAACTTAGTGACTTATCGTTCAAACACTTAATTTAATATAGTATGGTTTGTGTAAGGCTAGCTTCATTCCTTTAGACATGTATGTTTTTTAAATTCGCTCGGTGTATTATACGACGGTTTCTGCACTGGGAGATTATGTTTTGAACCCTTCGTATACCCGTCTTCGTATGTCATGAACTCGCAAAGCGTTGCATTTATTAATGTTCGTCAGGCCAACGAGAGGGGTTGTAGTTCCAGCATCTTTTGGAGTCATGTACGGATCTGTTGTTATGCCTAGCATACCAAGTTTCTCATTATAGCGTGACTTCCCGACTGCATCAAGCTGCTTAAACGTATCCGATTGTTCAGCCATACTCAATAGCGGCGACGCCTTTCTCAATAAACAATCAATCATGTCACATGCAAGTCACGCAATAATTTATTCATAATTGCGGTCGAATAAGGTCTATAGAAAAAGGGCTCTGTCGCAAAGCCATCGATAATTCCTCACACGATGAAGGTACTACATGCAATATAAGGTGTACCTGCATAGAAAGGTACCAAGCTTTCCAGGTTTCATCACTGAGAACTGGTGTTATACGGTCTAGAATGCGTGATAACTCTTGGGATACGGTTTGAACTATGTCAGTTTTCCGCGAATCCCGCTTATATTTTTCGAAATACAAGCTTCAAAACGATGAGGAGGGTACGATGTTGCTTTTTAATTTGTTTCTACGTTACTACACGAGTTCGCTGATACTCTTTTAATGCTTTGAATATGCACGCAAGTTGAGATTGAGTTGAATCAATTTTGGTAAACAAATGTCACATATTTATTTCTTTTCTTATACAGTTGTAATTGTACAAGATTCATGCAGAAGGAAATTAATTGAAAACAATTTTTTTTTTACTTAGTTCCACTGCTGGAGCACATGAAAGGTATCCCGATTGCCTTTACCTCATATCTGAATTCAGTATTTTGAAAAATGAATACCTTACCTGGTGCTAGTGCCACTGGTGCTGGAACGCCACCTGAAAGGTACTCTTAACCTCATCAGCACTGGAATACAGTGAAGGTTTCATTTTGTACCTTTTAACAGAAATTTGCTACTTTCAGCTGTAGTAATTCCAGTAAACCAATATTTATGATACCTTTTAAAAAGAAATTCAGCAATTCCTGTAGCTGAGGAAATGTAAGCTAGTTTATATTTTGCTTGTTTGATAGACTTGATTTTTCTTACTAGGTTGGGCGGGGGGGATGGGGGGGTGGGGGGGGGGAGGGGGGTCGACCGAACCCACCCCCAGCCTACGTCTATCCACGGTGGTTTGCTTTTTGTTTACAGGAACCCTGCACAAGAAACAGCAATTAAGGGCATTGTAGAAGAAATGAAGAAGCTGAGAGATGAAATTGCAAGGCAAACAAAGCAATGGTTGATAACTATGCAAGGATGACAGAAAATTACAACAAAATTAACAAAGCTGTAAGTGAGTTGGCTGAACAATCGTTTCAGATTGATACTAGCCCATTCAAGGTAAATAATCATATCCTCCCAGTATTGCTATTTGACTGAAAATTTCAGGACGTTTTAATTATTCTTTTCTTATACAGTTGTAATTGTACAAGATTCATGCAGAAGGAAATTAATTGAAAACAATTTTTTTTTTACTTAGTTCCACTGCTGGAGCACATGAAAGGTATCCCGATTGCCTTTACCTCATATCTGAATTCAGTATTTTGAAAAATGAATACCTTACCTGGTGCTAGTGCCACTGGTGCTGGAACGCCACCTGAAAGGTACTCTTAACCTCATCAGCACTGGAATACAGTGAAGGTTTCATTTTGTACCTTTTAACAGAAATTTGCTACTTTCAGCTGTAGTAATTCCAGTAAACCAATATTTATGATACCTTTTAAAAAGAAATTCAGCAATTCCTGTAGCTGAGGAAATGTAAGCTAGTTTATATTTTGCTTGTTTGATAGACTTGATTTTTCTTACTAGGTTGGGCGGGGGGGATGGGGGGGGTGGGGGGGGGGGGAGGGGGGTCGACCGAACCCACCCCCAGCCTACGTCTATCCACGGTGGTTTGCTTTTTGTTTACAGGAACCCTGCACAAGAAACAGCAATTAAGGGCATTGTAGAAGAAATGAAGAAGCTGAGAGATGAAATTGCAAGGCAAACAAAGCAATGGTTGATAACTATGCAAGGATGACAGAAAATTACAACAAAATTAACAAAGCTGTAAGTGAGTTGGCTGAACAATCGTTTCAGATTGATACTAACCCATTCAAGGTAAATAATCATATCCTCCCAGTATTGCTATTTAACTGAAAATTTCAGGTGTACAAGTGGGTGTTTGTTTTGCCATACAATAAACCAAACTCCTAGTCATCAGGAAGCAAGGGTCTGTTATGCAAATTGATCGACTGTGTATGTGTTTAAATGCAATAAATTGTTAAATAAAATAAGGTAGTAAAGAAGGTACTTGGACCAGATATTTCAGCGTGCAAAAGTAAAGTGAAGAAAGCTGTGATTTTCTGCCTATGATGACTAAGTGACCTTAGAGCTGAAGAACGTAGGAGGGTAAATGATCGTCTGCAGTTTTGCATGACTGGTGGATAAATAACTTATTTAAATGCAGGTTCTTGGGTATAAGCAATTTAAAGATTATGCTACTATGAGAACAGATGAATTTGCGGAATATTTTTGAGGGTTGGCAATGACCATATTGCCCACTACAGGGCCACCATACCAAGCTTGGTAAGTACACAATCTGTGGATAGAATTGTATTTAGTTGCACTTACACGTATCTTCATTTCAGCGTAAGTTTGTTAAATGTACACCTACAAGTGACGAGGCTACATAAAAACAATTTGGACAATGGTTGAGGGAAAAATTTGCCAATACACAAGCAAAAGTTCAGGCTGTAGTTGATGAAGATGCAGCATATGATTACAGCCTAGTTCAGCCACTATACCTGCCTAATGAACATGTTCACGAGCATGCACCAGCTGATTATTCTGATCCAGAATGAAGCGATACTCCTACAGCAAGTATTTCCAGTCACTTGAATGAACTTTTTGGTATTCACATTTCAAAATGGTTTCATTTACTCCTCACATTGTATCCACAAACTGAATTTTTTAATTGCAAATTGCAAACTATCTCTTACAGCAACTATTTTTTGATGAACTTTTTTTCTATTCACATTTCAAAATGGTTTCATTTACTTCTCACATTCAACAAACTGATTTTCGTTAATAGCAATTTGCAAACCAGTACAGCAGTGTACAGATACGATGTAATGAGAGGCTTCTTAAAATTAACATACCAAAGGCGATTAGAAGACGTCCTCGCTCTTTGCATTTAATAAGCAAATGGAAAGGTAAGCTACCATTCTTTAGATTTAGTATTGAGAATGTGACATAATCTCATTTCAATAGGTTCAGAATTCCGATCATGGTTACTCTATTATTCCATTCCAATAGTAAAAGATATGCTACCAACACAGCATTTTGATCATTTTCTATTGCTAGTAGTCAGTATGTGCATACTTCTAGGCAACTGTATCACTGAATTTGAGCTGCAGCTTGCAGAGGCTTGCCTGCATCATTTTTATGTGCAATTTACTGAACTTTATGGTACAAGTTATATATGCTTTAATTAAACAGGGAATATTACAGACGTGTTTATTTTGACTTACAGGGATATCTTCTACCACAATGAATGTTCATCTGTTAACCCACTTGCCATTTTACGTGAGAGCATCATGCTATTGTTTTGGAAGTGCAAATGGTACATTAAGAAAATTCTTCTATGGCACAAGAAATATGTCAAAACAGGTATTGGTTGAAACCAATGTGCACGTATGCACAATGATGATGAATTATGCATATAATCCTTTTCTTTGGAATGCGCTCATTTTCCATGTTTCAACTTCTTTCTCACCTGAAATCAAGTGTAATAAATGCAATACAGTTACATTTGAATGAAGCAACACTTCTTAAAATGTGTTATAATTTATAGTTTGATTGATACTAGAGAAACTGCTGTAACATTGGGTGCAGCACAACAATTCACAAAGTATACATCACAGGCTGAATTGGAAGACATGCATATTAATACAAATGGCCTTCCTTTACAGTCATGTGAATGTGAGTTATATTTTAGAGTGTCATGAAGTATATCACAGCACAAGGTCATCAATGCAAATCAGTTACACTGTGATGTGTACCACAGTGAAGACAGTTATCAGTTTGGAGAGATAAATTATTACCTTACAATGCGTCACCAGAATTTTGGTGAAATAATTAATGCAATCATTACTCCATTTGACATTTGTACAGATTTATCAGGAGCTACATGTGCAGAAGTACATTAACTAAAGCTCATTCTTTGACATCAAAGCACCAAAATAAGTGTTGATATAATGTGCAAGTGTATTTTCTATCAAAATTGGAGATTGTCACTCTTTGGCATTATTGTGACATTGTTAATTTAATTTTGTGTATTAATTTTCTAGCAAAATTTGAGAAGCTTAACACTTGGTGTTGATTGAAAGTAGATGCACTGTCCAGAAGAATTACAGAAGGTCACGTGGATGCTGCATGGTCAGTGTGCATAGTACGACACGAATTACTAGCTTCCAGATTTTCCTGCACTTCCATCAATCATCGTTATAGGAACCTACGTTAGTAAGTTGCATGTACCGGTGCGGATAAATATCCAGAGTGGAAATGAAGTTAAGGTACCGTATCACGTATGGTCGACACAATTGAGCTGTTAAATAACGGCAATCAACTTCTTGAACGTCGTCTGACAATTCTTAGAAGCTAGGATTCATTGGAGTTGCATGAAGGATTATATTTAAACTGCAAATTCACCTGTCAACTTACAGTAACACTGTGCCGTCGGTGCGCAGCTATCAAGTGTAAGCCTCTTCCCCAGGCCCTATTTTTATTTTTGTCACGCTAACTTTGATATAAAAATAGGACTTGGGGACGATTCTAATAAGTGACATAAGTTATATCCGATTCTATTGTAATCGTACATAACAACTTTCGCGGATCATAAATAACAAATAATATACGATTAACTGCATATAATTCAACTTATTTCACAGCAATTATAACAAAAAGGAGTGCATGTAGAAAGAAAGAGAAGGTAGTTGTGTATGCTGAATGTAGAAATCACTAGTATCTTATCAAGTGTATGAGATTGTACATTATATTTTTGTGAAGGATGCCAATTTTCCTAATCTATACGAGGGTGCTGTTTCTCCTAGACATGTAGAGGGTGCCGTTTTTACCGAAGGGGTGCCAAATAGGGTACCAATGTTTCTAAGAAAAATTACGTGGGGGTATCTAATTTTCAGGGGTGCCTTTTTCCTGTGACACAGGCATGTACACTAATTATTTTTATAATTATTTTACCTTGTTTTATTCATTCATTTTTTATGGATACATGTATACAGCAATGTCAACATATGTCATGATGCGCAATTGGCATCACGCGCCATAACAAGATAATCGGCAAGCTAACGAGAGCGAACAAAGATAGCGGAGAACCATCTCACGTGGTATATTATTTATATCAAGTATAGCTCTTATAAATAGCAACATCTCAAGCTCAGGTGATGTAAATTATGAATGCAATAATTGCTATCTGAGGTATCACATGTCAAAATGGCTTTCCTAATTGTGTGCTATTAATTTTAAACAGTTATATGAGAGCTAGATGGTGATTGTTAATGAATGGCCCAATGGCAATAAATTTGTTACAAGCACATATAGTGCAGCCATACATTATTCTACCCTAACACACAAGATGACGTAGTACATGCAAGGTGATACTCAGTTTCCCGTTCGAAACTCAATTGAGATTTGCAGTTTGATCTTGCAACATATCGTTCCCACTTAGAGCCACATAACTGCCCTGAAGCTTTGGGACAACGGAACAGATGTACCCAATAAGCTGTGCTGCAGGAAGTGTCATCAGTATATCTGTCTCTCTTTGTTCTACCAGGAATGTGACATTTGATTTGCTGCCCATGAATAGTTTCTGACCAATCACAAAGGGTCCAAATCCTCCTCTGAATGATTGATCGTAGGACATTTTGAGAAGGGACGGCATGACATGGAATGGAACTGGGACTTTGATGCTGATTTGTATATTGGTGGCTAATACAATTGCAGTCGGGTACAAAGGAAACTTATAGCTACTGTTTTTGATTAACTGTGCAAACACCTCTGAAGGCAGTGGTCCTGGAGATATTGAGCTTGGTCCCACCTTCAATAAGGGTAAACAAGAAGCAAAAATGAATTGCCGTTCAGCATATCAATTCTTAACTAGACTGAATAAGTAGGGCTACATGTATGCTTACTGTGTAAACACATATTTTATAGCATTTGGAGGCAATAGGGTGGGAGGGGGGGGGGGGAGTTTCAAGGTCATCATTACATTGACAACTTTGGAGAATAAAGCTATAAGCTTGCATGTGTTGGCATAAGGGATGGAGTACTTGTGCTGGTAACAAGGGGAGTACTTTGATTGTTTGCAAACAGCTATTGCTGGGACAATAAGAGATGTAAAACACTTAAAATGTCTTTTTAAAAGGAGTCCACAATGAAATGATAATATGAAGATTGATTCCATTTTTACCAGAGTTAGTGGTGACATATTTTAAGAAATAATAAAAAGTGTAGTATTGTAATGCAATTGTGCATCTCATTATTTTTTCTAGTGTTTCCATACCTTGTACTTTAGGAGTTATTTTCCAGCACATTTGTTTTCTAAAAGCATAACTTTTATGTTGTGTGGAGTGAAATAGCATATGTTTAGATTGATCTATATAAAATGATAGCCCTGACTCTAGAATATGAATTTGATCTGCATAATTTGATTGTAGGAATGAAATAAGCATGTTTGTTTAGAGTTTAAAACTAGTACTGAGTTTCTGTAAAGTTGTTTAACCACATCACATATTTTGGTAGCCAGAGTACAATCAAAGGTTCAATTTTACTTCTTCCAACCTGTCATTATTTATTTGCATGCAAAACTACCAATAGTATGTACTTTTTATGGTCAATAATAATACCACAATCACTCATTTATCTTACTTCCGACAGTTGAACTAGGTTGCTTTATAGTATGTGCCTAGCACTCATAATATCACTTACCATTTGAAACCTGCTGTCAGCAAATACATCTGGCTTCAGCCACCGTCTGTTTACATCCACCTTCACAATTTGGCTATTGACTTGGACGGAAGCTGAGTTCAGCATATTAATTGTATTGTTATATTCCGATGCAATATCAGAACTGGTGTACCATAGCAGCCGTTTTGTAATTGGGAAAGTTAAATTTGAAAGAGCCTTTACTCCAGAGCTTGAATTATATACTAACACCAGAGATTCCTTGTCGTTTACAGCTAGATCAGCACCAATGGCATTATGTTCCTCCAGTTGCTTTGATCCAGCTTGGATAGCCTTGATATTAGCTATCATTTCAAGGTTCTTCATCTTCTTTTTAAGTGCATTAATGGAGTCCTGGATAGCATCCACCATGTTGTCAATGCGTGTGGCAGCTTTGTACTGTTCTGTTGCCCACAAGGCATTTGTATACTGATCCATTAGATGTATTACTGAACTGACCTCTTGAGCATAGCGTTGGCATTCCAATGGGCCCCTTGTTAAGATGCACTGATATCTTTGCTTTTCATTGTTCTGTATCTCATTGCTTAATGTATGTTCTGCATCATCAAGCAATTTCTCTGGACCAAATTTGTACTTCTGGGGATCTTCTGACTTGAGGTAGGTTTTGGCTTGCTCAAGTACTACTAGTTTTGCCTTCAACGAAGCATGGAAGAATTGGATTTGATCCGATGTCTCCTCAACCCTGCATTGAAGAAAACCCCCATTCATGCATTTCACATGGTTAGATTGAAGTATTTGAAAATTGCTATGCCTTACCTAGCATAACAACAAATAGATTAGAACTGCATAACTATTAATATTATTTATTTAAATAACCTTGTGGTCTATTATTTTAGCCATTTACATACCATTTTGGCAAGTATAAGCGTTGCCAATTTGTTGGTACGAACTGTACAGGCATGTATTGGCCATCATCATACAGCACTGAAGGCTTCTTGGATGCCTCAAGAATAGCCTTCAAATCATTCAGAGGTTTATCATGATCCTGGAGATCCAACAGTGCCAGCCTTTTCTCTACACCAGACTTGTCTCCTAGTGTCTCCCATTTCATGTAAAGACCATCCCTCTCACTCTCTAAAAGGACACCTTTCGACGCATACCAGACACTGTACTCCTCATGACTAAGCTTGCCACGCTGAATCTCCATTTCCTGTTTCACATCCAAAGCTTTGGAGCTGTATCTATCCTTGTACTGCAGGTACAAGCTCAGCCGAGGGATTTGAGCAGCTGTACGTGGTTGGTCCAGATCATTCACCAGTTCCTTTAGGTAGAGAGTAGCATTTTGAACATCACTTGGTGCCATATTGCGTTTTATGAGTGTCAGATTGTAGACCAAAGCTTTATACATTTCATACAGTGGCCTTGTGCCTTGCATCAAAGGTAATGAGCTTGGAATAATGTCAACCAAACGAAACATGTTTTCCATGGTTTTGGGCAACATTGATTTTTCACTGCCATCAAATAATTTACCAAGCTCAAAATCTTCAAAGAATAGTGGCTTTGCTGTTCCCATAAGTACCACATGTTTGCCTCCTGTTAAAATGTCACTTATGCTGTTTGATATGTGTAGATGAATTCTTTTGTACAAATCTTCTTGTAGAGGTATGAAGTATTTGATCAGAACATCCTGTGATATGTCTGTTCCAAGTTGTAGAAAATCATGGCAGTAAGTCTACAAATGATTTGGCTTACCTCCAATTGGAGTAATAACACTTGATGCAGTTACAGTTCCAGATGGATTTGTTGCTATACAAGTATAGTTTCCACCAACTGTTGGAAGTCCACCCACTTCAGCTTGAAGATCTATGGTCGTGTTCTGAAACAGTAAGGTGGTACCATTATTTAACAGTTTCACTGCCTTTGGTAAATAAAAACCATCCTTGAGCCAGGTTATCAATGGTTTGGGATTTCCCCTATCAGTCACACAATGAAGGTAGAGACTGGATGAAGTGTGGTAACACAGATTTATGCCAACATCTTCAATAACAATTTTTTCATTTGTCACATCTTTGCAGTCACCAGGTCTTCTCCTGAGGGTTGATGGCTTCTTAATGTGTGGTAGCACTACATAAAAAAGTGAACAAATTGGTGAAATAGGCTAGTCGCCCATGTAAATATCAAATATCATCGTCTGCAAGACACACACAGGAGGATTTGTGGCCCAACAAAACTATGCAGCCTTTCACCTCAAAATGCCATGACCTTCTTTAAATTAAAGGGGTAGTGTGTTTACCTAGCCAGAGCAACAAGAGAATGATTTGCCTGTTAGAATGAAATGCATCAACTGTTCGTTTTGTAATGGTTTTAAAATGACCAATACAATTATTACAGCAAATGCAAGATCCCAAAGATTCTAGAAAAAGCATGAAAGAGTGCTACTACATCTGTTAAACTTACATATAATCGTAATCTCAGTGCAGTTGTGAGCAGACGGACTTTTAGAGTTTGATGCTGTACAGCAGTATGTAGTTTCACTGCCCTCAAACAATCTCAGCTTAATGGTTCCATTTCCAAAGTTAGTGATACCATTCGCTGGTAGACCTCCCGATCTTGTACTCCACCTGGTTGTAATTTAGTACCATAGCATTAAATTGAATGAACAAACAAATCAGATTCTTTAAATCAGTTACCAATGTCAGTCGCTTACGTTATTTTTGCCTCAGGAAAGGCTTGGACTGTGCAATCAAGGTTAAAGCGTTTGCCTTCAAGCACCTTGGAAGGACCAGAAATGGTCAGGTTTTTTGGTGCTAAAAAATCTGTTCAATGGTGAATTCTTATCAAACAATATTAACATATGGTACAATGCATTTATACCTCTGACGCATACTATGGATGACTCAGCATATGTGTAAGAAGCAAAAGTTATTTTGCACTGATATGTTGTGCAGCCAAATGCAAGTTTTTCAATCCTCAAATATTCCCTGGTGACTGTATAGCGTGTCCCTTGCTGAACAACCGTTCCATTTGCCAACCATGTGGGCGTATCATCCAAGCCTTCCAGAGGACAGTATATGTAGATACGTCCTTTTTCAGTGGAGTCCACATATGTTCTTTCATCCATGCCAATGCCTATACTTGCTACATCAGGAGATGGTGGTGGTGGTGGTGCAGTTACTGTTATGCCAACTAGAAATACAAAAAAAGTAGCGTCAAATACTCATTTAGTTTTGACTAAGCATTGTTACCTCTGACAGACAATGTATATGTTATAGAGTCTGCTCCAACCTTGCATTTGTAGCTTCCAGTGTGTCCTGCTGTGACCTCATCAATGCACAGCGTTCCATTGGGCATGCGAGAGGTCTCTACTCCTGGTGTCACGGTGTTAACACTCCATGATATAAACTGGTGCACTTCAGAAGTCGAGGGCTTAGTGTTGCATTCAAAGCATATCTTCTGTCCCACGTTGACCACAAATGTAGTAAATTTTGGATGCACTATTACAACATTCATATCAGTGTCTATAATATTGAAAGAGAAAAAAGGTAGATATGAGCATCAATGGTGCTAGCTCTACTTAATGCAAGTGATCACTCCAATATTATCCATATTGAAGTGAAACTGCATTGCAATCTAGAGTTATGATAATATAAGTGTACGAAAACTGCACTATCATGCTGCCTTGCAACCAAACCTGCAACCTATACACTATGCAACCAGACCTGCATGCAGCCTACACTTAGTACATTATACACTACCATGTTGCCATGCATCTAGACCTGCAGCCTATACTATTACATTACAATGCCATCATGCAATCAGACCTGCAGCCTATACTAGTACATTTCAATGCCATCATGCATTCAGACCTGCAGCCTATACTAGTACATTTCAATGCCATCATGCATTCAGACCTGCAGCCTATACTAGTACATTACAATGCCATCATGCAATCAGACCTGCAGCCTATACTAGTACATTACAATGCCATCATGCAATCAGACCTGCAGCCTATACTAGTACATTTCAATGCCATCATGCAATCAGACCTACAGCCTATAATAGTACATTACAATATCGCCGTGCAACTGGACACCTGCAGTGTATACAGACCAGTGGCGGATACAGGGGGGGGGGTCGGTGGTGTCCGGACCCCCCCTCAGACCTGATGATGAATAAAATTAAGGATTAATACTTTAATTCATTAGCGAAACCAATTAACAACATCCCACGTGATATTCATTGTTCTAGAGAGCGTTATGGCAAGCAAGCGTGTTCACTCGGGCTCGGAAAGTATCTTGAATTACTTTTCAAAGAAAGCAAAAGGTAATTTATGCGCCCAGGAATCGCGCGCCTGTCATGACTTCACCCACCCGATCGCGTTATCTCATTACGTGAATGCAGCTGCGTGAATGCATGAGGGCCCACATGCACACACCACTTAGACTACTCCTCCCCCCCCCCCCGCAGTCCTATTATAGAAATCGATCCAACCCCCCCCCCCCCCCCCGTCCCCCTCCCTTTCAGACTTACCTCGCTACGGGCCTGGAGTTTCTTTTTTATACTTCAGTTATTTATCTTTTTTGACACATGCAGATATGGGTAAGACGCAAGTCTCTCAGAGTGTTTCTGATCGTGATGCTCATGTACCCACATCCGATGGATGCATCAATGACAGTGGTTAGTATTTTTGAACGGTAACTTGTTATCATTGGAACAATATGGCTTGTTTAGCTCATATGAATCAGATTGCTGAAACTAGCAGTACTGTGATCTGCAGTCCTTCACTTACATCTCCATTCCTCCCAGATAGTTTGAGTAATTTAACACCGCTGCTTGTGAATGGTCAGTTTACCATACTACATGTATTTAATGCTTCATTTATTTACATCTTTTTTTCACACGCAGATACGCGCAAGCACGAGGCCCATGTACCCACATCTGATGAATGCATCAATGACAGTGGTTAGTGATTTTTGAATGGTAACTTGCTATCATTGTGGAGCATATGCTTTTTTAGCTCACCCGAATCAGATTGTGGCTGAAGCTAGCAGTACTGTGATCTGTAGTTCTTCACTTACATCTGCATTCCTCCCAGACATTTTTAGTCCTGCTAACTTAACACAGATGCTTGTGAATGGTCAGTTATATTGTTTGTCAATTAAATGTATTTTACCATTACTGGCCTTAATTCAAATTAGCTGGTTCCAGCATTCCAACTGCAATACAAAGTGGCCATTCTGAGATTGCATTAGGTTAGAAGCATGCATGAATATATTAGTCTGAAAGATATAGGCTCATTTATTTTAAACATTGTTCTATAGGTCAACAGGAGGCAAGTACTACTGGTTTATTGTCCCCTGGCACATGCTATGACATTGGTGATATAGCATCGGGCAAGATTCCATTGGCAGCTCTCACAAGAGAACATCGAGTCCACTACATCAAAAACCACTTTGTTCCTGGGAAGCAGTTCCAGCTTTCCACATACACATTACAAAGAGGAGATGACAAAAAGGTTCTATCCTTCCAGCGTGCATGGTTGGAACAGTACAAATGGCTTGTTTACAGCCCTTCGCAGAAAGGTGGGTACTGCAAATTTTGTGTACTGTTTCCACCAAAAAGTAGCAAAATACAAAGGGGTGTACTTGTAAATGCACCTATGTGTAAGTACAACAAAGCAACTGGCAAATGTGGATATTTGTCAGTTCATGAAAATACTGACTATCATAAAGATGCAGTACTTCAGAGTTTAAAACTGTGTGAAGGTGTTGAACATCCTGAGCGAACACTGCCTTATCAAATATCTCAAGCTAATAAGCAATTATATGACATAAACTTCCACATATTGAAGGCTATTGTGAAGGTCATTTTACTCTGTGGTAGACAAAATATTGCACTGCGTGGGCATAGAGACGATAGCACGAGCACTGCAGCAAATAGAGGAAATTTTCTAGCGATAATTGAACTTTTGGCAGAGTATGACCCAATAGTGAATGAACACCTAGAGCAAGGCAAAAGAAACAAATGCTTGTCCAAAACAATCCAGAATGATATCATATTGCTATTTGCTGACATTATAAGAAAAAAAATAACGTAACCACTTCGGAGCTCTTCAGCTGTATTCTCTATCATAGCTGATGAGGTGACTGATCATTACGCTAATAAAGAAATACTATCAGTTTGCTTGCGTTACATGAACAATGATGCAATAAAAGAAGTGCTTTTGGATTTTGTACCACTTGAGAGGGCTAATGGTGCCAGCATTGCAGAGGGAATTATTACTAGCCTTCAGAGTAACAGTATAGATATTTCCAAGTGTCGTGGTCAAGGATATGATGGGGCTAGCTGTATGTCATCTCAGAAAGCAGGAGTGCAAAGCAGAATTAAAGCCCTCTCTCCACTAGCATTGTACATGCACTGCAGATGTCATGTGCTAAACTTGAGCATAGCATCTGCTTGTTCTATTCCTGTTATTAAAAATATGATTGGAGTCATAAATGAAGTTTATCTATTTTTCAATTTATCCCCTAAAAGGCAAAATTATTTTGAACATATACTGGAAGCATTTGATTCACAACATAATACTACAAAAATTAAGGGATTATGCAAAACTCGGTGGGTAGAACGACATACATGTTTTGAGACATTTTATGATCTCTACATGTTTATTTGTTCTTGTTTTGAAGCAATAGTAGATCCTAATGTGTATTCAGATATGAATATTGATACCAACTGGGAATGGGATAGTGAGACCAGGACAAAAGCTCAAGGTCTTTTACATTCAATGAAAGATCCTAAGATTCTTGTAGCTTTTATTGTCACCAAAAATGTCCTTGAGATAATTAAACCTATTGCTGTCAAGTTGCAGAAAAAAGATGAGGATATTGTGCATGCCTATAACTTGATACACAGTGTCATCAGTGATATTGCAAATTTCAGAGAGAACATTGAAAAAGATTTTCATGATTGGTTTATGGATGCTAGCAGAATTGGTAGTGAGTTAGGCATAGTACTTACAGTTCCACGTCTATCTGGAAGACAGCAACACAGGGCTAATGCAGGTCCAGATAATCCAGATCCTGAAGTTTATTACAGAATTAATGTGGCAATTCCATTCTTGGATCACATGGAACAAGAACTAAACAATAGATTTCATCGTGACAGTATGGTTGGTAGTCACTTATTTTATCTAGTTCCAACATTAATAATTAATCACAGTGATTTACACGATCTTGCAAAATGTTTGTTGTTTTGGGAACGTGATCTACCTAGTGCTTCATCACTTCTATCTGAATTGAAACAGTGGCAACGTTTTTGGAAACTAAAATCTGAATCCCTTGATAACATCATTCCTGCAGATCTGGCACATTGTATCCATGCAGCTGATGAAGATATTTTCCCCAACATACGAGTACTATTAATTATTGCCTGCACTATACCTGTGTCTAGCTGTGAAGCAGAAAGGTCTTTTTCAGCATTGAGGCGTATTAAATCCTATTTACGAAGTACAATGAGTTCTGAGCGTTTTGCTGGATTAGCACTGATGCATTTGCATAGTGATGTTGATATTGATATTGATGAGGTGTGTGAAGCTTTTATCAGCAAACACAACAGGAAAATGTTTCAATCTTGTATTTTGTACCAATAAATGATTTTGTAGTAATTGTATAGATTCATTGTACTGTTTTATTAGTACATTCCGTGTCAAATGTGAAATGGCGATAAATACGTACTTTAATTCCACAGCTATCTGCCATGATAGGAAAATAAGTCTGTTAAAAAGGGATTACTCATTAATTTAGGATACGCAGTTTATGAGTTGCACTGAGAATAGAGTCCCCCAAACCGACCCACGCACAGTATTCGCCGCCCTTTTCAAGTTTCTATAGAATGTCACCAATTATATATGCGTTGGGATGACGATCCGTCAAAAGCTTCCGCGCTTCGCGCGGGAGGGGGCACATCCCCCTCCCGCACCCTCCCCCTATCAATTATTCATTGTCGGACCCCCCCCTTCCAGAATTCCTGTATCCGCCCCTGCAGACCAGTAGCCTGTACTAGTGTGTTACAATGCCGCCATGTGCAGCATACACACTACCATGCTACCAAGATAAACTTAATCAACCAATAAGGAATATTCATACAAAAACTGAGATCTAGCAGTCATTAACATTTGTTATGTATATGCATTCATCTTGGTGCAAACCACAGTTATCGGATCTGATCGCCACTCTCAGTCTCACTCGGGAGAATGGAAGCGGTTCAAGGACTGAGAAAGGCGCGATTCGAGCGGGAAACGTGGACTTACTTTGCATTGCTGTATCTCCATAACGGAAGAGGTAAAAATCAACGATCTGCAGAAATCAATAGTGACGGGACTCCTTTACGTGCATATCGATTTTGAAGTGATTTGGACATTCCTGCAGGGAGCTACCTGGATTTTGAACCCCTCGGGGTAGTGTGCCTTGTAACGTCGGCAAGGAGCAAGGGTAAGACACCAAAATATTAATAATATAGGTTGGAGCAGACTCTATAACATATACATTGTCTGTCAGAGGTAACAATGCTTAGTCAAAACTAAATGAGTATTTGACGCTACTTTTATTGTATTTCTAGTTGGCATAACAGTAACTGCACCACCACCACCACCATCTCATGATGTAGCAAGTATAGGCATTGGCATGGATGAAAGAACATATGTGGACTCCACCGAAAAAGGACGTATCTACATATACTGTCCTCTGGAAGGGTTGGACAATACACCCACATGGTTGGCAAATGGAACGGTTGTTCAGCAAGGGACACGCTACACCGTCACCAGGGAATATTTGAGGATCGAAAAACTTGCATTTCACTGCACAACATATCAGTGCAAAATAACTTTTGCTTCTTACACATATGCTGAGTCATCCACAGTATGCGTCAGAGGTATAAATGCATTGTACCATATGTTAATATTGTTTGATAAGAATTCACCATTGAACAGATTTTTTAGCACCCCAAAAATTGATCATTTCTGGTCCTTCCAAGGTGCTTGAAGGCAAACGCTTTCACCTTGATTGCACAGTCCAAGCCTTTCCTGAGGCAAAAATAATGTAAGCAACTGACATTGGTAACTGATTTAAAGAATCTGATTTATTTGTTCATTCAATTTAATGCTATGGTACTAAATTACAACCAGGTGGAGTACAAGATCGGGAGGTCTACCAGCGAATGGTATCACTAACTTTGGAAATGGAACCATTAAGCTGAGATTGTTTGAGGGCAGTGAAACTACATACTGCTGTACAGCATCAAACTCTAAAAGTCCGTCTGCTCACAACTGCACTGAGATTACGATTATATGTAAGTTTAACAGATGTAGTAGCACTCTTTCTGCTTTTTCTAGAATCTTTGGGATCTTGCATTTGCTGTAATAATTGTATTGGTCATTTTAAAACCATTACAAAACGAACAGTTGATGCATTTCATTCTAACAGGCAAATCATTCTCTTGTTGCTCTGGCTAGGTAAACACACTACCCCTTTAATTTAAAGAAGGTCATGGCATTTTGAGGTGAAAGGCTGCATAGTTTTGTTGGGCCACAAATCCTCCTGTGTGTGTCTTGCAGACGATGATATTTGATATTTACATGGGCGACTAGCCTATTTCACCAATTTGTTCACTTTTTTATGTAGTGCTACCACACATTAAGAAGCCATCAACCCTCAGGAGAAGACCTGGTGACTGCAAAGATGTGACAAATGAAAAAATTGTTATTGAAGATGTTGGCATAAATCTGTGTTACCACACTTCATCCAGTCTCTACCTTCATTGTGTGACTGATAGGGGAAATCCCAAACCATTGATAACCTGGCTCAAGGATGGTTTTTATTTACCAAAGGCAGTGAAACTGTTAAATAATGGTACCACCTTACTGTTTCAGAACACGACCATAGATCTTCAAGCTGAAGTGGGTGGACTTCCAACAGTTGGTGGAAACTATACTTGTATAGCAACGAATCCATCTGGAACTGTAACTGCATCAAGTGTTATTACTCCAATTGGAGGTAAGCCAAATCATTTGTAGACTTACTGCCATGATTTTCTACAACTTGGAACAGACATATCACAGGATGTTCTGATCAAATACTTCATACCTCTACAAGAAGATTTGTACAAAAGAATTCATCTACACATATCAAACAGCATAAGTGACATTTTAACAGGAGGCAAACATGTGGTACTTATGGGAACAGCAAAGCCACTATTCTTTGAAGATTTTGATCCTGGTAAATTATTTGATGGCAGTGAAAAATCAATGTTGCCCAAAACCATGGAAAACATGTTTCGTTTGGTTGACATTATTCCAAGCTCATTACCTTTGATGCAAGGCACAAGGCCACTGTATGAAATGTATAAAGCTTTGGTCTACAATCTGACACTCATAAAACGCAATATGGCACCAAGTGATGTTCAGAATGCTACTCTCTACCTAAAGGAACTGGTGAATGATCTGGACCAACCACGTACAGCTGCTCAAATCCCTCGGCTGAGCTTGTACCTGCAGTACAAGGATAGATACAGCTCCAAAGCTTTGGATGTGAAACAGGAAATGGAGATTCAGCATGGCAAGCTTAGTCATGAGGAGTACAGTGTCTGGTATGCGTCGAAAGGTGTCCTGTTAGAGAGTGAGAGGGATGGTCTTTACATGAAATGGGAGACACTAGGAGACAAGTCTGGTGTAGAGAAAAGGCTGGCACTGTTGGATCTCCAGGATCATGATAAACCTCTGAATGATTTGAAGGCTATTCTTGAGGCATCCAAGAAGCCTTCAGTGCTGTATGATGATGGCCAATACATGCCTGTACAGTTCGTACCAACAAATTGGCAACGTTTATACTTGCCAAAATGGTATGTAAATGGCTAAAATAATAGACCACAAGGTTATTTAAATAAATAATATTAATAGTTATGCAGTTCTAATCTATTTGTTGTTATGCTAGGTAAGGCATAGCAATTTTCAAATACTTCAATCTAACCATGTGAAATGCATGAATGGGGGTTTTCTTTCAAATCCAATTCTTCCATGCTTCGTTGAAGGCAAAACTAGTAGTACTTGAGCAAGCCAAAACCTACCTCAAGTCAGAAGATCCCCAGAAGTACAAATTTGGTCCAGAGAAATTGCTTGATGATGCAGAACATACATTAAGCAATGAGATACAGAACAATGAAAAGCAAAGATATCAGTGCATCTTAACAAGGGGCCCATTGGAATGCCAACGCTATGCTCAAGAGGTCAGTTCAGTAATACATCTAATGGATCAGTATACAAATGCCTTGTGGGCAACAGAACAGTACAAAGCTGCCACACGCATTGACAACATGGTGGATGCTATCCAGGACTCCATTAATGCACTTAAAAAGAAGATGAAGAACCTTGAAATGATAGCTAATATCAAGGCTATCCAAGCTGGATCAAAGCAACTGGAGGAACATAATGCCATTGGTGCTGATCTAGCTGTAAACGACAAGGAATCTCTGGTGTTAGTATATAATTCAAGCTCTGGAGTAAAGGCTCTTTCAAATTTAACTTTCCCAATTACAAAACGGCTGCTATGGTACACCAGTTCTGATATTGCATCGGAATATAACAATACAATTAACATGCTGAACTCAGCTTCCGTCCATGTCAATAGCCAAATTGTGAAGGTGGATGTAAACAGACGGTGGCTGAAGCCAGATGTATTTGCTGACAGCAGGTTTCAAATGGTAAGTGATATTATGAGTGCTAGGCACATACTATAAAGCAACCTAGTTCAACTGTCGGAAGTAAGATAAATGAGTGGTTGTGGTATTATAATTGACCATAAAAAGCACATACTATTGGTAGTTTTGCATGCAAATAAATAATGCAGGTTGGAAGAAGTAAAATTGAACCTTTGATAGTACTCTGGCTACCAAAATACGTGATGTGGTTAAACAACTTTACAGAAACTCAGTACTAGTTTTAAACTCTAAACAAACATGCTTATTTCATTCCTACAATCAAATTATGCAGATCAAATTCATATTCTAGAGTCAGGGTTATCATTTTATATAGATCAATCTAAACATATGCTATTTCACTCCACACAACATAAAAGTTATGCTTTTGTTATTCATGCAAGGTATGGAAACACTAGAAAAAATAATGAGATGCACAATTGCATTACAATACTACACTTTTAATGCTGAATTATTTCTTATACACAAAAAAATATGTCACCACTAACTCTGGTAAAAATGGAATCAATCTTCATATTATCATTTCATTGTGGACTCCTTTTAAAAAGACATTTTAAGTGTTTTACACCTCTGGTTGTCCCAGCAATAGCTGTTTGCAAACAATCAAAGTACTCCCCTTGTTACCAGCACAAGTACTCCATCCCTTATGCCAACACATGCAAGCTTATAGCTTTATTCTCCAAAGTTGTCAATGTAATGATGACCTTTAAAACTTCCCCCCCCCCCTCCCACCCTATTGTCTCCAAATGCTATAAAATATGTGTTTACACAGTAAGCATACATGTAGCCCTACTTATTCAGTCTAGTTAAGAATTGATACGCTGAATGGCAATTCATATTTGCTTCTTGTTTACCCTTATTGAAGGTGGGACCAAGCTCAATATCTCCAGGACGACTGCCTTCAGAGGTGTTTGCACAGTTAATCAAAAACAGTAGCTATAAGTTTCCTTTGTACCCGACTGCAATTGTATTAGCCACCAATATACAAATCAGCATCAAAGTCCCAGTTCCATTCCATGTCATGCCGTCCCTTCTCAAAATGTCCTACGATCAATCATTCAGAGGAGGATTTGGACCCTTTGTGATTGGTCAGAAACTATTCATGGGCAGCAAATCAAATGTCACATTCCTGGTAGAACAAAGAGAGACAGATATACTGATGACACTTCCTGCAGCACAGCTTATTGGGTACATCTGTTCCGTTGTCCCAAAGCTTCAGGGCAGTTATGTGGCTCTAAGTGGGAACGATATGTTGCAAGATCAAACTGCAAATCTCAATTGAGTTTCGAACGGGAAACTGAGTATCACCTTGCATGTACTACGTCATCTTGTGTGTTAGGGTAGAATAATGTATGGCTGCACTATATGTGCTTGTAACAAATTTATTGCCATTGGGCCATTCATTAACAATCACCATCTAGCTCTCATATAACTGTTTAATATTAATAGCACACAATTAGGAAAGCCATTTTGACATGTGATACCTCAGATAGCAATTATTGCATTCATAATTTACATCACCTGAGCTTGAGATGTTGCTATTTATAAGAGCTATACTTGATATAAATAATATACCACGTGAGATGATTCTCCGCTATCTTTGTTCGCTTGCCGATTATCTTGTTATGGCGCGTGATGCCAATTGCGCATCATGACATATGTTGACATTGCTGTATACATGTATCCATAAAAAATAAATGAATAAAACAAGGTAAAATAATTATAAAAATAATTAGTGTACATGCCTGTGTCACAGGAAAAAAGGCACCCCTGAAAATTAGATACCCCCCACGTAATTTTTCTTAGAATCAGTGGCACCCCCACGCACATTATTTGGCACCCCTTCGGTAAAAACGGCACCCTCTACATGTCTAGGAGAAACAGCACCCTCGTGTAGATTAGAAAAATTGGCATCCTCCACAAAAATATAATGTACAATCTCCATACACTTGATAAGATACTAGTGATTTCTACATTCAGCATACACAACTACCTTCTCTTTCTTTCTACATGCACTGATTTATATATAATTGCTGTGAAATAAGTTGAATTATTTGCAGCGGTTAATCGTATATTATTTTGTTATTTATGATCCGCGAAAGTTATTATGTATGATTACAATAGAATCGGATATAACTTATTAGCCTAGTCCCCAGGTCCTATTTTTATATCAAAGTTAGCGTGACAAAATAAAATTAGGGCCTGGGGAAGAGGCTTACACTTGATAGCTGCGCACCGACGGCACAGTGTTACTGTAAGTTGACAGGTGAATTTGCAGTTTAAATATAATCCTTCATGCAACTCCAATGAATCCTAGCTTCTAAGAATTGTCAGACGACGTTCAAAAAGTTGATTGCCGTTAATTAACAGCTCTTGTGTCGACCATACGTGATACGGTACCTTAACTTCATTTCCACTCCGGATATTTATCCGCACCGGTACATGCAACTTACTAACGTAGGTTCCTATAACGATGATTGATGGAAGTGCAGGAAAATCTGGAAGCTAGTAATTCGTGTCGTACTATGCACAACTGACCATGCAGCATCCACGTGACCTTCTGTAATTCTTCTGGACAGTCTACTTTCAATCAACACCAAGTGTTAAGCTTCTCAAATTTTGCTAGAAAATTAATACACCAAAATTAAAATATATTAATTAACAATGTCACAATAATGCCAAAGAGTGACAATCTCCAATTTTGGATAGAAAATACACTTGCACATTATATGAGATACATCAACACTTATTTTGGTGCTTTGATGTCAAAGAATGAGCTTTAGTTTTGAATCAATGTACTTCTGCACATGTAATCTGTACAAATGTCAAATGGAGTAATGATTGCATTAATTATTTCACCAAAATTCTGGTGACGCATTGTAAGGTAATAATTTATCTCTCCAAACTGATAACTGTCTTCACTGTGGTACACATCACAGTGTAACTGATTTGCATTGATGACCTTGTGTATGAAGTGCTGTGATATACTTCATTTCTAAATGACACTCTCAAATATAACTCACATTCACATGACTGTAAAGGAAAGCCATTTGTATTAATATGCATGTCTTCCAATTCAGCCTGTGATGTATACTTTGTGAATTGTTGTGCGTCACCCAATGTTACAGCAGTTTCTCTAGTATCAATCAAACTATAAATCGTAACACATTTTAAGAAGTGTTGCTTCATACAAATGCAACTGTAGTGCACTATTTACACTTGATTTCAGGTGAGAAAGAAGTTGAAACATGGAAAATGAGTGCATTCCAAAGAATAGGATTATATGCATAATTCATCATCATTGTGCATACATGCACATTGGTTTCAACCAATACCTGTTTTGACATATTTCTTGTGCCATAGAAGAATTTTCTTAATGTACCATTTGCACTTCCAAAACAATAGCATGATGCTCTCACGTAAAATGGCAAGTGGGTTAACAGATGAACATTCATTGTGGTAGAAGATATCCCTGTAAGTCAAAATAAACACGTCTGTAATATTCCCTGTTTAATTAAAGCATATATAACTTGTACCATAAAGGTCAGTAAATTGCACATAAAAATGATGCAGGCAAGCCTCTGCAAGCTGCAGCTCAAATTCAGTGATACAGTTGCCTAGAAGTATGCACATACTGACTACTAGCAATAGAAAATGATCAAAATGCTGTGTTGGTAGTATATCTTTTACTATTGGAATGGAATAAAAGAGTAACCATGATCGAAATTCTGAACCTATTGAAATGAGATTATGTCAAATTCTCAATACTAAATCTAAAGAATGGTAGCTTACTTTTCCATTTGCTTATTAAATGCAAAGAGCGAGGACGTCTTCTAATCGCCTTTGGTACATTAATTAACTGTACACTGCTGTACTGGTTTGCAAATTGCATCAGTTTGTTGAATGTGAGAAATAAATGAAACCATTGTGAAATGTGAATAGAAAAAAAGTTCATCAAAAAATAGTTGCTGTAAGAGATAGTTTGCAATTTGCAATTAAAAAATTCAGTTTGTGGATACAATGTGAGGAGTAAATGAAACCATTTTGAAATGTGAATACCAAAAAGTTCATTCAAGTGACTGGAAATACTTGCTGTAGGAGTATCGCTTCATTCTGGATCAGAATAATTAGCTGGTGCATCCTCGTGAACATGTTCATTAGGCAGGTATAGTGGTTGATCTAGGCTGTAATCATATGCTGCATCTTCATCAACTACAGCCTGGACTTCTGCTTGTGTTGGCATAGTTTTTCCTCAACCATTGTCCAAATTGTTTTTATGTAGCCTTGTCACTTGTAGGTACGTGTACATTTAACAAACTTACACTGAAATGAAGATACGTGTAAGTGCAACTAAATACAATTCTATCCACAGATTGTGTACTTACCAAGCTTGGTATGGTGGCCATGTAGTGGGCAATGTGGTCATTGTCAACCCTCAAAAAGGATGAAAAATATTCCGCAAATTCATCTGTTCTCATAGTAGCATAATCTTTAAATTGCTTATATACCCAAGAACCTGCATTTAAATAAGTTATTTATCCACCAGTCATGCAAAACTGCAGATGATCATTTACCCCCCTACGCTCTTCAGCTCTAAGGTCACTTAGTCATCGTAGGCAGAAACTCACAGAAATATCTGGTCCAAGTACCTTCTTTACTACCTTATCTTGTTTATTAACAATTTATTGCATTTAAACACATACACAGTCGATCAATTTGCATAACAGACCCTCACTTCCTGATGACCAGGTGTTTGGTTTATTGTATGGCAAAACAAACACCCACTTGTACAATTAAATCGTCCTGAAATTTTCAGTCAAATAGCAATACTGGGAGGATATGATTATTTACCTTGAATGGGCTAGTATCAATCTGAAACGATTGTTCAGCCAACTCACTTACAGCTTTGTTAATTTTGTTGTAATTTTCTGTCATCCTTGCATAGTTATCAACCATTGCTTTGTTTGCCTTGCAATTTCATCTCTCAGCTTCTTCATTTCTTCTACAATGCCCTTAATTGCTGTTTCTTGTGCAGGATTCCTGTAAACTAAAAGAAAAATCAAGTGAGTGCAGTCTATCAAACAAGTAAAATATTAACTAGTTTACATTTTCTCAGCTACAGGAATTGCTGAATTTCTTTTTAAAAGGTATCATAAATATTGGTTTACTGGAAACTAAATCAAATTGTAACCTTCGTTCAGCTGAAAGTAGCAAATTTCTGTTAAAAGGTACAAAATGAAACCTTCACTGTATTCCAGTGCTGATGAGGTTAAGAGTACCTTTCAGGTGGCGTTCCAGCACCAGTGGCACTAGCACCAGGTAAGGTATTCATTTTTCAAAATACTGAATTCAGATATGAGGTAAAGGCAATTGGGATACCTTTCATGTGCTCCAGCAGTGTAACTAGTTCCAGGCAATGGATTTCTGTAAAAAAAAAAAATTGTTTTCAATTAATTTCCTTATGCATGAATCTTGTACAATTACAACATAAATATTCTAACCTTCGTTCAACTGAAACTGTGGGATTCCTGTTGTAAAAATGTGTCAAATGAAACTTATGTATATTTGTGATCGGGTATACTCAACAAACAATACCTTTCAAGCGCTGTAGCAGTCGCTGCAGTGGAACTAGTTCCTGCGGTAATGCATTTTAGTAAGGTATTAAAATATTAAATGCTTATTTCACACCTTGTAGGCATACCTAGAACCTGGAGGGTTCCTATGAAAACAGTAAAATCAAAGGTGTAAATATCATCTTTGTCTATCGTTTTTCATACCTGGATCTTGGCAGGGATCTTGGTAAGATAGAGGTCATTCGGCCACGCGTTATTTGTGAAGCAAATTTAAACGGTGATTGTTTATTTCCGGTATGGAACGTGGCTCCCAAAAGAAATCGTGGAGGCAAGTCATATGTTGGAAAAGGGAAGGGTAAGTATTTCTTCCTACCATAAAATATACTTTACGGAAGTTAGTTGACATTCGTCATTGATAGGTGAGACGTAGACGTAAGCGCGCAACCTTTAACAGCTTTGTACATGAGGGTCCTAGACATGTAGAGGGTGCCGTTTTTACCGAAGGGGTGCCAAATAGTGTGCGTGGGGGTGCCAATGTAATTACTCATCTAATTTTCAGGGGGTGCCTTTTTTTCCTGTGACACAGGTAATTATTATTTATCATTTAAAAAATTTTTTTAAATATAAAAGGAGAAACAATAACATAAATTGTACTTCATATACAACACACCTAGCTACATGTACTTAAAGTCTTTACGAAAGTGAAGACGACCTAGCCAGTAATGCCCTAGCGTTGGCCCTGATCAGGCCAATACTTAGTCTTCCATAAAGCCCAGACACCGCAGAAGACTTGGGACAGCCTGTTCGAGTGGCAATCCGCGTGGCGAGTCTGTCAAGACATCTACCAGCTTCTTCTCCCCAACAACCATACGTCTCCACTGATAAGGGGATACAGACCCAGCCCAGACGACTGCATTTTTCGTCGTTGGCGACATGCTTGCGAACTTCAGCAGCCGACGCAGCAAACCCAGCCATCACACTCGCTTCATTCAAAGTAGAAGGATTTAGCGCTGATGTGATGGTGAAATCCAATGCGGCAGGTTTGCCAAACTCCCAATTAGGCAGCAAGATATCTGCGGGGCGTGTGCGGCTTCCCTCAACATCCAAGCCACTACCTGCCTCTATTTGACCTGCAATACAGGCCAGCTTACACGATTCCCAGAAGGTGTCACGCAGAGAGTTGTGCCTGAAGATTGAGTCGCCTCCACTTTTACAAGTAAGAGCATGGTGACCCAGGGGGTCTAGGGCGTGTGATGGACAGAATGAACACAATAATATATATTTTAAAATTAATTGGCAGTTTTAATAACGTGATAAATCTCTAAAGTGTCCGGTGAGTTTAATGGTGAAATCAGAATTTTTAAATCCCAATTCTAAGCCGAGTTATGCACTGATGTCCACAATTTCTGGACATGCATATGCATGAGAGGTGCCAGACTATATCATGCATGTCGGTGTGAGAGTTTCAACTCAGCTATTCGATTCGGCTAACAGCATGCCCAAGTTTTGACATCTGTTGGCTATCCAGAAGAGCATAAGGTTCAGGAGGAATGTTGAAAGGTAAACCCATATTTTAATTGCATAGTTTACAGCTGCCAATAGGTGTTGAGGGACTATAGCAGCTTTACCAGTCCTCGGAGGCGCGGGAATTTGTTATCAGCCGTTTTGGTGTATACTTCTCGCACCTTTTAACTTTTGTCTTGTGTATATTATATTAATAGGTTCACTGCTCCTTTATCCAAGGTGTAATGTGTGCGTAGCGTAGCTTATCAACCATACATGCACGTTCTAAGGATGTAGAGAGGAAAGCACATTATATATACACTATTAGGAGTCACTACGAAACAATATCTAACTGAGGATTGCAATGTCATGAAAGAATCCTTATACAACGTATTCGTATAGTCGTCTTATGGCTTTGGGAAGAGAGGAACATTTTGGGTGTAGTATCCAATTATAGAAACGCCTGGAATCGTGACGCGCAGTCCAGTGTCTGTACTTTCTACCCTTGCGCTACTCTGGCTGCTCCCCCAGCTCCCAGAAGCAAACCCACTGGCACTTCCCCAAAAGCATCCAACGGAAAATCCGGCTGAGAATGACGATGACTCCTGAACTGCATGGTACACCGCTGACGAGCTTAGTTCGCGAAACTCCACTGAGACATTTCTTGAAAGGAGAAGTCCACTTGCGTAATGTGGGAGTAGGTATTTATTACGATCCATTGCCTTTGTAACAAATTCCTTTTCGGGTAGCTCGTCCCCAGGCGACACCAGTATGCCGTCTGCCTGCATCACGAAGCACATGCTAAATTAAGGAATCATGAGCAAAGAGATGCCTACCATTTGATATTGTGCACTCCGGAACAGCGATGGCCTAAACCAGGGTCTTTGAATTGTCACACGAAGTAGCTCCCCTTGCACAGCAACTTTAGCGCTATTCAGTTTGGTGCTAAAATCCTGTTGCGCCTTGGAGGTGGAGTATGAAGCTGACGCCGACCAAAACAAACCATGAGCTGATGCGGATGAAGCGTAGGAAGAGTACGACGATGAAGCGTCTGTCTGCTGTGACGATGCTGCAGAATCGAAACTAAATTGCAACCAATTGGCGTCTAACTGCTCTTTGTCATCAGCTGCATGGTCTGCCAGCTGCGAAAGTTGAACAGGAGAAGTAGTCAACGCTTTCTTGTACTCTTCGACGGCCGCGTCAATATTTGCAATGGCTTGGTCAATGTTTGCTTTTTGCGAGTCTGGATTTAGCTGGGCGTTTAAAGCCTCTGCACAGCTATAAATCTGGGAGTTGAGGTCAACGGTATTTGTAGTGTTCTCTGAACCTTTGAGGAAGTCGCCGCAATCTGTAGCTCCCCCGATATTGTCTGCTGCCATTTGACAGCCACGTTTGGCTAAGCAAATCTGTCGATCTTTTTCGGCTTTCTTGGCTGTAGTGGCGAGATCGGCATCAGCGGAATCCACGCTCTTTTTTGCATCATCTATTGCCTTGGTGGCTTGTGGTTCGACAGGAGCCGATTTCAAAGCCACAAGTACAGCCCTCCTTGCCTTGAGACGTCCGATTTGAAGGCGGATCTGATCGCCACTCATTGCGCGGATTTTACTGGCTTTATCACTGTGTATGTATACAGAACACATTGAGATGCTCAAAAACACTGATGTACAGGAAACTAACTTTAAGCATGCCTAGCGTGAACAAAGGGGCATGTATGAATATTGCATTAGGCCTAACATTAATTAAATGTCTGTTACGATGGTACGCGAAAGGATATGTGCTGTTTTATTGCTATGCATACATGTATAGCAGATCGGCAGGTGATCATTTTAAAAATTAAATTACATCGTGTTCGCAAGTACATATACATGCATGTATGTGTGCTTTTCTCTAAAATGCATATTACGAGATATACGTTTGCGATAATTCTTCAATGCATCGAAGTTACATCGAGAAGATAATTATTTTATTACCGCAAGTCAGATGTAGATGCATTTTGTAGTCAGAGCTCTATGGGCAGCCTCGACTCGTTCGATCGTTATATACATGCATATAGGTGAAAGCAGGAACTGGTACTTCTTTTACCTGAGTCACTAGGATAAAAGGAATTCAGAGGTTGCGTAAGGCTGACGCCACGACCACGTGTGCACACCCTACATGCATAAGATTTATGGAGTTGAGAAGACCATGTATGCCGTCCTCCATAATACATGTACCATGCACACACCACTTTGGCTCAATAATTAATTACAGCCAATGGGAGATACTATTCGACACATGCATTGCTATATTGGGCCTTATCATGTGTCATGTGACCCAAATGTCCAATATCATGATCTTCACGTTGGTGCACAGGTTTTACGGAAATATTCTAAGTAAATTACGTGATGAAAAAGGCCTCTAGTTCTGTATTAACGCAGGTTTATAAGCTGTCAGCATATAACTAGAGAGTTCTTGCAAATTTGCCTAATTTGCAGTATGATATTCGTGTGGGTCATACGGCGCTCACCAGCCGACGCTGGAATAGAACTCAAGTACATTCCATGCAGCGTCGCGCATGCATCATTGGCAAAAACGCAAGGCTGAAGCAACGTTAAGTTAATGTCAAATTTCACGGCTTGTAAACCCGCATTTATCATTGGCTATACATGTAGCATTGGCCGGCCTCCATTATATTACAATGCATGATAGTGTTATCTAAATGATCTCCTCATTTCATCAGCGTATAGGACTATTTGCATATCTTATTATGCCAGGGCGATATTTCTTAAGGTGCGTGCAAAATAGAATTGTAAAATCTCGTTCAGTTCTAAAAGAGTATAATACAGAGTAAAGAGCTTTGTAAATTAATAAATGACACGTGCACATGCACATGTACTTTATACTATAAAGGACCAATATTTTGATTGATCAAAAGAACACAATAGGGACCACAACCAAAGGGAGCAGGCGAGCAGAGCAAAAAAGAGCGAGAAGAAAAGAGAGAAAAAGCGAGAGAGAAAGAGAGGAGAGCGAAAGAGAGAGAGAGAAAAGAGGAGAGAGAAGAGAGGAGAGAGAGAGAGAGAGAGCGAGAGCGAGAGAGAGCGAGAGAGAGAGAAGAGAGATGAGAGCGAGAGATATTACGAGCGAGACGTAGAGAGAGAGATATCATGAGATAGAGGGCAGAGAGAGCGAGCGTATATAGTCTTCGCTATCTTCTCTATCGAGCTCGGCTCTCTATGTATCGATCTCTCGCTCATATCTCTATATAGCTATGCTCTCTCTCTTCTCTCTCTCTCTCTCTTCTCACATCTCTCTCTCTCTCTCTCGCTCTCTCTCTCTCTCTCTCTCCACCAACAGTTAAAAAAAGAAGAAGAAAAACCATCGACAAAGCGCCTATTAACTTCCCTGGCTACACCAACGCGCTACAAATGCCGGAAAGATCATAGACCAACATCAGACAAGTGCTAAGTGTTGGTGAAAATTATACGCCTCATGCAATATAGGCCGCATGGAGGGACGTCGAAGGCTGCATCCGTATGTATAGGGACTTACACCTTTGCTCACGTCGGTCAGGTATCGGAACCAGTTGGACGGCAACGAAGCTCACTGGATATATGGTTCTGGAACGATCTAAAGAAATTACACCGGAAGCTCTGAGCGCCATGCGTGCTTCTTCCAGATCGATTCCTGGTGCCTGTACGTCCAGGTAACTTTTGTACAACTCCACGATCTCCTTCTCGCCAAATACAAGCCATTCTGTGTAGGCGGCTTCGACGCGAGCATTTAGTGAAGGGTAGTTTCGCTGAAACCAGCGCTCAAATTCGTCCGCCTGTTTGGCTGACCGGTTTCCGGCAATGATGTCCTCCATTTCTAGACGCTTAGCGTTGTACGCATCTTCAGCACGACGATAAAGGTGAAAACGCGTAACGTTAACAGACACGTTGAAAGGGTCGGGGACAGTTTGAGAAAGATATTCCACTGCCAGCAGGAAATGTTTCTTTTCATCTTGAGTTTTTTCATTGAACCCTTTGATTTGCGTCCAATCTAGGATATTCTTGTATATTATCGCCAGACTTTCTCCGGTTTCTGCACCGTGAAGAGGATCAATCCCTGGTACGGCATCCGCTAGAGCGAACATATTTTCCATCACGCGCACGGGAATGCTTACCTGCGTACCAGTGTGATCAGGTCTTTCCATCGCTGCTTCGTAAGCGCTCCAGGAAAATAATCATAGTAGTTCAGCACCTTTCCAGGCATAAGCATCACCAGACGCTGCGAGTTGGTGTCGGATTGAGGTAAGGCAACGTTTCGAATGGTTGTGTAGAGTTGTGAAAGTTTTTTAGCCACACTCTCCAATCCGCTTTGCACAGTGTCTGCTGCCGCGGTTTCTCGTACAAGAGGATCTGCAGCTAGTTTTGTGCATGATAGTTAAGCGGCCGAGGCGCGCTATACTCACGAAAAGATTGAACTGTTTTCTCCTTATGTGGTCGGGGCAGAGTCATGATCTTTCCTAAGCTGTCTTCCGTATAAACTGCCACAGCAGACGCGAGCAGAAAACCAGTCAGGCTGGCTGAATTGTAGAAAGAAAGTGACCGAGGCTTGGACATTGCGCTCTCTTCTCAGGACAGCTGTATTGCTGATAGCTTAAGTAGTACAGCCCATGCACAGCGGAAATCTATAGCTCATTTTTGGGCATGCCAGCGATCACGCCGTGTATAGGCATGCGCAAGATTACCTGCATGATTGTCAACTATATACTATTCAATGACGGCCACATCAACACATTATTATCAAGTCATTTGTAACACACGTATCTGGTACAACATGTCTATAAAGTTTAATTGCGTTACACATTCAATATAAATTGGCGCGTAACTGACAGTGCATGCATGCGGTATAACTGTACCAGATACAGTCATATACGAGATTCAAGAATTCATTCGACGCGTACCTGTGCTGTGCATCTCGCCTATATATAGAGCACTGACATCACACTCCGAAAGACACGAAGGCATACACTGTATTTATGGTCAAAGTATGGCAACACATCAGCAATGTGTCATCAATGCATTCTAAACTGTTGGAGATGCTTATCTTAATGTGAATTATAGAGATGGGAATATTAGTACGAGGCACATACATGCTGCTTAAACTCTTTGAACGCCAAGTGCGTATATGCATGCACACACAACCGTTACACCATTCATGCATGAGTTAGATATTGCGTGCAAAAATGTGCTGATCAGTCAAACTCTATGATGCATGCATATGCTTGCTGCACTTGTAACCTTATAAGTCCATGTACAAAGTAATTATGTTTCCTCCCACATCGGCCCATTATTCAGATGATTCCACTTCACTTCACTAATGCATCACTTCAATACTGCAAGATGCGTAGTCCAGATCAGTGTAGTATATCATGCCTGTTCACTCCCCCCTTTTGCAAGTTCGCATTATGGGTTGTTGCAACAAAAGGCCAGCGGGTTATGCTGGATACACAAAATGTGCTTACAAACCGGGACTGCATATATATGTTCAACCAATTGCAAGACTGTGGGTTACATGCGTGTCAGTATTGTACATGCATATTTTGATCAACACAACATAACACACAGCACTGCATGAATGGTGAGGCAGATAATACTCGTTTTGTGAGCATGTATGTATGTATATATGCACTTGGCGTTCAAAGAGTTAATTCCATACAGTTATTGACTCGATTGGCGCGCGTTGATTAAAGTTACGTGCTGAAATTGCTGAGTGACTTTACAGCATGCATGCAGATCAATTAGAGAAGCTCACTCCAATCTCCTAGGTGTAGAAAGATAGGACTGTATCGGCGGAATTTATATCTGCCTACATACTGCTCAAAGGAGAGGCTATGCTTCACATGTGTGTGTGTGCGTGTGTGTGTGTGTGTGTGTGTGTGTGCGTGTGCATGTGTGCGTGCGTGCGTGCGTGCGTATGTGTGTGTGTGTGTGTGTGTGTGTGTGCGTGTGCATGTGTGCGTGCGTGCGTGCGTATGTGTGTGTGTGTGTGTGTGTGTGTGTGTGTGTGTGTGTGTGTGTGTGTGTGTGTGTGTGTGTGTGTGTGTGTGTGTGTGTGTTAGTCTCGTACCAAACCCCACGTTACACAGCCGCAAGTGGATTACATCACCGCTATGCGTAAGCAGGGTCTGGTGAACTGCTGTACTAAATTGTGTCCATGGTCATCAGAATTTTGGGTAACCAATCAGATTAGAGGTATGCATATCTTTGTTATAATCGAGAGGTTAATTAGGAATTCATGCTGCTATGTGATGACATGCGACAGTCTTCTATAAGGAACATGGGCCAACTTGCCAGCTTTTACGGTGCACGGTATAGAAAGAGTAGGAATGTATCGGTGGAATTTAAAGACATGTTTTGCACAGATCAATGCATATAATTACTATATGTTTTTTCATCATGACTTACTTCTATTCAGTAGAATTTGCAACTGTCTAAATCTGTTGCATGTTTACTTTGCAGGCCATACGATTTTCTCAGGTCTGGTGGGATATATCTCGTTCAAACTAGAGAAGGAAGAAAAAAAAAACCTCATTGTGGATTTGGTGCCCCGCCCCAACCCGCCTCCGTCCGTGCGTCCAAAGCGGAAATAGAACTTGTACACAAGCGAACTCCACAAATATATAGCGAATGCTTCAGCAATAGTGCACAGTGCGTTTTATTTACATCTCTGGAGAATGACGAGTGGGAACTACTTCGTGCTTATCGTGATCGTCGCGCTCGGCTGCCAGGTGAAATTGGGTTCGGAGTGTCATCACATGATGTACATGTTATAGCATGCTTCCGCTCGCGTGCGTGCAACACACACACACACACACACACACACACACACCACATACACACACACACACACACACACACACACGCATGCACGCACACATACACACTAGGTGTCTGCGATTTACAATGTGCAAATAATGGTGTTTGAATACGACCATCTGGATTTGATGCTTTGGGATGGGAGCTGCTGCACCTCTAACTGTTCCCATATGTGTAACTCAACGTTTCGCTTCTGTTTGCAAGAAGCAGAATGCACTGTTGGCGGCGGGTGCCCGTGTACTCATGGTTTGATATCAACGGACCACTTCCCACTCAACGTCAGCTCGGTTGCTTTCGCTGTTGGAGAAAAGTTGGTTGATAACATTTCAAACCCGCTTGTCTTTGATGTGATGCAATGGAAGGTAAGCTGCTTTGTCCGTTGATCTTTGTTTACTCTGAGTAAATTCATAAAGGGGACGCTACGAATGACAATAGAAGTCCGGAACAGAGCTGGATTTAATGTATATGACCTCATTGACCAAGTGCACATCAAGGAGAACTTGGAAATAAGTACTTCACTTACAAGTCCTTCATATTATATTGGAATACGTCAACGTGTTAGGCTTCGACTTAGCTTCAGGGTACTATGTAGCAAGGATTGCGCATCCCCTTCGGCTAATTGTTCTATTTATTGCCACTCAAATAGTAATGGCGGTGAACACTCTGCAGTTAATGTTATTGGGGCCAGCGAATGCCTTCAAAACGCCGCTGCCTCGGGAACTGGCTGTAAATCTCCGAGCAATTTTATCAGAACGAAGAGAGGTAAGTGAATAATATTTAATGAACTACAAAATAAATGGTTTTGAAAGTCCACATGCATATCATGATGTGGAATGACCGACATCACAATATTAGCAAGTGAAATATCACTGACGCACTTAGCCGCATGCTGTGATTGCAGCACATTTTCCCAATCTGCTGTTACAGCAGTCTTTCTAATAACTCATCCTTAATAAGAGTGCCAGCGGAGATGGTGGGCCACATCTGTACGCAACACAGCAGATCCGCTCCTCGTTGATGTTGTGAACCACCCTCCTGTTCCGGAGAGTGTTCCCGGTACAATGACGGGTGACCCAGCCAGACCCATACAGCCCATTACACATAGTGCATTGTTACTAGCTGGATTCTTTCTATATACAATAGAATGTTGCACTAAACGCGGCAATTGACATGGAGGTACCCATGATTGAGGTTTTGCCCCTTCAAAATACTGAATACAATGTATGTTGATTGTGTTATAGTTTAGAGTACAAAAATAGCAGTGAAGCTGTCAAGCATATTAGTGGATCCTTTGACCTTTCACCTTTAGTATATGGCACTGTTGACAACTTTAACAATCACCTAAGGCTTGAAACCGGTTGTGCCGGAGCTCCGGTTAATCGGTTAACCGACGGTTAACCGATCGCGAGAATCAACCGGTTGTTAAAAATTTAAGCAACCACAACCGACGAGTTGATATTTTATAGAAGTTGCAAGTGGCGTCACGCGCGTCTTACATCTAGCAATAATGCTGGGCACGAGAAAACAATAAGCGGACGAGAGCGAACAACGGAGAGAAGGCTGGTGGTCACGCTCTTCCTCAATAAGAGCTATGTAATGCTCACAACCACTTAGATGTTCAAGCGGCTCCCAAGTATCATCTCATCGCTAAACTCTTCCATCGCACGAGCCATTCTTTGTGCTTTTTGCCATTCGCTCGGCAATTATACCCTCCACAAGGTAGATAGATGTCTTTGTACGCGGCGAGATCCGCGAAATGCTTAGGGGTACGCCGTGGACCATCTTTTTGCCATGTGGCAAAGCCGAGATTGTGCTGGTTTAGCGTTTGGTCCCATCGATCATGCATCAATAATCGATAATCAATTGTTAAACCAGAAATAGTTATCGGTTGTTTAACCTTACCTTAACCGACCGCTTTTTTTAATTTTAATAACCTCTTACAACCGGTTTTTTCTAAACTAAATGGTTTCAAGCCTTACGATCACCTCAGTACTCCAGTTCCACACCTGTCATTTCACTTTAGTCGTACTACAAGCATATCGGCTCTAATATACCACTAATACTGGATGTGCATGTACTTACAGCTCCCAGATATTTGAATGTTCATTTAGCTGATAACAGCAGATTCTTGCTCAGCTCATAGATATTTAAGTAGCAGATTGGAAACGGCGCACGTGAGCAATAGACTTCTATAGAAATTTTTGCGCGCACTCCGTGCATTAAATAGCCTTGACCCTTGAACTGAGTTTCGAAAAGTTAAAGCTACCTCAAAGTTGGCAACTGCATAAAGTAGAACTCACAAAATGCATCTTAGGTTGCTAACTTTTACAAAAATGCGATGTTCCTATGGGTTGATTTGATTTTCGTTGTGACACGACTCGAGAAGTTAAACTCAAGAAGGAACTGCGGTAGGTGGCTGAGCGTTACAGTGCAGCTAAAGCATGTTATTCTACACAGCATCATGCCATTTTGGGGGCAATCCTACTACGGTGTAGAAAGTACTGATGAAAAATACGATTTTAGACACCCTGTTGAACTTGATCGTTTTGCGACCGAGTTTTTAGGAATTTGGTATCTCTGGTTCTTGTGTTGGATAGAGGGGTGATTTTTACACTGTAATGTACCATTTTAAAGTTTTTGTGGCATATTGTTCGATTGAAGCAAATTTAAGCGCGTCACGTACTTTTGTCAATGTTATCTTTGCATTAATAGGGTGGTCGTTATGGGCAAATTCAGACTTGATGCTCGCACCAAGCGGCTTCGAAAGAACCAAGAAAAGAGCACATCACTTGTTGTCAGTCTTTCTCTACTAATTATATCCGTATTCAGCGTCTCAATCCCTTTGACGTGGTGTTCAGGTTAGACGTGGTGTTCAGGTGGGCGTGGAGCCTCTAAAAAGGTCAAGGGTCAGCGGTGAGAGGTCAGCATAGCTAGCATACGTTGTCTGAATCAGAGCAGCTGCCCAAAAGGAGGTCATTCAGCCCTTTGACGTGTCACCTAAAATAAGTATAAGCATACCAATTAGGGTTGCCGAAGGCCAGCCGGCCTGTCAGGCCAGAGGTCTAGCCTATCAGGCCGGACCACGCCCACCCTAAGCATCATGCAATATGTTAGGCGGGCTTCTCATTGAAAACTCAATCATCAACTTTTTATTGACGGCATACAAATCCTTCATTCCCAATTACATGTTTATATTTTGTCAACTGCAATCATATTCAGTATACACAAGTATTATAATATCTTATTACGGAGGATTTGGTGCAACCAATAAATACGAAGTACTGAAATGACTTTACACATTCACCAAATGCACGATTGTAAATCATTCATATTTAATAACTGACAAAAAGCAGCAGAATTTCAAATACATTGTATACATGTGTAGCGACTGAGCAAGAGTGTACGTAATATTGGCTTAATGCATTCGAAGCAGCCATGCATTATGCTTTAGCATAATTGATGCTTCCAGCCGTTGGGGAAGTAGATTCCATCGTTGACACTCCTGGATCAACTTGGCTCTTGAAAATACACGTATTCCCTCAGATCGGGGTTAGGACAAGGTTTGAGGTGACGCGTGGAAGGCAGAGGAGTGTTTAAAGATGATGGACCATGCAGGAGAATTGTCGATCGACATAGCGGAGGCAAAATCACGTTGCATGCGTATCAATTAATGGAACACCGAATAATTTATAATTGATTGGCCTGACAGGTCGGCCTATCAGGCCAGGCAGTCAGGCCGGCCGGCCTCAGGCCAGACCCCTGGCCGGCCTACGGCAACCCTGATACCAATCTTGCATGTCAGTAATTTGTGATGTTAAATACCTTGTCCAGAGGAATCCATGTGCGCTTCAAAATGTACACGAGCCTGGGGACGAGAACTACACGGATTGGGAGCGATAATTGAGTTCACGTGCGCCGTTTCCAATCCTCTACTGAAATATCTATGCTCAGCTCAATGAACTGATCGTTTACGCACCTCCAAATTTGAAGCAATGAATCTTGTACAACATATCGCATTAACAAATTTGGACTGCAGATTATTGATGTCCTCCTCAGTTTTGTATATACGTTGTGTCATTAGCGGGTTGGGGCGGGGCATGAAAACCGTAATTGTGCCTGCATGCGGTTTGATTATATTCCAAACTGAAGTAATGAATAATATAAATGTATACTTACTGCAGGTTACCATTTTCATGCAAATTACAGCTTTAGATATGATTTCCGTAAGCAAGCAATCGCTGCACAAATCTATGCACGTGCGCACATGCAGGATTGTGTGTATATTGCCTTGGACAGCAAGAGTGTACACTTATTTTACAACAACTAATGTCACACCAGGACCCTGCATTTACTGGATACGTTGTCAGTACCAAGATAAAATGTATCTTTTTTTTTTTGCATCTGAGGTCAGTACAATATTGACAAAGTTAATGACCCTACCCTTCTTTTCAGACACAAGTACTGTCCCCACAACAGCAGGAAGCGTCTTCCACATTGGGTTCATGCAGAATTACGTGAACCCTGAATTTTCCAGTGCTACAATTAATAAAAGCATGGTGTTTATTGTTGCTGAGGCCACGAAGAACGTTAAAGTGCGTATCAATTCTCATTATGAGCAATTCAGCACCGAAATTATCAAACGATCGTTCATTTTGTCCTACGATTATGTGATCATCAATAATCGAAAGGTCGAAAGTATCATTCATCGTTCCAACACAGTGAAACTTCAAGCCACACCTGAAAATACTGAGATTACTATTTTCGTTATCAACGAAGAGTACACATCGGTGGATGGCTTCGTGGCATTGCCGTTCCGCACAGTGCCTGGTGTGAACAAGTATCACTATTATGCTGTATCAGTCCCAAGGGAAGCAAAAGGCACACAATCACCAACTGGGAATAGTGCATTCCTCGTCATTGCATGCGTGCACCATACGATGGTCACCATTACTCCCACACAGATTGCGAAGGACCCGATTAACCCTAATCGGACACTGACAATTGGAGAGAGCCGCACCTTTGTTCTAGATGAATTAGATACACTTTACTTTGCAAGTCCAGATGATTTGACTGGTTCTCATGTGGTCAGTGATCAACCAATATCATTCATATCGGGACACGAATGCGGCAGTGTACCTTATAGCAGAGCTCAATGTAATCACCTCGTGGAGCAGATTCCACCAACGGCTATTTGGGGAAAGCAGTTCTTTATTTCTGCCATCTCACTTCATCCAGGTGGAGACATTTTTAAATTGGTGGCATCATCCAATAACACAGCAGTGAATATTTTATGCACAAACTCCAAAATGGTGCAGAAAAAGGGCATTGATGTTTTGATTCCACGTGATGGTGCTTCAATAAATGTCACCATTGAGCCAGGGGATAATTGCATCGTCACATCCAAGAATCCAATTCTTCTTGTGCAGTTTGCCCCATTGGACAGTACAACTATCATGGTTACTGTTCCAGCCACACATCAGTACCTCAACACACATTGGTTCACTACTATATATGCAGGCAATGTAGAATTCAAACACTACATGAAAGTCCTTGTCAGTCACAAAGATTTTAATCCATCTCTTATCAAGTTAGACGGAGAGGCTATAGCAGCTGCATGGAATGACGTTTTATGTGACGAAAGGACAGCTTGTGGGCATGTTGGTCTTGTGAGACTCACTAATGGTGCTCATGTTGTTTCCCATGACAACCAGGCAGCGTCAATTGGTGCAATTGTGTATGGTGTCAGCCAGCATGAGAGCTACGGTTATGTCAGCAGCATGCTACTATCGCCATTGGAAGGTAAACAAAAGGCTAAATGTTTCACTTGTTGAAAGTACATATGCTATGACCTTCAGGGAAGGTTTTGGTGTGTAACTTGTAACACGTATTTACCTTTGAAGGGAAAAGGACAGCATTGTGAAATGAGTCATTTTGATGAAAATTATTGTGATAACCATTATCTGTGTCTGTTGTTGCTGTGCTTTGAGTAGAAGTTAAACATAAGCAACCAATAAGGAATATTCATACAAAAACTGAGATCTAGCAGTCATTAACATTACAAAAGGAAACGTTTACTTTTGCTGTAGTCAGTACATTAAAATGAATATGCTCGTGGCATCAGCATAGTAACGTACTAGTATAGGTTGCAGGTCTGATTGCATGATAACATTGAAATGTACTAGTATATGCTGCAGGTCTAGATGCATGGCAACATGGTAGTGTATAATGTACTAAGTGTAGGCTGCATGCAGGTCTGGTTGCATAGTGTATAGGTTGCAGGTTTGGTTGCAAGGCAGCATGATAGTGCAGTTTTTCGTACACTTATATTATCATAACTCTAGATTGCAATGCAGTTTCACTTCAAAATGGATAATATTGGAGTGATCACTTGCATTAAGTAGAGCTAGCACCATTGATGTTCATATCTACCTTTTTTTTCTCTTTAAACATTATAGACACTGATATGAATGTTGTAATAGTGCATCCAAAATTTACTACATTTGTGGTCAACGTGGGACAGAAGATATGCTTTGAATGCAACACTAAGCCCTCGACTTCTGAAGCGCACCAGTTTATATCATGGAGTGTTAACACCGTGACACCAGGAGTAGAGACCTCTCGCATGCCCAATGGAACGCTGTGCATTGATGAGGTCACAGCAGGACACACTGGAAGCTACAAATGCAAGGTTGGAGCAGACTCTATAACATATACATTGTCTGTCAGAGGTAACAATGCTTAGTCAAAACTAAATGAGAATTTGACGCAACTTTTTTGTATTTCTAGTTGGCATAACAGTAACTGCACCACCACCACCACCATCTCCTGATGTAGCAAGTATAGGCATTGGCATGGATGAAAGAACATATGTGGACTCCACCGAAAAAAGACATATCTACATATACTGTCCTCTGGAAGGCTTGGATGATACACCCACATGGTTGGCAAATGGAACGGTTGTTCAGCAAGGGGTGCGCTACACAGTCACCAGGGAATATTTGAGGATCGAAAAACTTGCATTTGGCTGCACAACATATCAGTGCAAAATAACCTTTGCTTCTTACACATATGCTGAGTTATCCACAGTATGCGTCAGAGGTATAAACGCATTGTACCATATGTTAATATTGTTTGATAAGAATTCACCATTGAATAGATTTTTTAGCACCAAAAAACCTGACCATTTCTGGTCCTTCCAAGGTGCTTGAAGGCAAACGCTTTCACCTTGATTGCACAGTCCAAGCCTTTCCTGAGGCAAAAATAACGTAAGCAACTGACATTGGTAACTGATTTAAAGAATCTGATTTGTTTGTTCATTCAATTTAATGCTATGGTACTATATTACAACTAGGTGGAGTACAAGATCGGGAGGTCTACCAGCGAATGGTATCACTAACTTTGGAAATGGAACCATTAAGCTGAGATTGTTTGAGGGCAGTGAAACTACATACTGCTGTACAGCATCAAACTCTAAAAGTCCGTCTGCTCACAACTGCACTGAGATTACGATTATATGTAAGTTTAACAGATGTAGTAGCACTCTTTCATGCTTATTCTAGAAGAATTGGTACCTTGCATTTGCTGTAATAATTGTATTGGTCATTTTAAAACCATTACAAAACGAACAGTTGATGCATTTCATTCTAACAGGCAAATCATTCTCTGGCTAGGATAACACACTACCCCTTTAATTTAAAGGAGGTCACGGCATTTTGATGTGAAAGGCTGCATAGTTTGTTGGGCCACAAATCCTCCTGTGTGTGTCTTGCAGACGATGAGATTTACGTACATGACTAGCCTATTTCACCAATCTGTTCACTTTTTTATGTAGTGCTACCACACATTAAGAAACCATCATCCCTCAGGAGAAGACCTGGTGACTGCAAAGATGTGACAAATAAAAAAATTGTTTTTGAAGATGTTGGCATAAATCTGTGTTACCACACTTCATCCATACTCTACCTTCATTGTGTGACTGATAGGGGAAATCCCAAACCAGTGATAACCTGGCTCAAGGATGGTTTTTTTTTACCGAAGGCAGTGAAGCTGTTAAATAATGGTACCACCTTACTGTTTCAGAACACGACCATAGATCTTCAAGCTGAAGTGGGTGGACTTCCAACAGTTGGTGGAAACTATACTTGTATAGCAACGAATCCATCTGGAACTGTAACTGCATCAAGTGTTATTACTCCAATTGGAGGTAAGCCAAATCATTTGTAGATTTACTGCCATCATTTCTACAACTTGGAACAGACATATCACAGGATGTTCTGATCAAATACTTCATACCTCTACAAGAAGATATGTACAAAAGAATTCATCTACACATATCAAAGAGCATAAGTGACATTTTAACAGGAGGCAAACATGTGGTACTTATGGGAACAGCAAAGCCACTATTCTTTGAAGATTTTGATCCTGGAAAATTATTTGATGGCAGTGAAAAATCAATGATGCCCAAAACCATGGAAAACATGTTTCGTTTGGTTGACATTATTCCAAGCTCATTACCTTTGTTGCAAGGCACAAGGCCACTGTATGAAATGTATAAAGCTTTGGTCTACAATCTGACACTCATAAAACGCAATATGGCACCAAGTGATGTTCAAAATGCTACTCTCTACCTAAAGGAACTGGTGAATGATCTGGACCAACCACGTACAGCTGCTCAAATCCCTCGACTGAGCTTGTACCTGCAGTACAAGGATAGATACAGCTCCAAAGCTTTGGATGTGAAAAGGGAAATGGAGATTCAGCGTGGCAAGCTTAGTCATGAGGAGTACAGTGTCTGGTATGCGTCGAAAGGTGTCCTGTTAGAGAGTGAGAGGGATGGTCTTTACATGAAGTGGGAGACACTAGGAGACAAGTCTGGTGTAGAGAAAAGGCTGGCACTGTTGGATCTCCAGGATCATGTTAAACCTCTGAATGATTTGAAGGCCATTCTTGAGGCATCCAAGAAGCCTTCAGTGCTGTATGATGATGGCCAATACATGCCTGTACAGTTCGTACCAACAAATTGGCAACGCTTATACTTGCCAAAATGGTATGTAAATGGCTAAAATAATAGACCACAAGGTTATTTAAATAAATAATATTAATAGTTATGCAGTTCTAATCCATATGTTGTTATGCTGGGACTTTGTAAGGCATAGCAATTTTCAAATACTTCAATCTAACCATGTGAATACTGAGGCGTAGATGCATGAATGGGGGTTTTCTTTAATGCAGGGTTGAGGAGACATCGGATCAAATCCAATTCTTCCATGCTTCGTTGAAGGCAAAACTAGTAGTACTTGAGCAAGCCAAAACCTACCTCAAGTCAGAAGATCCCCAGAAGTACAAATTTGGTCCAGAGAAATTGCTTGATGATGCAGAACATACATTAAGCAATGAGATACAGAACAATGAAAAGCAAAGATATCAGTGCATCTTAACAAGGGGCCCATTGGAATGCCAACGCTATGCTCAAGAGGTCAGTTCAGTAATACATCTAATGGATCAGTATACAAATGCCTTGTGGGCAACAGAACAGTACAAAGCTGCCACAAGTATTGATAATATGGTGGATGCTATCCAGGACTCCATTAATGCACTTAAAAAGAAGATGAAGAACCTTGAAATGATAGCTAATATCAAGGCTATCCAAGCTGAATCAAAGCAACTGGAGGAACACAATGCCATTGGTGCTGATCTAGCTGTAAACGACAAGGAATCGCTGGTGTTAGTATATAATTCAAGCTCTGGAGTAAAGACACTTTCAAATTTAACTTTCCCAATTACAAAACGGCTGCTATGGTACACCAGTTCTGATATTGCATCGGAATATAACAATACAATTAACATGCTGAACTCAGCTTCCGTCCATGTCAATAGCAAAATTGTGAAGGTGGATGTAAACAGACGGTGGCTGAAGCCAGATGTATTTGCTGACAGCAGGTTTCAAATGGTAAGTGATATTATGAGTGCTAGGCACATACCATAAAGCAACCTAGAGTTCAACTATCGGAAGTAAGATAAATGAGTGGTTGTGGTAAGTTTTGCATGCAAATAAATAAGTAAAATTGAATCTTTGATAGTACTCTGGCTACCAAAATACGTGATGTGGTTAAGCAACTTTACAGAAACTCTGTACTAGTTTTAAACTCTAAAACAAACATAGCTTATTTCATTCCTACAATCAAATTATGCAGATCAAATTCATATTCTAGAGTCAGGGTTATCATTTTATATGGATCAATCTAAACATATGCTATTTCACTCCACACAACATAAAAGTTATGCTTTTAGAAAACAAATGTGCTGGAGAATAACTCCTAAAGACAACGTATGGAAACACTTGAAAAATAATGAGTTGCACAATTGCATTACAATACTACACTTTTAATGCTGAATTATTTCTTATACACTAAACAAATATGGCTCCACTAACTCTGGTAAAAATGGAATCAATATTCATATTATCATTTCATCGTGGACTAAGACATTTTAAGTGTTATACATCTCTGGTTGCTTGCCGGGTACCTCTGCTATGACGCACTGCTGTAAGAGCAGCGGATGGTCTTAGGCCTCAAAGCTTCAGTCCAAACAGACAAGGACTTACACAACGTGGCAAGGCGGAGCGCAAAAAAACTTTGTTTTGGGTACCCAAACACAGCAATAGCTGTTTGCAAACAATCAAAGTACTCCCCTTGTTACCAGCACAAGAACTCCATCCCTTATGCCAACACATGCAAGCTTATAGCTTTATTCTCCAAAGTTGTCAATGTAATGATGACCTTGAAACCTTCCCCCCCCCCACCCACCCTATTGCCTCCAAATGCTATAAAATATATGTTTACACAGTAAGCATACATGTAGCCCTACTTATTCAGTCTAGTTAAGAATTGATACACTGAATTGCAATTCATTTTTGCTTCTTGTTTATCCATATTGAAGGTGGGACCAAGCTCGATATCTCCAGGACCACTGCCTTCAGAGGTGTTTGCACAGTTAATCAAAAACAGTAGCTATAAGTTTCCTTTGTACCCGACTGCAATTGTATTAGCCACCAATATACAAATCAGCATCAAAGTCCCAGTTCCATTCCATCTCATGCCGTCCCTTCTCAAAATGTCCTACGATCAATCATTCAGAGGAGGATTTGGACCCTTTGTGATTGGTCAGAAACTATTCACGGGCAACAAATCAAATGTCACATTCCTGGTAGAACAAAGAGAGACAGATATACTGATGACACTTCCTGCTGCACAGCTTATTGGGTACATCTGTTCCGTTGTCCCAAAGCTTCAGGGCAGTTATGTGGCTCTAAGTGGGAACGATATGTTGCAAGATCAAACTGCAAATCTCAATTGAGTTTCGAATGGGACGCCAGCCGTAAACTGTGTGTCACCTTGTACTACGTCATCTTGTGTGTTAGGGTAGAATAATGTATGGCTGCACTATATGTACTTGTAACAATTTTTTTGCCATTGGGTCATTCACTAACAATCACCATCTCATATCGCTGTTTAATATTAATAGCACACAATTAGGAAAGCCATTTTGACATGTGACATCAGATAGCAATTATTTTACATTGCCTGAGATGTTGCTATTTATAAGAGCTATACTTGGCATAAATAATATACCACATGAGATTATTCTCTGCCTTCTTTGTTCACTCTCATTAGCTTGCCGATTACTTGTTATGGCTCAAAGAACATAGAGCGCGTGCGCGCGTGATGCCAATTGCACATCATGACATATGGGACAGTTTCCGCGAAAATTGCCCCATGCACGGTTAAAATGTTATTTTAAATGCATCGCGTTTGAATTGCTATAACTTCCCAATGGATAACGCTATCGACTTCCTATTTTCAACACTTCATACTACACCAATTCACTATGAAGTATTGAAAATAGAAAGTCGATAGCGTTATCCGTTGGGAAGTTATAGCGATTCAAACGCGATGCATTTTTATAACATTTTAACCGTGGGGCAATTTTCGCGGAAACTGTCCCATATGTCGACATTGCTGTATACATGTATCCATAAAAAATAAAAATGAAAAAAACAAGATAAAAAATAATAAAAATAAAAACATATAGTTCATTCTACATGAACTATATTATGGTCGCTTAAAAACAAATGGGACAGTTCACGAGAAAATTGCACCACTCATATATTATAAAAATGTTATAAAAATGCATCACGTTTGCATCGCTATAACTTCCCAACGATTAACGTTATCGACATCCTATTTTCACCACTTCATACTACACCATTTCTCTACAGTAAAATGCATTTTGGAGTCTTGGACTATATCCGTGCCGACGTTCCTACGTGCGATACCCCCTGGGGTTCAAAACTACCATATCTTCGTGTAGGAGCGGTCAAATCGCTTCATATTCGGTATGTAGGTGGAGAGGTCCTATACCTATCGATTTGTTCTGTTCGTTAATTTTTATGCTATCTGTTACGGAGATACAGTTGAATAAACTACGTGCACGTTTTCCCGCTTGATTCGCGCCAATGTAATAATCCCCGCCTCCCCATACATTGAGCGGAGCGCAATTTGCCCAAATCATTGGCGCGAAACGAGCGCGAAAATGTGCACGTAGTTTGTTCAACTGTATCTCCGTAACGGATTGCATAAAAATTAACGAACAGAACAAATACATAGATATAGGACCTCTCCACCTACAAACCGAATTTGAAGCGATTTGATTACTCCTACACGAAGATATGGTAGTTTTGAACCCCAGGGGGTATCGCACGTAGGAACGTCGGCACGGATATAGTCCAAGACTCCAAAATGCATTTTACTGTAGAGAAATGGTTTGGTATGAAGTGGTGAAAATAGGATGTCGATAGCGTTAATCGTTGGGAAGTTATAGCGATGCAAACGTGATGCATTTTTATAACGTTTTTATAATATATGAGTGGTGCAATTTTCTCCCAAATATTGTCTATATATAGACAATAATTACTCTGCTTGCATATGCATATTCAGATGCTTTCTACGAGGCAACAGCATTTACATTTATACAATATTTCTATTTTTAAACGGATTGAGGCTGATTGTTACGTTGAGCGCCATGCTGTACCGCGTGCATAAGATTAATGAATTAACGTATAAGCTTTCCCTATGCATGAATAATGTCATCTTCAGTTCAATATTGACAATTTGGAAATTCATTTTGAACGTTCCACCGCCCTTGTCCCCTCCTATCTTTATCCACACCTCACTGGCAGGTATGAATCCTTCATGCCAGGTAAGTCTTCTTGTCCTGCATGACACTGGTCTATTACATAGTCAGTCTGGAGATACCCACGCAGTTGCGGAGGTCACGTGTGCAAGCAAAGTATGCTTAGATCATGTGTATTAAAAATCGCACATTGGCTTTATTGGAGTGGAAACGAGGTCTCGACGCTGTACTTTCATCAATGTTGCCTCGTCGTTGTGTTGGCCATATTAAGTAGGATCCAGTCATCGTAACTTTTTCCTATGTTTGTTCTTGGTGTAATTTGGTATAAAAAACAATAATAATAATAAATAATAAATGCTTTCCATCAGCCAGGCCATCCCCAAACCCAAAATGTTGTCTGAAATCTATAGCCGCCTCAACATGTCCCTGTGAGATCTGTGGCAAGGGCCATCATGGGAAGGGAAGCTGTCCAAGGGTAGGTTAGTGGAACTGTAGGTTGATTGGTTGTGTTTGTAAGTAGAACTGTAGATTCATTAAAATAAATAGTATAGCAATAATGTGTACATGTACGTATTCAACTATTCATGTATATCAATGATAATAATACTAGCCATCCAAATGGGATGTAGCAAATCACAGGCTACCACCATTGAGGCTAATCCTTTCGCTCGTGAGAGCCAACGCTAGAGCCTTGCTCTCCCGTGCAAGGTTTCAGCAGTCGGAAGAGGGGGGTTGAGGTGTGTGGGTGTGGGGTGGTTGCTGCTGTGACTTTGATTTTGTTGGTGTGCTGTACGGTGTATGTAAAATTTATTATTGAATAAACTTCATATCACATTCACAAATCATACATAAATTCCATAAACTACACAAATGCAACAATAACCAAACACAAGTCACAAAACAACATACAAACTCAAATGTATTCCTGATGATGGCAGGAAAGTCGGCACAAAATAGCCCTCACATTTGCCCTAACTAAATGGAGATTGAGCCGGCCATACAGTTCAGACAGAACCATAGATTTGGGCCTGGATGAAGACGTGGCTAGGCGAGAGGCTAACATGGAAAACGCCTCCAAAGCCTCCTTCCCCCATGCTCCATATGATTCCACTACCAGAGGGATACAGACCCATCCAAGATCACTACATTTAGCATCATTAGCCTCATGTTTTCGGAGCTCAGTGGCATGTGCAGCTGCTCCAGCAGTTACTCCCGCTTCAGAAAGAATTTTGGAGTTTGGCGGTAATGTAACTGATAAGTCACAGGCTGCAGTTTTGCCCAGAACCCAGTTGGAGATGAGAACATCCGCAGGACAAGAATGGCTGTGATCAGAAGTGAGGTTGCAACCAGCTTCCACTTGAACACTAAAATGGGCTCGCCTACATGTTTCAGCCAATATATCCCTCAACTTGTTGTGGCAAAATACCACATCTCCACCACGCTTACATGTAGTGGCATGATGTCCAAGGGGATCCAACATCTAATCTGGGCAGAGGGCACAATGAGAACCCTCAGCTGTGTCAAGCCCCAGCCACCACTTCAATGCTGTCTGGAATACTGGGGGGTCTAAGTGCAAACCTTGACGTTCAGATGGAATAACCGTCAACCACGAAGAAGTATGTGGGGAGGATGCTGATAAAAGGCGAGCTCTGTCAGCAATAGTCAGAGAACCCAAGAGAACATTGAATAAAAGATTGTCCAACATATTGAAAAGAGCCTTTTGGAAATGAAACGTTTCAAGTAAAGAGCTGATATGGATGATGTCCGAAGGATGAACTGATGAATTGAACATATCTATCGCCTGGAGAAGATGTGAATGAGAGTCGGAACCCAGGCCTGAGAAACATAATGACGCAATAAAAGCTGCTGGTGCAGGTGTGACAGGGAACGCAGACCCAGACCTCCACGGCTGAGGCTCAGCTGGGCCTGTTTCCATGCAACATTGGATGAATGCACACCTGTACAAGATGTGAAACATTTTTGAACATCTTGATCAAATATCTGCAGAACAGACTGAGAGAAAGAAGGAGGTACCACACGAGCAAGATGGACAAGCTTACAGTAACCACCACAAAGCCGGAGGAGTACAAGAGCCACCTGGGGATCAACTTGCCCAACATCCTCTAGCCTCTTAAGTAGAAAACCAGCCTCAGACCTCTTCCTATCCAGGACAGCACTACAAAAGTCAGCATCACCGATAGGTATTCCCAAGATCTCAAGATTGGGTTTGCTTGACTGTTTCATCTCAATTGGGAAATGAGCCAAACACCCACTGCTAAAGACCTCACACTTCTTGATGTTCACACGAAGGCCAAGGGGGGAACCAAGCTCCATGAGCAAGTCGAGTGCTTTCCTAACATGTGAACTTGGGCCAGCATGAACACCGTCATCAAGGTACCACACATGATAGCACAGATCACAGCACTCAGGATGAGTAGCAATCACTTTGATCACAACATTAAGAACTAGAGAGAAAAGCAAGGGACCCATTGGGTCCCCTTGCTGTACACCAGATTGAGATGATAAATTTCCCAAGGTGTGCCACAGAACAGGGTGCCGGCAATAACACCAACTAACCCACGGGAGTAGCTCTGGGAAATGAGTGCTGCATTCAGACAGTAGAGCTTGACGGCTTACTAAATTAAAGGCATTCACCAAGTCTATCTTCAGCACAGTGAAGCCTTCAACATGCCAATTCTCATCGACACAATCTCTAAGACCATGAGCAATTATATCAGCACCAGCTGCACAAGCAACACCCCGCTGGAGTGGATCAAAGAACTCAGCAGCTTTAACTTTCACCATGGAACACAAGCACTTCCCCACTAAGCGACGAAGTGCCTCTCCCACAGCAATAGGACGAACATCCATATTATTTTATTAATGGATTATATCAATACATGTATGCCTCCTATGTTGAATAATGATTACTGTAGGTGTATAATCCAGGTTCATGTATTCTTGCGGTGTTGTATTGTTATCATTAATATTTTTATATACACTCAATAGTAATAATAAAATAAAGGCATCTAGGCTGGCAATCACCTGCTCCAAGCCAAAGTTGGTCGTTATAAATTATCTTTACGGCAGGCTGAACACTTGCCTCATAAGATCAATTTCTTCGGCCATCCTTAATAGGATGGTGTCCACATGAATTTTGCGTTTGTGTGTTATTTATGTATCAGTGTATTGAATATATTGTATCTCAATGGAAATGTGTTTTTTTTTTTCTGTGAACTGAGGGTGTAATATCTTTGAAGGTAATACTTGTGTGGAAGGATCTGCATATCACAGTAATTTAAACCACAGCTAACACTACACAGACCGGACTGATTGATGGTGAGGCAGATGATAGCAGACATAGTAACTCTGTAAATGGACTCTGTTGTTAATACAAACAGGCAGTTTATTTGAACTATTGCCAACACGACCACACACACATCATACACAATACACACACATACAGTACACAACACACAAGCACATACACACACCTGACTGATTGAAGGTAGAGGGTGAGATATCACTGGAGGTTGTGTTGGTGTAGAAGGACTCTGTATACCAAGACAGTTCAGTTTAACTCTTTCACGGGCAACAGAGCAATATTGCACCACAGGTGCTATACTAAAGCCACTCTGTTTATCTAAACCGTTAACACTTTTGTAGTGACAACACATTGGGAAAGTTGTTTCCTGGTCATATTAGCGTAAGTTGTTTGCAAACTAGGTTTCCTGCAACGCGGAAATGCTTATTTCGCACTACATGTGTACCGCAATAATTGGCTTCACCCGCAAAAGAGTGAAACTGCACCATATTAAACACACACATCCACACACACTCATCCACACACACCCATCCACACACCCATCCACACACCCATCCACACACCCATCCACACACACCCATCCACACACACCATCCACACACCCATCCACACACACTGGACATCAACATACTACTCGGGGCTGACTATTACTGGGAACTTGTGGCCGGAAACATACGTCATGGAGCATCTGGACCCACAGGCATTGAAACAAGGCTTGGATGGGTATTATCTGCCAGGATATGACGACAAACATACAACTGTCAACCTGTTTGCATCTCATGTTCTTCGCGTTGATACAGCTCCAGTCAACTCCTTAGATGAAAGGTTGAAGATGTTCTGGGAACTGGAGGCACTAGGGATTAAGGAAGACAAACTGTCAGTATACGAGTTCATAGAGAGCATTGAACTGCGAGATGACAGATACTGTGTCAAACTACCAAGGAAGGATCCCTATTGCACTCTACCGAGCAACTACGACCTTTGCCAGAAGCGTCTGTATGGGCTGCTGAGGAGACTCAAGCAGGACACTCGCCTTCTGAAGGAATATGATGGAATGATCAGAGACCAGCTAACCAAGGGCATAGTGGAGGTAGAGGGAGACCAGACACATCCAGAGCACAAGAGGATACACTACCTGTCACACCATGCAGTGATCAGAGAAGAAAAGAGGACAACGAAGCTACATATAGTGTATGACACATCTGCAAGGTCTACTGGTTATTCGCTGAATGACTGCCTCTATGTCGGACCCGTATTTGATCAGTACATAATGGACATTATGTTGCGGTTCCGCCTCCAGAAGGTGGCATTGACGGCAGACATAGAGAAAGCCTTTCTGATGATTACTGTGGCTGAAGAAGATAAAGATGTGTTGAGGTTCCTGTAGATAGAAGACATAGAGTGTGAGACCCCACGGATCAGTGTCCTCCACTTTGCTCGGGTTGTCTTTGGTGTAGCATCAAGTCCCTTAAATGTGACAATCAGACACCACATTCAAGACTACCAGGCTGATGATCTATCATTTGTGACTAAATTCCTGAATTCTATCTAAATAGATGACCTCACATTTGGAGCAGATAGTGTCGACGACGCAATTGAGCTATATACCAGGTCAAAACATCGACTAGCCAAAGCAGGTTTTAATTTGAGGAAGTTCTCTTCAAACTCCACAAACCTGTTAGAGCGTATCGGGCAGAAGGAGCAGCACCAGGCTGTAGTATCACCAATACACACTTCAAGAGGATCAATCGTTTGCAAGGCTTACACTTGGTGCCAATCCATTCCTACCCCAAGATGGACAAAGAGTTCTTGGTCTGCATTGGGATTCGGGCAAGCACCGACCAGTTCATCTTCGACGTCAGTCATGTGGGCAAGGATGCAAACCTGGAAACGAAGAAGAGAGACATTGTTAGCCTGACTTCGAGGATTTTTGACCCGATGGGAATACTTTCCCCAATATTAACCATCTGGTTTAAGATACTATGAATTCCAGAAGATTTGTGCATCAAAATTGGCTGGGATGACTATGTCTCAGGAGACCTGCTGAAGGAGTGGAAGTCCTTGGTACATGGACTAGCCCAGACCTCTCTACTGTGTATCTCAAGATACCGTTTGCTTCATGTCGAGTAAACAGACGCAGTCTAAAGTCTGCAGGGATTCTCTGATGCCTCATAGGAAGCCTATGCAAGTAGTCTATCTGAAATCCGTGACCCCACATGGAGTTCACGTCACATTTGTAGTATCCAAGACCAGGGTTGCCTCCGCCAAGGGAGTGACCATACCCAGATTAGAACTACTTGCAGCTCTACTGTTGTCCAAGCTGGTGGTGAGTGTAAGTCATGTTCTAGAACCAGGAACCCCATTAGATGAACCTTCATGCATGCTTCACTGACTCCAAAGTAACCTTGTTTTGGATTCAGAAACGAACCAAGGAATGGAAACAGTTTGTCCAAAACAGAGTGTGTGACATTAGGCGACTGTTACCAGTAGACGTTCAGAAGCACCGCAGCGGACACGAGAACCCAACAGATATACCCTCCAGAGGCATGCATTTGGCAGAACTTGCAAATAATCCACTGTTGTTAAATGGACCAGAATGGCTTTGTGATTCTGGAGGAGAGATATTGCAAGTTGATGAAGACTCAGTTCCAGAAGGATGCTTAGATCAAATGAAGGATGGAAGCTGCCAACTGATGCAGTCATCTCACAATCTGTTATCCATTGAAAATGGTGTTGTCAACTCAATAATTGAGTGTACAAACTTTAGCACACTGAGACGATTGTTGAGAGTCACTGCGCATGTCCTCAAGGTTGTTGAGATATTGAAGGCTAAGATTGGTAAGGGAGACGCTGAACTTACCATCACCACTATGGCCAAGTCAGAATTGTACTGGGTCAAGATAGTTCAACACAGAATAGAGACCAATGTATGGTTTAGCACCTGGAAACAGCAATTCAAGATGTTCATGGATGAAACTGGATTATGGAGATGCGGAGGCAGACTGACCAATGCAGATATACCACAGCCCTCAAAACATCCAATTCTACTGGAGATCACACACCTTTTCACGACCTTGATAGTGAAGGATTGCCATGAGGGTCATTCCATGTCAGATCACCCAATGACCCTTAGTTTATAACACTGCACCCTCTCAGAATTAGATGAAATTTGGTATAAATGTTAAGTATCACTGGGAAAGTTATCACACCAATTATCACCTTTTGTGATGAATTAGATTAGAAGATAATTAATTTTAAATCTTTATATACCTTTCTGACCTTCTCAACACTTGCACCCCCCTTTTGTATTAAGAGATGATCCAAACATATCGTGTAAGGTATCATTTTGAAGCTCAGAGCATGACAAATCACATGGTATTTTTACTTCAATGCTATAGATTATATAGTTAGTATAATTGTGCAATGAATTATTTAACCTTGTGTCCCCTAAAAAGGATAGGTAGTTATTAAAAATGCCACCATTTCCCAGAAAGCCCTACCATTCTAGTTCATAAAGAAATTAAAAATACGATGGCAAATCATGCTGTTAACATACCATACATTTTCCTAGGAAGACTATTTTTTCAAACGGTTTGATTTCAAGGCCAATGTGGCATTGCGAGGCTTCATGTGTTAATTATTCATGATTTCTGCACACTTGTGGTATTAAATGTAAACAGAACATAGGCGCATGAAGCCTTACGTGGCTAATAAACAGCTGAGCGCTTCCTGTTCTGCAATACGCGTGTCGTGCATTTGAAATCGTGGCAGCTTTGGAACCCTTGGAAAGTGATTTGCCATTACATACACTAAAGTCCAAACGGTGCGCAGTTTCCAATGAGATCGAACTTCTTTCGTTGCGTTCCAAGTTGGTTTCGACTGATATTTGTGACATCATGAGCAAGAGTACCTGCACAAGTACTCCGTTCTACAGAGAAAGTGCTGCAATGTCTTTGATCAGCACAAAGACTGCAAGCCATGAAAGAAGTCACTAAGGGAGATCACTAGTGAGTGTAGGGCAAGTGCACTGAAAAGTGGGCATCTCCCTCGTTCCAGGAGACAAACTTTGCTCATTGTGCAGGACACACTTACAGAAATTGTCTGTCCAAGCTCCTGAAGAGCTCCCCACACTTGTTGATTTACCAATTCCTGGTCCACCAACATCTTATTTGAACAAACATCTCCCTTTGTCTGCTTCCACCGAATCTACTTCTGATGACAGTGTTGTTCATGGAGTAGATATTGAGGAAGTTATTCACTATTTAAACCTCACTCCAGTGAAACTTGGTAAGGTTGAACTATTCAGTACTAACCGCACCATCAAGGGAACACTGAGGTATCATCGCTATGTTCCATAATCAACTAGCACCCTAGCAGTGCATGAAATATCCTCTGGAGAGAGGACTGCTGTGGTTAGTGTTGTGGGGTCATTGCAGATTGATACCTCTGATGTGACCAAGGGCAGCTACATTGCATGTATGTACGATGACGAGGTCTGGTTTGGCTGTGAAGGATATATCTGAGGAGTTTTGTGAAGTTTTCATGCATCCTAGTGTTGGAATTAGTAGTTATGTGTTTCCTGAAAAGGATGACACTTGTTGGATTTGTGAAAGTTACATTCTTTGCACGATTGAACACCCCATCCTAACCAGTGGAAGAGGAGGGTACTCCATTTCACAGGAATCAATGTCCAAGGCTACAAAGGCTCATAATTTGTGGGAGAAATAGGAGTGTAATATCACATCCACATTACACTGTTGTATTTGTGTGTAATTATATACTTTTCTTGGCATACTCTATAGTAAACGAATACATTACTGTGACAGTGGTTACTATTTTATGTCAGGGAATAATAATGTTATCATTTGCCACCAATTTTTTTAAATAATGCAGTGCTAGAATGGTAGGGCTTTCTGGGAAATGGTGGCATTTTTAATAACTACCTATCCTTTTTAGGGGACACAAGGTTAAATATTTCATTGCACAATAATACTAACTATATAATCCATAGCATTAAAGTAAAAATAGCATGTGATTTGTCATGCTCTGAGCTTTAAAATGATATCTTACATGATATATTTGGACCATCACTTAATATGAAAAGAGGGTGCAAGTGTTGAGAGGTCAGAAAGGTAAGAAAAAATAAAAACTTGATTATCTCCTAATCTAATTCATCACAAAAGGTGATAATTGGTGTGATAAATTTCCCATTGATATTAATCATATATACCAAATTTCATCTAAATCTGAGAGGGTGCAGTGTTATTGACTGGGTGATCTGACATAGAATGACCCATGAGAAGGTCATGCACAATGGCATGCGGGAAACCCTCTCCGAACTTAGAACCAGGTACTGGATTGTCCAAGGACGGAGTTTCATCAGACAAATACTGCATAATTGCTTTGTCTGCAAGAGGATGGAAGGGCGACACTACGGCATCCCACCATCACCACCACTGCCTGAGTTCAGAGCACAGCAAGCACAACCATTTTTGTTGTGTGGTGTGGACTAGGCTGGACCCTTGTACTTGGAAGACAGGCAAGGTTTGGATCTGCCTGCTGTGTGACGCGCTGTTTACCTGGAGCTAGTCCCAGACATGACAAATGATGCCTTCTTACAGTGTTTCAGGTTTACTGCGCACCGCGTGGTTCCTTCCAGAATGATTTCTGACAACACCAAGACTTTTAAGTCAGCCGTTCGTCTCATCTACAAGTTGTTACATCCCCAGAAGTTCTGCAACACGCATTTGATCTGGAACTACAATTTGGAAAAGGCCCCCTGGTGGGGCGGGATGTTTGAGAGGATGATTCGCTCAATGAAAATGTGCTTGAAGAAGACGATTGGCGGAGCTACTGACAGTGATGACCACCTAAGGAGAAGGCTCACTTAACTCATGACCACTGACCTACATGGCATCTGAAGACCTGGAGAAGTCAATCACTCCCTCACACTTATTGATAGATTGCTGTCCTTAATTGAACACCAGAGTGATCCTGACTTCAGCCTTAAATCTACTACTGTACAGTTGTTACCACCCAACAAATGAGACACATGAAGCTAGTGTTGGAGCACTTCTGGAAACGATGGCTGAACGAGTACTTAAAGAAGTTGAGAAATGTGCATTGTTATGCAAAGCAATCCTGAGGGTCTGGCCATGTTGGAGTTGGCGATATAGTGCTAGTGCATGATGCTGACCATTCCAGAGTGCTTTGGAGGACTGGGGTGGTGAAGAAACTGATATCTGGACAGAATGGAGTCACGCGAGGAGCCATCATTCGCTTATCATCTGCAAAGGGTCGAGTAACTCTGAGGCACCCACTTCAGCTACTCCATCTATTAGAAATGTGTGCACAAGGTCAAGCTTCAAGTGCAGCAGATACAGATGTTGCTTCAGAAGTGGATTTCAGCAATTCTACTACAGAGCTGAAGGTCAAGGAACGAAGAGGACAACCAAGAGAAGCTTCAAGGCTCACCCAAGAAAAAATAAAACAGTGTCTGAACTGCATTGATATTTACCTGTTATTGACTAGTCAGTACTAGTCAACATGGGGAGTGTTGAGAATCGGTTAATTGATTGTGCAATTTGTAATCGCGCAAGTGAAATTTGAGACTGTGCTCGAGCAAAAGGAAGGCATTGAACCATTACCTGAGAACTGTTTCGTATACTACCATTCAGTACACAGCTATGTAACATAAGTCAAGTAATATGTTGGATCCTCTTATGAAGAGATCGGTGTACGATACTTGTGCAGGGAAGTGGTGCCAATTGGGACACATCACCGTTAATAGGACACAAACTCTACTGACAATTCATCACTAGGAATATTTCAGTCCAGATATGTTGCATTTTAATAATATTGCATGCAATGACGTTGAATGACACAATCAACATCCTCATAAAACACTGGTCCTCAATAAATGTGTAATATTTTAAACTTTCTCTGCAAGAACGTTGGTGCTATATAGGACGGACAGCAATGGTAATGTAAAAAGCAAAGAAACAAGGTTTGAGGGCAAATGAAATAGACCTATATTAGCACACTCAAATGTCACATTAAGGTGCTAAATATATTGTAGGTCTATTTCATTTTTCCTTTTCAATGTTTCCTTGCTTTTTACACCACCCATTGCCTTCCAACCTTTTATACCACCAACTTTCTTGCAGAGCTTGTTATGCCCATGATGCCACATTTACCTTTCTATCACTTGTAACTTCATAGTTTTAGTCAGCTAGAGAGAGGACCAGTCAACCAACAGTCAGCAATAATTAGCCTTTGTAGGAACAAATGAACCAGTGGTTTCAAATCAATTGGCACAACCAGTACCACCAGATTAAACAGCCACAACAAAGGACAAAATCAATTGTTGTCCTGAAGCTCATCATGACCAACAATGAGTGAATGTTATGAGAACTAAGGGCATTCCCACACGAAGGTTCTCAAACCACATCAATCTGGTTCAATTCGTGTCCGCACTAGGCGGCTGAGTAGAAATTGTCATATAACATAAAAGAGACCCAAAAAAGAAAATAAACTCATGTTTCCCGCTCCTATACATGTGACCATGTTGCGGACTATCGTATCACATCCGTCCCCCACCTTCCCCCCTCCCCTCTCCCCCCTCCCTCCACCGTGCAGCTCTGCAGTCAAATACGGTCAAATTCCCATGTACGATTAAATGCGTAGAGTAAGGCACCAAAACCGGTCTTACCGTTGAATTCAGACTTCTCAGCAAACGGTTAGCCCAGACCGTACAGACAAGCCTGACCAAAGGGTATAAAAGGAAGAAAAATAAATTAATTAATTAATTAAATAAACAGTGAGCCCTTGTTCAAGATCAAAATACTAACTCTCCAACTACGTCTGCTACGACACCACGCTTTCATACTTGAAATGGGTTGCGCATGCGTATAATGCTATCCTAACGAATGCCCACTGAAATGGTTCCCACGGCTGTTTCACACACGCAGCAATGGAAGAATAAAGATTCAGTACCGTAAATGATTTTATTCCTCATTAACAAGCCGTGGTTTTGAATCTAAGTTGGTATCTATACCGTCCAGAAATATCTCTACCACTTGAAGCTACATGCACAGCCATCTTTTTCCACAATTTAAATGTAATCTTAGATGGCTTAAACTATTTCGTACGCAAAAGAACAAAATGGTTTTTGTAGTCACACGGTGCTCTAGAGGGTTTCGACTTCAGAGCTGTTAGAACTTGTGCTAGTAAGTTAAAACATGTTATGTTGTAATGTTGAGGCTTTGAGCAGAGAGGGTACAATACAGCTTTGAAATGCGTGACTAATTGATACAGGATGGAGTTTCATAGCCATAGGTTGAATAGCGCAGAGTGTGCCGAAAGAACCGTATAGAATTGTTTGTACTACAAAGAGCTGAAACTGTTTTTTGCAGGTGATATACATGTACATCACGATAATAGCCAGGTCCATCCACTATCATTCTGCAAGCTTTGTAAGCTAGATCCAGAATGAATACTCAAGGTCCAAGCTCGGAAGATCAGCTCTGTAATCCTTTAAAAATTGAAGGCTCACCAATCTGATGACTGTGAATTAAGCTAATGCAGCTAGCACTCTATGGCGCGCGCAATAGATATCAACATTCATAAACAGGTTCAGTTGTTGGGTCCAGTAAAAGGTGGTGCAAGTCCTAAAGCTAATGCCTTGTGCGACAAGCTTTTACCTCAGTCCATCATAAAACATATAGAACATATTGCACCTGTAACTTTCAACTTCGTCCAACAAGGTGTACAGCTAACTTCCACTTCACCCTTCTTAGCATCAGATTGCCTTGAGTGCCCAATCTACCTTGGAGTTATTTACAAGCCAGTAGAATTGCCATTCCAGAGTGTGATCTGTGATAGGTTGGGTGAAGGCAACTGCAAAGGTTGAGTGTTTTTCTTGTTCAACCAGTTTAATGCCTTCTACTCTACGACCAGCACCTGATATTCCTGCATTTCTTAACTGATGTACTGCATGGTGTGTTGCAATGTCTGCAGCAAAGACATGCCATGCAGCTGAAGCATATTTCCTTAACACTAGTCTGCAATAAGCGAGGCAGTGATTTGCAGATAGCAGCATCTGCAGTAAAAAGGATGCTTTCAAAATGTCCTGAACCAAATGTCATTCAAATATATACAATGGTAGAGTAAGCAACAATTAGTTTATTCTAGTTATTAATGTAATACTTTGTCTATTATAGCCAATAATTCTAGTACATGTCCATACTAGAGGTCAGGGCTCAGCAAAAAAGCCTCTAAGACAGTTCTGCATCACCATCAACAAGCTAAACACATGCTCAATGGAACACCTATACAAGTGTAAAAGCTGGAATCACACAAGATGTCCTACCTAGTGAAGGTCTAGCCATGAGGGTTGACCAAGGAATACCATGGAATAAACTGCAAAGTATTAGAAGGTATGAATGTGATACTTTTTAGCAGTACAGTACATATAAATTGTACTAATCAAGTTACGGACATGATACATTCAAGATTCTTTATGGATCAAGTGTGTTAACACACATATATTGTAGTTAAATGACTGAACTAAAGACATGCATCAGCACATAGTTTTTTAAAAGCATCTGGCAATGCATGATACATGTAAATGTCTTTCTGAGTAATGGCATTGCATTTATGCATGTACATGTAAGTGGCTTAAGGGTCAGGAATTGCAAGGAAGAGAAACTCTAACAAATTGCAAAGAATCAGATCGGTGACAATATTGATGCTGAAATTGCCCCTTTCTTCATTTCCAATTGACGCTGGTGGGGAAGAAATAAGAAGTGTGTCTCATGTCTTTTTCCCCAACATTAATCAAATTATCACCCAGTTACTGAAACAGGTTAGTCATAAACGTGTGCCCAGTAATATTATATTAATTGGGATGTGCAAATACATGTACAGGTGTGGTTTACTGACATGGAACAACGGTGTAATACCAGCAACAGAGATGTGGCTGAAAATTTGGGGGTGACAGGGTGGAGGGTCATTTTAAATGAAATTTCAAATCGTTAATACTCCAACAATAAATTCTGTATACAATACATGTGTGTTTTTGTGCTTTGAAGCACCAGACAGCATGACAAATCTCCATATAGCATTTGACTGATTCAAAGATCGGATTGAATCACTTCTAACCATGAAATGGATGTGAAGTACAGTTTTTCCTTATTACAATAGAATTTGAATTTTTTTGTAAACACGCAATAGAAACGAACGCGTGCACGGAAATGTATGAATTCAGTGCCTTACATCTCCATGACAGATACTCCGTTTTTCAGTCAGTGCTTAAGAGCAATGTGTAGAGAACATTTCAGACTCTTGAAATCTTGAAAAAAACATGCATTAGGTCCCTTGTTGCAGAAATGATCCCATATACTGGAACTTTATAATGTATGCGCTACGTCCATTTTCGCGGAAATGATCCCATATTATATTAATTTTAACCTTTTGATCACAGGACGACACCTTTGCTTGATATGTCCACTCGAAAGTATGCAGTTACATGAAAATACCGTCTCCAGTAAAAATGCCCTGTCCTAGTAGATCAGTGGAATTCATCCTACAGTGCCATCAAGATTTTCTGAGAGCAGGAGAGATCATCAAAACACAAGCAAAACTATACTTGAATTGCATTGGTCCACCATTCTGCACCATTCCAAGTAAGTACCTCATTTCAATAAATTTATTATTCAGTTTCAATGTGCAGGTTTGCTTACCAGGACTACATATAACACAGGGCATCTGATGGAAGAAAAATGCCATCAGATGAAAAGCTAGCTGCTTTGACACAAGGTGACATTTTCTGTGATACATCTGCTGGATTTTTCAAGTACACCAATTAATGCTTGCAAAGAACAAAATAAAAGCATTGGATACTGCTAAACAACAGTTATCTGTATTGGTGCAGCACTAATCTATCCTAGGATACATTTTAATACTATGATTCTACTCCGCCATAGATTGTCCTAGGTTGTTTAAATGTTAAAATACACTTGCAGGAATCATGAAAAACTATGAATGTGCCTTCTCTCGCTTGTTTATCGTGCATGTGTGATAATTGCAATTGGTGTATGTGTAAATTTATACCAAGTTTAATGAATGCAGGCAATGTGTGTATTTGAAGCTGCAATTGGTGCATAATTACATTTATATCGTCTTTAAATACAAGCTATGCATGTACTTAAGCTAGCAAGTGGTTTCCCCCCCCCAAAAAAAAAAAAAAAGGCAATCAAGCAGGCTACAACTGAAGTGAGCTAAATTTTAAAAAGATGTGAGTTACACACAAAATAGAAAAAAAGGAAAAGACGATTGATTTTTGGGGATGGTAGCTACAACTGATGATATGCAAAATAAAAGAATTAATTAGTTAAAGTCTTCTGAGTGTGTTTTAAACTGCATTTCTCAAATGCAGCCTCAGGATTGTTCAATTACTATGCATGTGCACTGTGTATGTGGCATATGGACAAGATGAGGAGTGGAGCCAGACGTTGAAGACTATGGTTGTAATGTATACAGAATCAAAAAAGATCCTTGGAATGAATACATCTAGTATTAATTTGATAATTCAGTTTTAAAATCACTAATTTCTGACAGGCCAGCAACATAGTAATGTTATGAGTATACTATTCACTGCAAAAATAAAAAAAAAACAAGTTGATTCAATTCTTCAATCCCTATTACTTAAAAATATGTTGGCCAGTGTAAGGTATAAATCAATTGGAAGTCAAGAATTGATTCCATGCTTGTTTAATTCTATTTATTTATTTCTGTTTACAATTATGCACACTAATGATTTTAGGACTTGCCCTAGCAATTGCCCTCACTAGTACAATGTTCAGACATGAATGAAATTCAAAGATGGCTTGAGATCTTGATGTTGAACAATGGATGGCAAGCTTTGATGCCAAACTAGAAAAACACTGCTGCACCTCCCTGCCCTATATGATTCTACCACAAGTGGGATGCATACCACACCCCAACGCAGCACACTTGGTATCATTGGTGGTGCACTTCCTCAGCTCAGCTGCCTCTAAGGCTGCACCTGCTGATGCCCTTGCTGCAGACAATATATTATAGCTGCCTGTCTCTTAACAATGGTGCACAAGCACTTTCCTGTAAGCCACCTCAAGGTCTCTCCCACAGCAATGGGTCAAACATCTGGTAACAGCCAGATTTCAATTGATTCTGTGCAGTCAGAGAACCACCAGCCATGAACTTGGCAGGACTTTCCCAGATGCCACAGCAAGGAGAAGATGGAAATAGGAAGTGGGTAATGACAACAGCATCCTAAAGGTGCTGCACTCTTAAGTCTGAGGGACCTTCATGATACCAAAAGTATGGCTAGTGTTTGAAAACAACCCATCTTGAGCAAGGGAAATTGCCAACTGCCGAGTGCTGGTCTCTCCAGACCTAGTACATGGCTTAGAGGAAGAGCTTACCCGACTTCTAGCAAAATTCCATAGTCCTGCATGCTCACCTACACCACCTGTCACTGAATGGATCAATTGGTGCATGTCTTCACTGCCACTTTGTTTATGTGTTGTTCTGTTTTATTTATTTTTTCAAGTTTGCAAAACAGCAGCTGCATACTGTCACACACACATATGAGTTAAGCAAGATTCTGCCACTTTTTAGTTTAGCAGATGCCAGTATTTCACAACAGATATTCCTACCTTGCTTCTGGCTTATAATGTTATAATATTATTTGTGTGTTTAATAATAAGCTTCTTCAATAATCATCATCATTATTATCATTATTATGAGTCTCAGTAGGTTTTTAGCCTCCGAAGTGTGGAAAAGGACAGTTCAGCAGTTACCCGAATAGTAAAAAAATAATAAACTTTAACAACTTGGCCACATCTGAAAATACTCCAACAGCATTATTAATTATGCAAACTGTGAGTGGGACCCCTGAAGATAGCATACGCATCACTGAATATTGATTCTGCAAGTGGGGGAACGAAAAGATACCCCCCCTCCCCCGTTATGCAATGGTGCCATGATACTGTCAATGAGTGGTGTGAGGAATGATGGTGAGTGTGAGGATAACAGTAAGGAGGTGGATGACACAGTGATGAGGAGGTGGATGACACAGTGATGAGGAGGTGGATGACACAGTGATGAGGAGGTGGATGACACAGTGATGAGGAGGCGGATGACACAGTGATGAGGAGGTGGATGACACAGTGATGAGGAGGTGGATGACACAGTGATGAGGAGGCGGATGACACAATGATGAGGAGATGGATGACACAGTGATGAGGAGGTGGATGACACAGTGATGAGGAGGTGGATGACACAATGATGAGGAGGTGGATGACACAATGATGAGGTGGATGACACAGCGATGAGGAGGTGGATGGACGATGATGAGGAGGTGGGTGGGATGATAGTGAGGATGATGGTGAGGTGATAGATGGGATGGTGTGGGTAATGGAGAAGTGCATGACCACATCATACGTAACAGTGTTCCAGATATGACAATTGGCATGCAATATCCTATGGAACATGCTTTTGAGTGGCGCTCTAAGCATTCCTCTATATCATAGCTGCTTCATGCTTCTGGCATGTACCCTGTATACAGTTGAAATAATATCAATTTCTGTGTTTCATAAATAGAAATATGTTCAATCCTTTGCCCAGTCCCAGTGAGATACTTAAACAGCCCATAGCAAGTATGCTGAAAATGAAGACGGAGCACCCACAACCACATCTCCAGGTCCATAATTGAAGATGTGTACCTTTACAGTCTGAGGGATCTGCAGGGAAATTGTCACAATAGCTATATGTAATGCTGTGTAGTCATACCTCAAGCAGCAGAAGACCTGAAGCTGATACTGTGGACCGTGCTTCTGTAAAATGGCTAGTTCCTTGCAAAGACCTGTATTATTATACATCACATAGATCAATTCGTTTCCATCACAACCGTCTTGCCATTCCTCTTCCCCTTCCCATCTTTCTCCTACCCCTCCATCCCTTCCCTTATCTTATCTCCCTGTCTAAACCATTTTGGCCATCTTTATACCTCTGTCTCCTTGAGCATGCAACACGCTATACAGAAGGCAGAACATATGGGGGATGTGCTTGTCATGTTTTGAGCATATACTGAAGGGCAGGATGTATATGCGGCATTAACAGATTAATGAAATGTAATGCTTAATCTAAATTCTTCTTGCATCAGACACATTTTACCCAAACCCTTATACATCATGCTTCCCATAAAAGGATATGCCTGCACCCAGCTACGTAGGCCACATAGCCACTCCCTCCATACTACTTACGCATTGAGTTTGCAGTCATCTGATATGCATATGGCAGCCTTTATGCTGCAGCTCTGACCACTGCTATTGGTTGAAATGTGTATGATAGTGGAGAGATAGTACACCCCAGGTCTGGTGACCCAAAATGTCCCACTCAGAACATTCAATGAAGATTGGAATCCAAAGACACCTTGCTTTAGCTGGCAAGAAAAACAGAGCGTTCAATGTCAACTACCAAATGGATGAAGAACTCACTGAAATTAACTTTCCAAGTTGCATTGTGGAGTTGGCAGGTAAGGCAAGAGCAGCATTCAACTCTGAATGAAAACCGACTGGAGCGTTCTAAAAGGGGATGGGGAGGAGGCCTTTATATCTGGACTCTACAATACAGACTGAGCATTGCAGGTGCAATACATTGGTACAAACAGGTAAAAGCTTGCACACATAGCTGTATGCATACACCTCATTGCCTCTGCCCCAATGCCTCGCTCCCATCCAACTATCATACTATGTAGGTATTCATCATTACATCTCTGGAGAGTTACCGTGTTAAGGGTGGTGACTGTCGAATCCGGAGTAAACTGGAAATTTAAAATGTGGTCGGGTAATTGGAAAAGCATTTAGTATCATTTGCAGTCCACTATACTTACCGGGACAGGGATTGCTGCGCACACCCAAGAAAGTGTGACAGCTGCCACCAGCAGTACCTTGCTACTTGCCCTCTTCATGCCTTTGCTCTGTGAAGCAGGTTTCTTCAGTCTTGTATGAAGGTTCAAAGCGTCCTTTTTATATGCATCCTCTCATTCAATATGTTTTGCTATCAATTATGGGGGCTGGATTTTCCTGTTTGCCAAACATCCTACAACAACAAACAGATCCCTTCTTTTGTGGTTGCTTGTTTTCAAAACAACCAACGTAATCACATTCTGACCAGTGAGTGAGAATGAATTGTCATTTCTGTGACCATAACCATAGCTGCAAGTGACGTGATTGTGGAGGGCAAGATGGTGACTAGCTGGAGAGATGTCACGTATGGAAATGTTCAGTTCAGAGGTGGCAATGGCAGCATCCATTGAACAATTGTAGTCATTGGAGGGAGGACCAAGGGATTAGGGATGGGCATGAATACTGATGTACTGATGTGTCTTTAATTATGGGTCAGTCATCAAATATCCCCTAACCAGATGACCTCATACCCGTAATGCTATTATTGACTTGAGATCAGCTAAACCACACATGACCACACACACACACAATACCACACATGACCACACACACACACACACACACACACACACACACACACACACACACACACACACACACACATACAACCCTAGACACATGGTCTGAAAGCATCACCATGAAGGTGCTCAGATAAAATTACTAGCTCCCTCTCCTAAATCTTGCCATGTTTGGTAACAACTTGCACCACTGTTTTCAAGATACAGTTGATATGTCGGATGTTGCTTGGCGACAAACCCAACTACGGTAAAGCCAATGACTAAGGCTAGGGGTGCTGTGGCACCTGTATCACCACTCATCTGCTGCCTGGTAGATACTTGGGGCCTCAGTGTGTCACCTCTTGTCACAGTCCATTGGTTTGATTAACAGCCCTCCCTTGCAACCCGATGCAGATGCCCTTGTACAGATGTGGTTACATCATCCCAATGTTACCCAGCAAATTAGAGGACCAGCACACAGTTTGCTGAGCTACATCATTGCCTGCTCTCAATCTCCTCCCCACATGTGTCTCCTTGGCAGTCCTTCCCCCAGACTCCTCACCACATGTGTCACCTTGGCAGTCCTTCCCCCAGACTCCTCACCACATGTGTCTCCTTGGCAGTCCTTCCCCCAGACTCCTCACCACATGTGTCACCTTGGCAGTCCTTCCCCCAGACTCCTCACCACATGTGTCACCTTGGCAGTCCTTCCCCCAGACTCCTCACCACATGTGTCACCTTGGCAGTCCTTCCCCCAGACTCCTCCCCACATGTGTCTCCTTGGCAGTCCTTCCCCCAGACTCCTCACCACATGTGTCACCTTGACAGTCCTTCCCCCAGACTCCTCACCACATGTGTCACCTTGGCAGTCCTTCCCCCAGACTCCTCACCACATGTGCCACCTTGGCAGTCCTTCCCCCAGACTCCTCACCACATGTGTCACCTTGGCAGTCCTTCCCCCAGACTCCTCACCACATGTGTCACCTTGGCAGTCCTTCCCCCAGACTCCTCACCACATGTGCCACCTTGGCAGTCCTTCCCCCAGACTCCTCACCACATGTGTCACCTTGGCAGTCCTTCCCCCAGACTCCTCACCACATGTGTCACCTTGGCAGTCCTTCCCCCAGACTCCTCCCCACATGTGTCACCTTGGCAGTCCTTTCCCCAGACTTAACCTCCTTCTCGATCCACCTGGAGGTCCATGTTGTTGTTTAATGGTGGTTAGGTGAGTCAAGGTGTCTACACTGCCCACCTCATTCCTTAGCCACCCGCATTCTTTCATACAAACATGCTGGTATGCCACAACAGAGTTTGAAATGAGTTCTTGTCAACCTGCATGTGTTGGAGCCCAGGTGGAAGCGAGGTCATGAGGAACGACAAAACACGACCAGTTGATAAACAATGAATCCCACTTCGGCAGTGGCATTAGAATAAATCGGTGAAATCACAGCTAGGTCAGGGCTGCCGGCCTGCTGCAGTGCCAATTGTGATGGTGGTCATGGCTATACCCAAATTGAACACTTTATGCCTGCACGACAAAACAACTCAACCAGGACCTGACCAGCTGCTGCATGTGAATCCAAAGAGTGATCAGAGCACAAAGATCCTGCTGATGTATACTATCGTACAACAGTACTCCTCAAGATAGGTGAATGTACACTAGTGAATAAACAAATGCGTCAGAGCTTCAGACACGTACCAGCTGCAATCACTCATATAATCATAGTCACTTAATGCTCCATAACGGGACACTCATAATCATACTAGTGGCATCCCCAGATACTCCATTTAACTGCAGCAGAATTGTTGTCAGAAGACGCTGACAGCCCCGCGTTACTTCCTCCTCCTCGTGACCTGGTCAGTGCTGCAAAATTGACCCTTCAGAAGAGCCATCAATGCGGAATGTCTGTAGTACGTACGATATATTCACCTGTGTTGATGGGCGTGGTTACTACGTGATAGCAAGACGCGGGATGACGGTACCACGCGTGCCATCGATTCGATTATATTAGATTGTTATTACAGCGAGGTAAATGGCGTCACAGCTACGCCAATCCCCTCCCGACAGGGAACCACTGGTGTCAGGGAGTACTGCGAAGGAGCTAATGGCCACTGCTAGCATCAGAGACGGCGCTTCAGGTATGAGCCGACCGTACCAAACGGTTACGCGACGCCTGAGTGGTGCAATGACGTTACGTGCGCGTACGTGAGTAGTGGTGCTGATACCATTCGTGCCATCCCATCTCGCACTGTACCCGGCCCATCTTGTGCACTGTACCCGGCCCATCTTGTGCACTAGTCCACGCTTGTAATACATACACTGAGTACACGGTGCTACTAATTGCTTGTGTGGTGTACGTGTCATCATGTATTTCCAACTGAGATAATGTATAAATTATTACGATGCTGTTGACCCTTGCAATCTTCAGCTGGCACGGCACCTGTGTCCAGATTGTGGTACACGGCCAATAAGTACCGCCTGCGTTACGTAGGCGTTATTTATCGCTTGCGTCACGGATGCGGTCGAAATGGCGTATCGCAGGCGATTGTTGTGAAGTTACGATACGGAGGCTATGATCTTACAGAATACGGTAGCGTGTAAAAATTTTGCGTAACGCAAACGTAATGCACGGCTCTGTGACGCAGGCGATTTCGAAAAAAGGTGTTACGTGTGCGATACGCAACCGTATCGGACTGTACCCTATAGCCTGTATTATGTCCGCGCGAATCAAAGTGAGAAAAGAAGTTAAAATATTAAGCTGTTGCCATGTAAGGTATCTATATTAGAAGCTGAAATATGAATCGCCACATCTGTTTTCAAATTGGGGGACTAAGCAGGAGCTAGCAGTGTGTACTTGATCCTTTCTCGCATATGAACAGCTTTCTAGTTCATTTGTGTTGATGTTTAAAAAAATAAATATAAATCAGCTGAATGCGTATACACGTCGGCAATGAATAATGAACAAAATCACTTGTGAATAAATACTGAAGGACTGAAAATTCAAGTGGGTATCATCAGCCATTGTTTCATCCAAGTCCTTCGGTGGTATAAGAAGGTGCAGTAGTTATAATGGGCCCTGCATCAGCAATACTGGTAGTAGTAATAGTAGCAGCAGTAGCAGCTGGTCCTAGTCCGTGCCCAAGTGAAGGATAGTCCTGAATAGGACGCATCATCCTCCATGATAACTCCCCAGTCCTCTTCATCAATGTTGCTGTAGTATTGATCTACCCACGATCGAAAAAGGGGGTAAGACACCTGCTTAGATGAATCACAGTGCCGAATATAAAGTCACTGCAAAAATGGCATTGAAAACAAATAAACAAAACATACACACTTACAAATAAGGCCAGGTGACGCTTGTAAGCATCTTCATTATTGGAGTCACCACTGATGCTTCAAATGATGGTTGATGCAAGCTCTGTTGTTGGGACGTATAGGGACTAGAAGTAGAACGGTATGGCTGAATTCCTAAACACTGTTTAACATTTGCATAATTATTATATACATATTAAGTGGCACATGAAAACTATAGATTGTCACCTTCTTCAGTTCGAAGATCTGACAAGCTAGCATTGGCGAATCGAACTGCAGCATCGAACTTATATGCTTGAGTTCGGACCACTTGGGCAGTCAAAACCCTGGCTACTACCACCTTTTTAAAATCAGGAATTTAAATAAAACATGCACACAAGTGATTAAGTAAATTCACTAACTCGAACTGATTCCTTGGTAGGGTTCCTCTTAAGGGAGCTACAGAACAGTTTTGCAATTTGCAATTTCAATGGTTGCTGCACATGAACACCAGATATCAAAGTCCATGTATGTCATATTCACTGTTTTATGCGACTTATTAAGTTTATGCCAACAGGAGTGATAAATGCAGTCAGGTATAATACTTAATGTCTCATGCTCATGTACCTCATAAATGCTGCCCTTGATACAAAATGAAGTTTGGGTTAAATTCTGAATCAGCTGTTTTAGTTCATCCATCGAAGTTCCAAGTTCAATTTGCCTGGCTTCAACACTTCTGACAATTGTGACAAAGACTTTTGCATCGTACACAGCTCCCTGGATAATGCTGATTCCTGAAATGCAGCACCCACCGAAGAATCAAGGCTCGATGAAGGGGTTCTCGTACTTGCAAAATCAAAGCTCAATGAAGAGTCCCTGCCGCTGTTAGATGGTGACTGCGGCAATTCAGCGTTGCTAGGTAGGCTAGATGCTTCAAACACAGTCGGCGGAGGCAGTGCTGCTTCTTGTTGCCGTCGTCTACTGCTCCTTGCAATTGGAGCCCGCGGAAGATGCTGCATTTCAAAATCGACCGCAAACCGCAGTCGCACGTGAGAAAGATGGCTGCTAAATTTCGATGTTATGTTTGTCTGAAAGAGTTTGACTATAAATACAGATATGAAAGGCATGTAGAGACCACATTCCACAAAGACAAGGTTCGTCTGATGGAAATTTGTGCCTCAACTGAAGCGGAGTGGGAATCTGGAAATGTTGATACGGGTGGATCCTCTACTGTAACCGAGAGTCATAGTCCTTCAGCAATTGCTAGCGACGAATTATCACTAGCTATAGGGGACGAGGACATTGGCCATCTCGACGAGGCAGAAAAGGATTCAGAATCTAGTTCTGATTCAGGTGGGAATAATTCAATGTGGTTGTATAATATTTACTAAATAGGTTGATCATACTAACAGTCTAACTGGTATCTGCGCGAAGAGAGGAAACGGAGTAGTACTATACAGGAAGTGCAACTCATTCGTTCAGCACATACTCAAGCAGAGCGCAAGCGACTCAGGACTCTGTATGGTACAAGTGAGAAGGAGAACCACCTACTTCAGCTTCCTGTTGATTTGCATCAGTAAGTAGTTTACAGCCTCACAAATTACAGCTATTCATCTATTGTACAGGAGTACACCAATTGAATCACTCCATACATTGGGGCTTGGACCATACAAATATTTGTTGTGGGAAAAAATGGAGCAACTATCTGAAAAACAGCGGAAGTGGTAGCTCGCATTGCAGCATTACCCTCCTCAGGTCTAACTGGTGGAATTTCATCTGACATATCTAGGCACTATAAATCGTTTGTAGGTTAGCTAACTTTCATTTATGCATTCTCATTCTCTGGTTTAACTTGCAGATTATCCTATAATGTTTCATTTCGTTTGCAGGCAGAGACTTCAAGTTCTTAGCACAAATTGCGATGTTCATTTTTTCGCCTTACCTTTTTGAGGCTGAGATTGAAGTCTGGCTTGCCTTGTCAATGGTATGTAATCTTGGAAATGTGATTGTGTTTTTCATTTTGTAATTTTGTCATGCAAAATAGGTTTTCAAAATGGTGTATTGTGATGAGTTTGAACCTCAGAAGATTGAATTGTACAGAGACGTGTGTCACCGATTTGCAAGGGCTATTGATTGCTACAGCGTGACGTGGAGAAAAAAACTGAAAATTCACCTGATACTGCATCTTCCTGACAGCATGTTGAGGTTTGGGCCTGCATCTTCATTCAACACAGAAAGGTAAGTTCCACAATGTGCATGAGGACAACATATTGTATGGAACATATTGTGTTTCAGGTGTGAGAGCTACAATTCTGTTATACGGTCACGCAATGTATATAGCAACAGACAGGCCCCTAGCAATATATTGCTACTGCTTTTGCTATACAAGAAAGTATTAGATTTACCTTTTCCGGCAGTTGCTACAATACATCTGAAAGGTCTGATTTTCCTTGAGACTGAGTTAATTGTAAAGCTTAATTTTTTACTTGCAGATGTGGTGAGGACCTTGTCAACCTTTACCACACCAAAGAAGTTCAAGCCTTTTTAGATGGTGAAGTCCAAGAACGTGGGAGTGGAATTCATAAACATGGGACACTACGAAAGGTAATAATATGGGTATGAGTATGATGTAAAAAAATTAATGCGTTATGTTCTTTGTCTGTTTTTGTTTGAGATAAAATAATATTTTAACTACTTTTTTGTCATTGTTGTTGTTTACTCAATGTGTGTATGTACATATTTGTACATGTTCCATGTATGTGAGTAAATTTTTTAATGTGTGTAGGAGGTGTGTGTTTACATGTGAGCATTTGTTTATATATATGTTTGTATTTGTTTTGCAGTGTTCAGCTAGAACAAAAGCTCCATTGGCTTCAGTACCGATTACATTGGAAGGGAAAACGATGTCATTAGAAGAAATAGATGCAAAATTCACTGTTCTGTTGCCACATGGAATTTCAAACTTGACACCAGTGCAATGGGGTAGAGCGACTGTGGGAAAAAATGGACAACTTATTAATGTACAGGACTACATAGAATACAATTCTCAAGCTTCCACCTCGGTATGATGTATTTGGTATTCTCATGTGTATGACTCATATGTCTTATTGTTTTACAGGTGGGATTGGAGACTGGATTGTTTATTGGCAGCTTTCACACGGAGCAAGCAACATTTTGTTTGGTTTGTTATTTGGAGCCTGTGCTGAGTGGTACTGAGCCCGTCCTCAATGAGTGGGGTTGTTCACTGCTAACACTGACGAACGTGATTCGTTGCATAGCATCAACACTTGTCAGCTGTGCAGTCTCTGTCGTACACCAGTGTGACAACCAATGTGTCTTGGCAGAACAGGAGACAACATCTAGGATTGAACGAGTACTGGTGACACAAAAAAAAACTGTTTTTGTACATAACACAGACAACAATATGTACTGTTATAACATATTCTGTATGCATTGTTTGCCATAAAAATTAAATATTTGAGTTTATTTGTAGTCATTGTTTACCATAACTACTAGTACGGACGCGGGCGTGGTATAGAAACCACCATACGTCGCTTTTACGTATACGGGTACGTATCGGAGGCGTACACGTATGCTATACGCAAATTATTGCTACGCTTCCAAAAAAATCGGTTACCCATCGCTTGCGTTACGCTCGTAATATATCGGATCCGTGTAGCAATTCCAACGTATCCGTAACGGAATCCAATTATTGGCCGTGTATGATAATGCGATTCCGGTCACGGCGGTTTGCTCTCATTGAACGCGTGGAAAGTAGGCCCTCCGCCCCGAAAAATTGAAATGGTTTACATGCCCCATAGCAACGAACATGACAACCGATGTCCTTTAGAACCAGCTATGTTACTAAGTTCGTAAAACGCATTAACACCTAAAAGCCATACTAGAAGTGACAAACACCTCTGACCTTTATTTTAAGCATAAATCACGTGGCCTGACGTTTGTTGTCTGTCAGCTCTGGCGCTTCGAAGCAATTGACTTTCAAGCGGTGATCGCCGACCTCGCGTGTTCAAACAACGATAACGACGCTCAGGAACCGAGATAGAACTGACCCAAACTATCACGGTAAGGTTAATCGAATGCTCTATCTGTTTTTGGTACAAGCTAACGGTGACGCATTTTCTGAAGTAGTTTTCAAGCCTTAGAAAATCCGCCATTTTGGCGTCTTTTGGGGGTTGGAACTATTGCAAGTGGATGTTTATTATTTTGACAGAATGTTATCTCGCATATTAAACACTCCAAAGTGAGCTGCATCACATAGCTAAATATTCTTTACTTTCTTAGCTGGAGGAGGGATGGCAGCTAGCAGTTGTGGTTCAATGCTTAATAGATGTTCTTTAACTATGCACAGCAGATTGGAGCAAATACCAAGCCAAGTCTATTAAACTTGGCATGAATCAATTCAGCCCCCTGTTCTCCCAAAAGGCTGAAGCCAGCATGGTAGGTATTTGCCCACTGTACTGCATGATCCTCCAGGAGATGCATTTTAATGTTGTCTGTTGCTTCAGGGTATGGTAAAAGGCCAGAATAGCCTTGGAATCCACCTTCACTGGCTGGTATAAACCCTTCATGCCAGGTAAGCCTGCCAGCATCGCAACCATGCTTTTAAAAGTAAGAGCATTTGTATTTCACTCTTACCTTTCATTTTCATTTAAGAAGTGGACAACCTTATCTACCAGATGGGGAACGTAAACTAAAGGAGCTCCTTTGATTTCATCTCCACCTGGAAATGTAAAGGGGGCAACTTTCCTTTGAGGTTATCACCCACAATGTGGCTGGAGATGCGACACATCCTTTCCTCACCAGCCAGATGAATTCAAGCCACCTGAGTGAGTTACCTTTGCTGCATACATTTATGATATCATAACGTCTTAGAAGTCTCAATTTATTCCAAGGTATAGCAAGACCAGCCTTTATTGCCAATACCTGAGCTGGACCAATCTCAATGGATGATGAGATGCTTGCAGTAGCTAGCCAACAAACATTGTCGCTCTTCATCACTGAAGGTGAGAACTTCTGTTTGGATGAGGGCAGATGCTTCTCCACTGACAATACTTCGTATTCACTGCATTTCAGAGCAGCTGGTCCTTGAGCAGGCGGCTGTGGTTTGTAGCTTGGCTTTGGTGACTTGTGAATGTCATTGGCTAAGGTGAGGGTAGATATTTTGTAACCTCAGTACCAGTCAAAACACTTCCTTCCTGTAGCAAGCTGTACAACACCTTTGTCGGAACTGGTAGAGATGGCTCTCTTCAGCAGCTCAGCAGCTTGCCTCTCCTCCTCAGGTGTAAGTGATGATACACACTCATGCCCTTCATAATCACCATTTCTAATGTCTCTGTGGCAACCAGCACAATGTCTTCTAACATCTGATAGCAGCAGAGGAGTATTGCATTTGATGCTGGTCTGACATGTGACGGATCATCAACAGGGACAGCTCTCAGCGCCAGATGCTGCTATGCACTCTGTGAGGCACTTGGTGCATACCAGTGAACTGCACACATCAATTCTAGTGGCTGTGAAAAAACGTTGGAACACAGGCACACTTCAACTTCTCTAAGATCAACAGGTTGTTCACGCTGGCCAAAGGTGGACTAGGCTCATGCAATAAGCTGGTGGAGAGACAATCTTAAGAAGAGGAGCTATTAGTGCATTAGGTGCCTGGCGAACGCTTTCTACTTTTGGCCTTTTCATGTGTCCACCCACCCACATGCACGGAGTGCTCACACCATGATATCATACTATTGTATTGTTCACAAGTACATTGTTGTACCTTGCATTGATGAAATGTATGTTTGTGCCACTGAAATACACTGACTGTACACTTGTGATGCACCCCCTTCATTATGGCACATATTGTTCTCTCCATCAAATGCTTACAGAGCAAGCAGTGTTGACATCACCCCCCAGAAGTGTTGATGTCAAAAGCTATTTTCAGATCGCTTGTGAATGCATTGCATTCATACCTGATCTTTTGCTTTGCTTTGCATTTCCACAGCCTCTGTCCACACACTCTACAACACTGGGTACTTGCTCTATATGATAATTATCATGTACCAGGTATATATACATGTACGGATGAAACCACAACTTGTATCGATTATTCATGAAATACGCTCCGCTGGTTCGTGGTGAAAGAAAACGCGTCACCACTTCAGGTTCGTAAATACGTATTGCCACATGCCTCCCGATCACTACCGTAGTATGCTTACCTTCCAATTTTGTTCCTGAAGTTAACGTCGTCTTACTTTGTAATGGCCCCTTCAAAATACGTGCCGCGTGACCTTACAAAAACGGCCTGCGCGTTTTGTTTATGTGTCATGTAGACTATGCGTATAGAGTGGGCATGCTAGAAACTTAAGTACAGTGCGTGAATTTGATTTCATATTTTGATTTGCAGTTTCTGGTGAGTCATGGTACGTTTTGAAACATTGGGTGGCTATAATGAGGCGTCACTTCAGAATTATAGAGTGATACCGTAAATTGTCTAATTGTACACCCAGTTTCCAGCCGCATACAACCGTGCGGTAGAGACCCCTACATCAGCTGGGGTGTGGCAGCGGGTGGGTTGTGTTTTGTGTTTGTGTGTGTCCGATACTTTTGGTAGGGGATCCCCCCATTTCTTTGGCTTTGTACCCAAACACCTTCAAATGTGTAGCTATTCAAACTTTTACGGATGTGATCATCCCCTTCACCCCTTACCTCCCTCACCCCTCACCCCTTACCTCCCTCACCCCTTACCTCCCTTACCTCCCTCACCCCTTGCCTCCCTCACCCCTTACCTCCCTCACCCCTTGCCTCCCTCACCCCTTGCCTCCCTCACCCCTTGCCTCCCTCACCCCTTGCCTCCCTCACCCCTTGCCTCCCTCACCCCTTACCTCCCTCACCCCTTACCTCCCTCACCCCTTACCTCCCTCACCCCTTGCCTCCCTCACCCCTTGCCTCCCTCACCCCTTGCCTCCCTCACCCCTTGCCTCCCTCACCCCTTGCCTCCCTCACCCCTTGCCTCCCTCACCCCTTGCCTCCCTCACCCCTTGCCTCCCTCACCCCTTGCCTCCCTCACCCCTTACCTCCCTCACACCTTACCTCCCTCACCCCTTACCTCCCTCACCCCTTGCCTCCCTCACCCCTTGCCTCCCTCACCCCTTGCCTCCCTCACCCCTTGCCTCCCTCACCCCTTGCCTCCCTCACCCCTTGCCTCCCTCACCCCTTGCCTCCCTCACCCCTTGCCTCCCTCACCCCTTGCCTCCCTCACCCCTTGCCTCCCTCACCCCTTGCCTCCCTCACCCCTTGCCTCCCTCACCCCTTGCCTCCCTCACCCCTTGCCTCCCTCACCCCTTACCTCCCTCACCCCTTGCCTCCCTCACCCCTTGCCTCCCTCACCCCTTACCTCCCTCACCCCTTACCTCCCTCACCCCTTACCTCCCTCACCCCTTACCTCCCTCACCCCTTGCCTCCCTCACCCCTTACTCTATTCTTCATTCCTCTGTCCTTAGTGACCTCTGCAGATGGAGATCAACCTCCCAAAACTAAGACGAGAGTAGCTTCTACTTTGGATTGGATTAAGGTCGAGTTATTTGAATTCAGGATAGTAATCCCCATAGTGAGTAGTGTGTGCTTGTCATCTCCTTATTCCACTGTAACATTGTTATGTATACACCACACACACACATATGTGCACACACATGCACACACACATGCACACACACATGCACACACACATGTACACACACACATGTACACACACACATGTACACACACACATGTACACACACACATGCACACACACACACATGTGCACACACATGCACACACACATGCACACATACATGCACACACACACATATGCATACGCATTTGCACACACACATGCACACACACACCACACACACACATATGCACACACACATGCACACACACACATCACACACACCACACACACACACACATGTACACACACACGCACACACACATGCACACACACACACACACACACACACACACACACACACACACATAGTACCTGACACTGTTGTTTACACAAGCTATTTTCTTTGAATCACTGGCATTTGTTGGACACATCAATGGAACCACTCACAATGGAACAGGTATGTTGTTGGTATGTGTGTTCATGGTAGGCACTATATGGAGGTATTATATGTAGAAGAACACTGAGCAGGGGAGGGGGACCAGGTGGAAGGGGAGGGGGGACCAGGGGAAGGGAGGGGCACCAGGTGGCAAGGGATGGGGAGGGGGGGGACTAGGGGACACAGAGGGAGGACCAGGGGGCAAGGGAGGGAGGATCAAGGTTTACAAAGCTATAATTTAATCTGGAGTGGAAGTTGTGTATTAGTCTACCGGGTATGTGGGTGTGGTCAAAGTGGGGAGAGGAGACTCGCGAGAGGGTCGAGGGGGAGATAGCAGCATGACTTTTCATTCTTCATTTTCCCGTGCTCCCGCTCCTTCATTGATCACGATGATGTCACGATGATGTCACATTTCATGATGACATCATTTCATCTACAGGTTATACTACTGTCAATTACAATGATGCAGCAGGTGAGTCTGGGGAGGAGGAGCACCAGTTCTAATTGTTTGATGCACTCCCTTTTTTTTAGCTCTCGCCGTCTCAGTAAGTTGAGCCTCATTCTCGTCTACCTGCTCCTCATGGCCACCCACACTCCCACACCATGGCCACCCCCACTCCTGCACTGTGGCCCCACCCACACTGGCTCCATCCACACCATATCTTTCTCATTTTGCCAATGTGGTCTGTTATATTAATGCTTTGGAAATGGGGGATCATTCATTATTCATTAAGCAAATAATAAAAGAAGTATGGTAGTGGTCGATGCACATTACGACTTATCATGACTCGTGTATTCTGGTTAATGCACACCATCCTCCTCCCCAGATCATCAACATCACCGGGATATCAGTGGCCTATGGGCTGAGCACAGCTGTTGACACTCTCAGTTCTCAGGTGAGCCTATAGCTTCTGCCCAGACCTCGTGAGGTAATCAGACTCTGGTTGTCCTCCAGGCATTTGGAAGCAAAAATTATATCAGAGTTGGTGTGGTATTCCAGCGAGGTAGGAACTCCTCCCATTTTGCTGTCCCCCTCCTCTCTCCCTCTCCTCATGTGAACCTATTGCTGAAAACCAGTAATGTAATATGAAAGACAGGGTTAAGGCCAGAGGGTTATGGCCAGGTGACGATCTCATTGTCATACCCTGTGTGTCTGTGTTATCAATCCATTCTATTTGAGTAACGTGCTTCACACTGGCGATGCTATATAGGTCTACAAGTGAGAATAGTCAGCCATTTTGTGCTCACACACCTTTTCACTCCACACAACCTTGTGTACATGGTGATTCATCAATATTCTACACAATTGTGACAACATTACTAGTCATTTCCGTAGCAACAAAACAAAATCCATTTTGTTTCCCCACTGAACGCTAGGTGTTGCTCGTATATGCGAGTGCATGTTGGTTGTGACACAACTACATAATTAAAGTTAGTTGACACTGTGATTGCATTTAAAATCAGTTAACCAGTTAACCCTACATACACATCCATGCATGATACTTCAATTTTACACAAGCTATTCACCAAGCAGTGACTGTCTTTCATACATTCCTTGTCCCCAATTAAAGCTCTCCCCTTTCAAAATGCAGTGACTGCAACTGTCCAAAACATTCTATATCCCCAATTAATGCTCTCCTTTTGAAATGCTGTCATTGAGTAGCGCTCATGCACGTATATTCCATTTTCTCCAGTTGATGCCCCCCTATTCAGCGGTCCCAATAAATACCTCCTTTTTCAGGGCTCTTCATTCTCGGACTGTGCATGTTACCAGTTTTGGCTCTGTGGTTTAACATGGAGACCATTCTAAACCTCTTCCAGCAAGACCCAACCGTTGTCAAGTAAATATATGACAGAGTTATGTGTGCAAAATTAATTATTAAGTTCGTCAAATAGACTCTCGGTTACCATAGTTGCCATTGTTACCATAGTTGCCATGGTTACCATAGTTGCCATTCATTTCTTTGCAGTTTGGCTGCCAAGTACATAAAGATATTTTCAGCCGCTCTACCTGTAGGTCTGAGTACTAGTGAGTGTAGTGAGCATGACATGCCATTTTATTGTATTTTTATAGAGTGTGTTCATGGTGATCTTATTGGCCAAATATCTGCAGTCGCAGGTTTGTTTCATGTGGGCTGACCTCACCTCAATTAATGCACACCCCTTATTTCAACAGGGGATCATATTAGTCTTCATCCTTGCCGGACTTGGCTGTAATATTCTAAATATTGCTATCCATGCTGGTCTTATCTTAGGTTCCAAAATGGGATTCCAGTGAGTTGTTGAAATACTCCATATGTTCGTGTTCATCCATTGCAGCTCCTTGTTTGTGCAGTGGAGCCATTGCTGCCATGACGATCAGCCAGGGGGTTTCCCCTATATTCGTGCTCATCTACATGTGGTCGTGTGGTCTCCACAGGAAGACATGGGGAGGGTGGAGCTGGGAGTGTATGATGGACTGGTGGCCCTTCATCAAGCTGGCCATCCCTGGACTCCTGATGGTGGGCTTCGAGTGGTGGAGCTACGAGATAGGGGGGCTTGTCCTGGGTACCATCAGCAAGAGGCAGCAGACCATTCATCTCAACATCCTCAACATTAATGCTGTGCTCTTCCTGGTGAGACCATGGGCTTAAAGATGATGGGGATTAGAGGGGTTACTGGTAACCATGGTAATGGGAATGAGAGGGTTAAAATAACAATGATGGGAATGAGAGGGTTAAAGATGAAAATTAAAGGGTTAAAGGTAATATTGATAAAAGGTTGAAGCTAGTATTGGAACATACACCCTGCTTCTCTGTATCAGTCTGCTCTGGCTGTTGGCATCACTGGGAGCATTCGTGTCGGCCATGAGCTGGGCGCAGGCAGAGGTCAGCAAGCCAAGAGGATATTTTATCTGGTCTTCTTCATCACTTGTAAGTACTCTTTTTAGCCAACCTATAAATTCCTTGTGGGTTTTGATTGTCACTTCCCTCATCACACCTCACCTCACTTCCCTCACCTCACCTCACACCTCACTTCCCTCACCTATTCCTGCACCTCCACTCACTTCCCTCCTCTTCCCTCACCTCTTTCTTCACCTCCTCAACTCTTCCTGCACCTCCACTCACTTCCCTCACCTCTTCCCTCACCTCTTCCTTCAACTCCTCACCTCTTCCTGCACCTCCACTCACCTCCACTCACTTCCCTCACCTCACCTCACACCTCACTTCCCTCACCTCTTCCTTCACCTTATCTCACTTCCCTCACCTCTTCCTTCACCTCCTCTCACTTCCCTCACCTCTTCCTTCACCTCCTCTCACTTCCCTCACCTCTCCCCTCACCTCCTCTCACTTCCCTCACCTCTTCCTTCACCTCCTCTCACTTCCCTCACCTCTTCCTTCACCTCACACCTCACTTCCCTCACCTCTTCCTTCACCTCCTCTCACTTCCCTCACCTCTCCCCTCACCTCCCTCACTTCCCTCACCTCACCTCTTCCCTCATCCAGTACTAGAGGCCACAATATTTGCTGCCATATTGCAAGCTTCCAAGACTGTGATTGGACGGATATTTTCAGATGACTGGTATGCCAAGGTGTAGAGGGCCTTTCTGTCTCCTTCAATGACTCTTGTAACTGATTAATGCTGGGCTTCATGGTTATGTGGAGGTTGACTTACCGTGTTCCCAGTACTACTGATCCCGTAGTTTTCCATAATAGGGCAATAGTTAGGCATCAATTGGAATCACTGATAGAAGAACTATGTGTCATGGAAGCGACCTTACCAAGCACGTGTGCTTCTCCTTGCAGCTATGTCATCAGTGGAATGGCCACAGTAATGGACGTGATAACAGGCTTCATCTATTGCGACCACCTCCAGGTATGAAAGGGGGCATTAATTAGAAAAAGGATGGAGTACGGGCAGAGTGTTAAAGTGGTGATAAATACATTTACAGGGTTGAACTTGATTTAGTTCAATTGATCCAATGATAGTAATTGTGTTGGATTTTAAATATCAATGGAAGTCAGGTGTTGGATCCATGGGTCAGGTGTTGGATCCATGGGTCAGGTGTTGGATCCATGGGGCAGGTGTTGGATCCATGGGTCAGGTGTTGGATCCATGGGTCAGGTGTTGGATCCATGGGTCAGGTGTTGGATCCATGGGGCAGGTGTTGGATCCATGGGGCAGGTGTTGGATCCATGGGGCAGGTGTTGGATCCATGGGGCATTTTTAACCCAACCAACTAAATTGATCAAGAAAAAAGTGTCATAAACTGTTTCAGAAAGCGGTTAATTTACACATGCATGTCAGATTTTTGTCTGTTACAATCAATTGAAAAATGAGCTGCCAAAGGTCTGAAGTGTGGTATTTGTATCTTGAGGCCTAATTAGATGAACCTGACAGCTAATACACTGCATTACTAAGTGCACTCCACAGTCTGAATGGTTCTAGATTTTGGTTAATTCGCCACACAACAAAGGCCCATCATAATTGCTGTGCTAAGCATATTTGCTTGAAAGCTTGTCAGAAGTTTCGTTAGAAACTTCCATATAGGATTTGACCCCGACTATGAATGTCATTAAAATAACGCGACCCGTCTGTAACAACACTCCCGACGATCAGATCGTGTAGCTTGTTTTAGCAATCGATCTAGAAGTCAAAAATGAGTAGTTTCGTTTTTGTTTCATGTCGCAGAACCGCGTGGTTGTAGAGAACAAGAGTGTACTGCTCATTCTCGTACCCAGTCTCGGAACAAGGGGCGAGTCGTCTTCTTCTCCTCCTTCTTGGCAACGCATAACTCGGGACAGGAACACTTTTAAGCAATCAAAATTTCACCACTAGCTTCAGAATCGGATGGAGAACTCGCTTTTATATAAATAATCGATGTTATACTCTGATACACAATCGACTATCAGCCTATGTCTTGTATAATTAGACATTGGGTGTGAAAAAAAAATTAAGAAAACAAGTAAATAAAAACATTCTCTACAAGAATGTTGGTGGGATATAGGATTTGAAGGCAATTGGTGGTGTAAAAAGCAAGGAAAAAAGGTCTTATCAGAAGGGAAAATGTAATAGTCCTATATTTAGCACACAAACAACATACGCCCTAGAAATGTGCTAAATATAGGACTATTACATTTTCCCTTCTGATAAGACCTTGTTTCCTTGCTTTTTACACCACCAATTGCCTTCAAATCCTATATCCCACCAACTTTCTCGTAGAGAATGTTTTTATTTACTTGTTATTTTTAAAAGTTGCAATGTGATGCCACCTGATGACCATATATGGTTACTTCTATGTATACTAAGACACACATACACACCACACACAATACACACATGCACACACACATGCACACACACATGCACACATACATGCACACACATATGCACACACACATGCACACACACATGCACACATACATGCACACACATATGCACACACACATGCACACACACATGCACACACCATCTCCCTCTGGCCACACTCACACACCATCTCCCTCTGGCCACACTCACACACCATCTCCCTCTGGCCACACTCACACACCATCTCCCTCTGGCCACACTCACACACCATCTCCCTCTGGCCACACTCACACACCATCTCCCTCTGGCCACACTCACACACCATCACTCCCTCTGGTCACACTCACACACCATCTCCCTCTGGCCACACTCACACACCATCTCTCCCTCTGGCCACACTCACACACCATCTCCCTCTGGCCACAATCACACACCATCTCCCTCTGGCCACACTCACACACCATCACTCCCTCTGGTCACACTCACACACCATCTCCCTCTGGCCACACTCACACACCATCTCTCCCTCTGGCCACACTCACACACCATCTCCCTCTGGCCACAGGGAGCTCTTGGTGGGGTCCTAAGAGGATCAGGTCGACAGTTCCTTGGAGCTGTGGTCAATTTCATTTCGTTCTACATGATTGGCCTACCCCTGGGGATAACCCTGGCATTGGTGAAGTGTTGGGGAGCACAGGGGCTTTGGTACGGCCTTCTGTGTGGTGCTGGAATTCAGGTATGTCAGTTGCCATGGTGAGCATGGAGAATATCTGTGGCATTAATTACCACGGTAACTATGGTACAATTCTAGCATATGGTGGAGATATTTACTTAGTGCTGATAACCATGGAATGATGTAATTGTGCCCTTACCAGCTAATGATGTTATATTTCACCAGACAATTATCTTCATAGTGGTGTTGATGTGCACTGATTGGGATAAGCAGGCTGAGAAGGTATGTCCCTAGCTACATAGGACTACACCACTCATCCTCTCACTCCCCACAACAGGCAAGGAGACATGCCATGATCCCGGAACCTGACCTTCATAGTTTGATCGACCAGAATGGGAATGGGTTGGCAGAAAAAACTCCCATCGTTCGAAGTATGTTCACACTGCACAGCAGCATGTGTTTATTTTATCTGTCCCCATGGCAGCAGCAAGCCCCCAGAAACATTACCAAGCAGATGGAATTGTTCCTGAATCAGCAAACAGTGGCATAAATACTGACGAGCCACACCCACCACCTCATTCAAGAATGAAACTTCTCTGGCCCAAGATACTCTTCCTAGCCGTCGCCATGGTGATTCTGATCGCAGGGGTGGTGGGGTTATTTTTGCCACCTTATCACAACACTAGGGCTGATTACAATTCAAACCGTTACTGTCTCCATACCAACTATACACCCAGACATGAACCCAGTTGCAGTTGATGTCATTATGATGTCATGATGGTTTTTTTTAACAATTTAATTTTGTTTTGAACGTTTATACTTGTGTTGGTTTTATACAGTGTGAAGAGTGTAGTGTTGAACGTGTATGTGTGCATGTGTGCCAGATGAGGGAAATGCTTCCCTGTTAATGCTACTCCTGCCATTGTGGATAGTATTGGGAGTGAAGCAGTAGCAGTTATATACTGTACAGTATAATGACACTACTTAGTAGTCAAATGGAGGGAAGGGAGGGAGCAGTTACAGAAGACAGAGAATAGGGTCCCATGGAGGAGGAGACACAATACTAGAATGTTTTTTCTTTGTGTGATCTGGGGCGAAGTGTTTTCATTCCAACTGTGGTATTGGCACGTCATGTGATCGCTACACGAGATGCACATTACAGAAAAAGGTCTTTGAGCTAAATTGTTTCAAATGGATATCAAAGGTTTCATAGTGATTAACTATGGGGTAATACACTAATAATAAACTGTCTTTCGAACTAATGTCTATATGTGGGATCATTTCTGTGAAAAGGGGACCTAGTGCATGTTTTAAGTTTTATGCTATTCTAGAAGTCTGAAATGTCCTCTACACAGCAATTCGTACACACTGAAAATTGGACTATCTGTCATGGAGTTGTAAGGCTCTGAATTTTTAATTAACCATACATTTCAACTTAAGCATTACATGCCTGTTGTGTGTACTAGAAATTTTATAATACTGGTATATGCGCTAGGTCCCTTTTGATCCCATATGCTGTGTTGTTACATCAGCCTTTGTTAAAATCTTGATCTGAAGGGTCATTTAGGTTTGATAGGCTAGCATTTATTACCAATGATTAACAACTTTTTCACTAATTAAACTTTGTTTAAATTCAATTTAAAATGCAATCATTAAAAGTGCCAACAGCCAGCAATGTTAATAAAGAAATAATGAAAACATTGTCTTGATTTAACATCATTCTTATTTTAATTTCTTTTCACCGTTTTCTATTGTTCACTATTAGGAGCAGGAAACAATGTATTTATACTTACTTTCCACCACTTTACTTTGATGTGTTAGGGCTACTGCACAAACTGGTTAGACGCTCATCACTATTTGCCACTGTTTCAGCCACAAGATTAGGTCACGTGATTAGGTCACAGCTGACAATGTGATATGGATAAAAAGGCCATTGACATTGCACAATTGTTTGCAACAAAGAAACGTATACATTTTAATACATTGCTAGACAAGCAGTTTCTGCATTTGGTTTTTCTTTAATCGTACTGTAATGATGCAATCCATTCATAAAATTTCAAAGACAGCAGATCTCTTGGGATTAGACTTAAAAGTCATATTATATTATTATACAGTACATAAACCCACTCAAAAATGCACACAGTTAAATGGAGTAGATACCGTGCATGTCACAAAATGTGGTGTAAGAGTGTCATCATCAGACTGGTTTATTGTGTGCAACATGTGAGTGTGAGTGTTCAGTGTGCATAAGAATATGCCATACGATGGTGTACAGGTTTATATACGCAACAATACAAGTGTGTGCACAAGTGCATGAGGCTGTGTGAGCCAGCATGGGTGCATGTTCATGCATTATGTGTGAGCAGCCATTTAAGTTGTGGACATGTATTGAGGTAATACCCTAGCAACATGCCTTGGACCTTTAAAACTTAATACTACATCTGACCACCAGTTCTATTTATTAACATGTATTTGTTTGTATCTCCACAGCTCCTGAAAGTCGGCTCACTTTGAAGCACATTATATTAGCGTGTGTGTGTGTGTGGGGGGGGGGGGGGGGGGGGGGAGAGAAATTGCACAAGTACCGGGCGTATAAGCGCGCCGTATAAGGTGCCTAATTTCATCAAAGATAGAGGTTGGACTCTAGTATTCAATCTAAACGGCCTAACTTCATGCAACCACAGAATAACTTGTTTGCTCAGATGGTACCATAGCTACACAAGTGCTCGATTAGTCTGGGGACCAGACGCCTGGCATCGGAGTCGTCTGGTCCCCAGACTGATTGAGTGAGTCCGAATATGAGTCGGTACCCCCACGCTTAAACGTTCTTGCATCATGCATGCAATATGCATGTGGTCAAACCAGAGGTCCAAACTTCAGAAAACTGATGATAGCCTTGCTCCCTTTCCAATCCCTCGATCCAAAATGAATTCGTATAAAGGACATGCATACAGCTGGAAACTTTGTAGCTGCGATATGTCCTCAAACCTCATTTTTACGTGCATGGAGATGCTGTTTTAGGTGAATGGAACTGACCGATAATGTATGACCCTGCTTTCTTGATGTTATCGGACCGCGTAACATCGGCACCGTGCTTGTCCAAGACAACAACGGCAACCGCACTTTAATCAACACACCTCAAAGAAGCATTTCAATATTTCAAAACGACCATCCTTCTGGGTTGTCTTAGGACGCAATAATTATAGTTTAAAGCAACTGCGTTCCCTTTAAATAATAACACACGCATGGATGATGCCGAACACTGCCTATACGCTATCTCGCATGCGATCACTGCCTAATCGACCCTATATAAATTCACAAAGGTCAAAATCTCATGGAACGTACCGCATATGTATATGGAACGTTCTATACGAAAATGGGTCTTGTGGATTTCGCTATCGGGTTCCTATTTTTAACACAACATACCACACCATTACCATATGTGAAAATCCATTTTGGTGTCTTAGGGTACCGACGTTACAAGGTCCGATACCCCGTAGGGTTCAAAACGGCCACATCTTCAGGTAGGAGGGTCCAAATCGGTTCAAAAGAGGTACCTATGTAGAAGGGTCCTACCGCTATTGATTTGTTCTGTTCGTTAATTTTTGCTTTATCCGTTGTGGAGATACAAGTGTGCAAAGAAATTGCATATTTCCCGGGCGTTACGCGCCATTAACGTATTACGACTGGCTTCGTAATACGTTAATGGCGTGTAACGCCCGGGAAATATGCAATTACTTTGTACACTTGTATCTCCATAACGGATAAAGCAAAAATTAACGAACAGAACAAATCAATAGCGGTAGGACCCTTCTACATAGGTACCTCTTTTGAACCGATTTGGACCCTCCTACCTGAAGATGTGGCCGTTTTGAACCCTACGGGTTATAGGACCTTGTAACGTCGGTACCCCGCATGTGTAAGACACCAAAATGGATTTTCACATATAGTAATGGTGTGGTATGTTGTGTTAAAAATAGGAACCCGATAGCGTTAATATTTCGGAAGATAAATCGATTTAAATTTTATGTTATAAAATAAAATCCACAAGACCCATTTTCGTATAGAACGTTCCATATATAATAGATACACAATGGGAGAAGACAGATTTATGCTTTAATTGTGTACAAGGATATTCAACGTTAACTAATCGACAGTTATACCCTAAAATATACAGCCGTTTCTGCAGAGCAATTCTATTGGTGGAGTCAGCTTGTGTCAGCTACAACTGTAAATATAGAATGCTGGTCCATTTGATTTGTTGCCCACTTGCCCCCTCCAAATTTGCATCCGCCCTGACCTGTGTGCATGGGACAAGAATTTGCTCTATCAGGGCTCATATATGTAACCTGACTAAATATTGGTCGATCCCGGATGGAACATAACATATAAAAATATCTGATCTGCACATTACATGTATACATAGTTCAATCACTTTGTAACATCTAGGCCTAAGATCACAGTCCGAATAGGATAAGATCTGCCATGTCATTCTGCATGCATGGTATCCTAACATTACATAACAAAACTGGGGGCAATGAAGTCAGAAAACATTTCTAGGTGTATGTGCTGATGTGTAGTCCAGCTAGTTGGTTCAAACGCCAATATTCGTTAATTTACTGTTTGCCATGCTCACTACCCCATGCTTGTACTACACGTATTTCACGTGACGCAGCACGCGTCGTTATCTTCGCGTGTCTCAATTTCAAGTTTCGACCTTTCCTCCACACGTGTAGTTTCACAGTGACCAGCTGCTCGATATAGAATTACTTCATGTCGTGGTTTCTTCCATTCACTTTGTCTCCCGCGGTGAAGAAACTCTTGGAGTGGCGACAAGACGACGAAGATGCCAAATGGGCTGAAAAGGCCATCAACCTTCTCATTAAGAAGCTGAGCTCAAAGTTAGAATCAATAGAAGAGCTTCAAAGGGCCTTGGAAAATCCTTCCCATCGCTCCAACTGCATAACCATTCCTCGGACTTTAGACGGGCGGCTGCAAGTTGCGAATCGGAAGATGCTGCCACACGTCATATACTGTCGCATATGGCGGTGGCCCGACCTGCAAAACCAATACGAATTAATGCCGACCGACGCGTGTGTCACTGAATGCAGTAAAAACAACAGCGAGGTGTGCATCAACCCTTACCACTATTACCGAGTGGTGACACCAAGTACGTTTACTTGTGCCTTTTCTTCTCTTGTTCGTAACCAGATTTTAAGGAATGTAAATATTTTGGACTCCCTTGTGTACCTTCTAGTAGCCTTTGCTCACTCATTTGGTGTACTAGCGACATTGGACATGTCATCCACCAATTGAAATGTCTTGCCTTCCACTTCCACTGTTTAGTCCTACCACCAGTCGTAGTGCAACGGAAACCGCAGTGCTCATCTAAGGGATACAGCATTGTTCCAAGCTACCTAAAGTCGCAGGAAGCTCCACGTCAGGGTACGTGTACACTGCACATTGACAATTAGAGTAAATAAACACTTTGCAGGGTAACTGTAGGTGCACACCTACCATTATGTGTCCCACAATCATATTTGGTCCTGATTTATTGTTGCATCTCCAAAAGCAAGTACACACTTTATGGCATCTTGCATTTTTAAATTCCAAATAGAATTGATAGCTGGTCACAATTAGTGTAACACTATTATTAATGAGATTGCATCCCTTTGGGGATATAGCGAATTTTGTCAGTCGGTATAGTTATAGTTATTCAAAAAGTCCATCAAGTTGATCATCTTGGGGGCAGTTAGGCAATCAAAGGCTATGGCAATAGAAGATTCAATTTGTCCAACTCGTATCTAATTAGCAGTAGATAGAGGACAGTGGTAGGAGGATGCAGTAGATAGAGGACAGTGGTAGGAGGATGCAGTAGATAGAGGACAGTGGTAGGAGGATGCAGTAGATAGAGGACAGTGGTAGGAGGATGCAGTAGATAGAGGACAGTGGTAGGAGGATGCAGTAGATAGAGGACAGTGGTAGGAGGATGCAGTAGATAGAGGACAGTGGTAGGAGGATGCAGTAGATAGAGGACAGTGGTAGGAGGATGCAGTAGATAGAGGACAGTGGTAGGAGGATGCAGTAGATAGAGGACAGTGGTAGGAGGATGCAGTAGATAGAGGACAGTGGTAGGAGGATGCAGTAGATAGAGGACAGTGGTAGGAGGATGCAGTAGATAGAGGACAGTGGTAGGAGGATGCAGTAGATAGAGGACAGTGGTAGGAGGATGCAGTAGATAGAGGACAGTGGTAGGAGGATGCAGTAGATAGAGGACAGTGGTAGGAGGATGCAGTAGATAGAGGACAGTGGTAGGAGGATGCAGTAGATAGAGGACAGTGGTAGGAGGATGCAGTAGATAGAGGACAGTGGTAGGAGGATGCAGTAGATAGAGGACAGTGGTAGGAGGATGCAGTAGATAGAGGACAGTGGTAGGAGGATGCAGTAGATAGAGGACAGTGGTAGGAGGATGCAGTAGATAGAGGACAGTGGTAGGAGGATGCAGTAGATAGAGGACAGTGGTAGGAGGATGCAGTAGATAGAGGACAGTGGTAGGAGGATGCAGTAGATAGAGGACAGTGGTAGGAGGATGCAGTAGATAGAGGACAGTGGTAGGAGGATGCAGTAGATAGAGGACAGTGGTAGGAGGATGCAGTAGATAGAGGACAGTGGTAGGAGGATGCAGTAGATAGAGGACAGTGGTAGGAGGATGCAGTAGATAGAGGACAGTGGTAGGAGGATGCAGTAGATAGAGGACAGTGGTAGGAGATGCAGTAGATAGAGGACAGTGGTAGGAGGATGCAGTAGATAGAGGACAGTGGTAGGAGGATGCAGTAGATAGAGGACAGTGGTAGGAGGATGCAGTAGATAGAGGACAGTGGTAGGAGGATGCAGTAGATAGAGGACAGTGGTAGGAGGATGCAGTAGATAGAGGACAGTGGTAGGAGGATGCAGTAGATAGAGGACAGTGGTGGGAGGATGCAGTAGATAGAGGACAGTGGTAGGAGGATGCAGTAGATAGAGGACAGTGGTAGGAGGATGCAGTAGATAGAGGACAGTGGTAGGAGGATGCAGTAGATAGAGGACAGTGGTAGGAGGATGCAGTAGATAGAGGACAGTGGTAGGAGGATGCAGTAGATAGAGGACAGTGTAGGAGGATGCAGTAGATAGAGGACAGTGGTAGGAGGGATGAATTAGATAGAGGGACAGTGGTAGGAGGATGCAGTAGATAGAGGACAGTGGTAGGAGGATGCAGTAGATAGAGGACATGTGGTAGGAGGATGCAGTAGATAGAGGACAGTGGTAGGCGGATGCAGTAGATAGAGGACAGTGGTAGGAGGATGCAGTAGATAGAGGACAGTGGTAGGAGGATGCAGTAGATAGAGGACAGTGGTAGGAGGATGCAGTAGATAGAGGACAGTGTAGGAGGATGCAGTAGATAGAGGACATGGTAGGAGGATGCAGTAGATAGAGGACAGTGGTAGGAGATGCAGTAGATAGAGGACAGTGGTAGGAGGATGCATAATAGAGGACAGTGGTAGGGATGCAGTAGATAGAGGACAGTGGTAGAGGATGCAGTATATAGAGGACAGTGGTAGGAGGATGCAGTAGATAGAGGACAGTGGTAGGAGGATGCAGTAGATAGAGGACAGTGGTAGAGGATGCAGTAGATAGAGGACAGTGGTAGGAGGATGCAGTAGATAGAGGACAGTGGTAGGAGGATGCAGTAGATAGAGGACAGTGGTAGGAGGATGCAGTAGATAGAGGACAGTGGTAGGAGGATGCAGTAGATAGAGGACAGTGGTAGGAGGATGCAGTAGATAGAGGACAGTGGTAGGAGGATGCAGTAGATAGAGGACAGTGGTAGGAGGATGCAGTAGATAGAGGACAGTGGTAGGAGGATGCAGTATATAGAGGACAGTGGTAGGAGGATGCAGTAGATAGAGGACAGTGGTAGGAGGATGCAGTAGATAGAGGACAGTGGTAGGAGGATGCAGTAGATAGAGGACAGTGGTAGGAGATGCAGTAATAGATAGAGACAGTGGTAGGAGGATGCAGTAGATAGAGGACAGTGGTGGGAGGATGCAGTAGATAGAGGACAGTGGTAGGAGGATGCAGTAGATAGAGGACAGTGGTAGGAGGATGCAGTAGATAGAGGACAGTGGTAGGAGGATGCAGTAGATAGAGGACAGTGGTAGGAGGATGCAGTAGATAGAGGACAGTGGTGGAGGATGCAGTAGATAGAGGACAGTGGTAGGAGGATGCAGTAGATAGAGGACAGTGGTAGGAGGATGCAGTAGATAGAGGACAGTGTAGGAGGATGCAGTAGATAGAGGACAGTGGTGGGAGGATGCAGTAGATAGAGGACAGTGGTAGGAGGATGCAGTAGATAGAGGACAGTGGTAGGAGGATGCAGTAGATAGAGGACAGTGGTAGGAGGATGCAGTAGATAGAGGACAGTGGTAGGAGGATGCAGTAGATAGAGGACAGTGGTAGGAGGATGCAGTAGATAGAGGACAGTGGTAGGAGGATGCAGTAGATAGAGGACAGTGGTAGGAGGATGCAGTAGATAGAGGACAGTGGTAGGAGGATGCAGTAGTAGGACAGTGGTAGGAGATGCAGTAGATAGAGGACAGTGGTAGGAGGATGCAGTAGATAGAGGACATGGTAGGAGGATGCAGTAGATAGAGGACAGTGGTGGGAGGATGCAGTAGATAGAGGACAGTGGTAGGAGGATGCAGTAGATAGAGGACAGTGGTAGGAGGATGCAGTAGATAGAGGACAGTGGTAGGAGGATGCAGTAGATAGAGGACAGTGGTGGGAGGATGCAGTAGATAGAGGACAGTGGTAGGAGGATGCAGTAGATAGAGGACAGTGGTAGGAGGATGCAGTAGATAGAGGACAGTGGTAGGAGGATGCAGTAGATAGAGGACAGTGGTAGGAGGATGCAGTAGATAGAGGACAGTGGTAGGAGATGCAGTAGATAGAGGACAGTGGTAGGAGGATGCAGTAGATAGAGGACAGTGGTAGGAGGATGCAGTAGATAGAGGACAGTGGTAGGAGGATGCAGTAGATAGAGGACAGTGGTAGGAGGATGCAGTAGATAGAGGACAGTGGTAGGATGCAGTAGATAGAGGACAGTGGTAGGAGGATGCAGTAGATAGAGGACAGTGGTAGGAGGATGCAGTAGATAGAGGACAGTGGTAGGAGGATGCAGTAGATAGAGGACAGTGGTAGGAGGATGCAGTAGATAGAGGACAGTGGTGGGAGGATGCAGTAGATAGAGGACAGTGGTAGGAGGATGCAGTAGATAGAGGACAGTGGTAGGAGGATGCAGTAGATAAGGACAGTGGTAGGGATGCAGTAGATGAGGACAGTGGTAGGAGGATGCAGTAGATAGAGGAACGTGGTAGGAGGATGCAAGTAATAGAGGACAGTGGTAGGAGGATGCAGTAGATAGAGGACAGTGGTAGGAGGATGCATAGATAGAGGACAGTGGTAGGAGGATGCAGATAGAGGACAGTGGTTTGCAGTAGATAGAGGACAGTGGTAGGAGGAGCAGTAGATGGTATGAGGATGCAGTAGATAGAGGACAGTGGTAGGAGGATGCAGTAGATAGAGGACAGTGGTAGGAGGATGCAGTAGATAGAGGACAGTGGTAGGAGGATGCAGGCTCCAAGTCCACAGCAAGCTCCCTTCTCTCATTGGCACCAAGTACTGTTAGAAAAAGGGAGTTGAGTGTGGAGCCCGTATGCTCTATGCGTGCAAATGAGACGCAAAATGAGCTAGAGATACCTCAAAATTGCATGAGAAAATAAGTTTGTGAGATATCGGGTGGCTAAGAGTGTCACCAAATCTGTTGCAACTTCATGTTATTTGTGCATCCAATACAAAACCTGCACTTTAGATTAACTGATTTTGCTACAGTTGCAGACTTGATTCTTCAAAATTGGACTAACATGTATATGTGTATAGCTTAGCCAAGTGGTGCCATTCTGTTAATAAACGAGTCCAATTATTTCTCAGTTATCTTATCCCACGATCCTTTCACACCTGCTTGATAATGTGTGTTTGTACTCTGCATCAGGGCATTGCTTGTAGGAAGCCAGAGTAGAGCTATAATTTTCTTGGCAAATTTTTATAACACTTCAACCATTTCTGTACGTTATTGATGGTGTTTGAATAACAAAGCCTGTTGGCTGCAAGTTCTGAACGACACGCTAGTACATGGCTACTACTATGGAATGCTATATGCTCCAGGAGTGGATTTTTTGCTGATCAAGTGACTATTATCAGCGCACTGAGAACAAGATACCACATGGATTTCACATAGGCAATGACGTTGCTCTTTTTTTAATTTATTTTTTAAATATATATATGGGTCAGTTTCCAAGAAAATGAAAAGTGGCGTATATATATAAAAAGTTATAAAAATGCTTCACGTTTGAATCGCTAAAACTCTGTAACGGTTTAAGCTATCAACTTCCTATTTCTAACACTTATTGCCACACCACGTCTTTCTACGAAAATCGACTTTGGTGTCTTGCCCTTGCTCCTTGCCGACGTTGCAAGGAACAATACCCCGAGGGGTTCAAAATCCAGGTAGCTCCCTGCAGGAATGTCCAAATCGCTTCAAAATCGATAAGCACGTAAAGGAGTCCTGTCACTATTGATTTCTGCAGATCATTGATTTTTACCATACAGCAATGCAAAGTAAGTCCACGTTTCCTGCTCGAATCGCGCCTTTCTCGGTCCCTGAACCGCTTCCATTCTCCCGAGAAAAACAGAGAAAGGCGCGATTCGAGCGGGAAATGTGGACTTACTTTGTATCGCTGTATCTCCATAACGGAAGACGTAAAAATCAACGGTCTGCAAAAATCAATAGTGACAGGACTCCTATACGTGCTTACCAATTTTGAAGCGATTTGGACATTCCTGCAGGGTGCTACCTAGATTTCGAACCCCTCGGGGTATTGTTCCTTGCAACGTTGGCAAGGAGCAAGGGCAAGACTTCTTAGAGAGAAGTGGTGTGGCACGAAGAGTTCGAAATAGGAAGTTGATAGCTTAAACCGTTACGGAGTTTTAGCGATTCAAACATGAAGCATTTTTATAACGTTTTGTATATAAATGCCACTTTTCATTTTCTCGGAAACTGACCCATATATTTTGATAAGTGCTCCTATTTCATTCCTAGCAATGATGTCAGTGCTCCACAACAAAAAGAGCTGATGCTGCTGGCGAGCATACTGCAACGAAGTCCTTCAGTTCACTGTGACCTTCTATACTTGGATGAGCTCAGTTTTGTTTGTTTTTGGCTGGTTTCACCTGTCACTTTTGTGGTGCTGACCTGACACTTGTGGTGCTGGCCTGGCACTTGTGATGTTGGCCTGGCACTTGTGGTGCTGGCCTGGCACTTGTGGTGCTGGCTTGGCACTTATGATGTTGGCCTGGCGCCTGTGGTGCTGGCCTGGCACTTGTGGTGCTGGCCTGGCACTTGTGGTGCTGGCCACTTGTGGTGCTGGCCTGGCACTTGTGGTGCTGGCCTGGCACTTGTGGTGCTGGCCTGGAACTTGTGGTGCTGGCACTTGTGGTACTGGCTTGGCACTTGTGGTGCTGGCTTGGCACTTGTATTTGATGGAACAATGTCGAGCAGATATTCCTTCAGATGCACCTTAAACGAACCTACTTTGATGTCCTATTTCAAATGGACCAGTACATGTTTCAGGTATTCATTCTTAGCATAGATTGATCCACGTCAGCATACCAAATCCTATGGTTTTAGCCAGCCAGTGGTGTCACTTGTCTGGTGTTCATCTTGATGGTATTGTTTCACTGAATGGAAGTGATTCATGATGGATTTGATGGTATTATCTGTATGTTGATACATTTAAATAATTAATCCTGGCTATGCATTAATCCTGGCTATGCATTAACCCTGGCTATGCATTAACCCTGGCTATGCATTAACCCTGGTTATGCATTAATCCTGGCTATGCATTAATCCTGGCTATGCATTAACCCTGGCTATGCATTAACCCTGGCTATGCATTAATCCTGGCTATGCATTAACCCTGGCTATGCATTAACCCTGGCTATGCATTAATCCTGGCTATGCATTAATCCTGGTTATGCATTAATCCTGGCTATGCATTAATCCTGGCTATGCATTAACCCTGGCTATGCATTAACCCTGGCTATGCATTAACCCTGGCTATGCATTAACCCTGGCTATGCATTAACCCTGGCTATGCATTAATCCTGGCTATGCATTAACCCTGGCTATGCATTAACCCTGGCTATGCATTAACCCTGGTTATGCATTAACCCTGGCTATGCATTAATCCTGGCTATGCATTAACCCTGGCTATGCATTAACCCTGGCTATGCATACTTCACCTAACTCATCACACTGCTGTGCAGCTGGTAATGAGGTTCTGATTATTAATACTATAGCTTCTTCCAACCAATGAGAACGATTGTTTTAACTGTCAATGCTACCTCATTTTGTCATTTTGACTCATTAAGTAGGAAAGGAGTATATTTTTGGGCCACAGATGAGCGTAGCACTTTGAAAGCGTGCAGCTGTAGTTCTTCAGCTTCACATCCTGAGGCCTTTTCTCGCATACTCTGAAATATCTTTCGAGTTCATAACAGTGAAATTCCATCCCCTTGCATATACAGTGGTACTGATGCTGTTTCTTAAATATAGCTCACCTAGAATCCACCCCATTGCAAGATGATATTATTATTAATCAAGTGTGTTCTACATCCTACAAAACATTAAGCAATGGAACTTTACACACAACTGTTGTTGATTTACTATTGAAGTTGAAATCATGGCTTTGTCACGCCATGTCTTTATGCCACAAGTACATGATTACATGGCATAGTTGCCAACCGTCCCGGAACGTCCGGGACACTACCGGATTTCGTACCCTTGTCCCGGAAGGGTCCCGGATGGGTTCATTGTCCCGGAATTTTATTTTAATAATAAACACTTATCTGTTCGGTCACACCCCCTAATTTGTCTATGATGAATATCTCATTTGCGGTTGCCGTATTTCTCACGTGTTTAAACCGTAAGTAATGATTGACAGCATTTGTGCATGGCTAAGCGTACAGTCGAACGAGATGAGCCCCCATCTACGAAGAAACGGACTGTCACTTCGACAAGGCGTGGATACAGGAGTTTCAAGGGATAGGAGTGAGCTCCAAAGGTAATGTATAATGTAATTGCACTATATTAATGTAAATACAGTGCTACACTGCATACTGACACTGAAAGGCACATTAATATTTTCTTTAAAAGGTGGTAGTTACGCAAGATCTACACCGTGCTACTCTGATTTCACCATAAATCATGGTGGGAGAAATGATGTAACAACTCATGTTAAAGGGAAGCACCACAAGGAAATGGCAACTGCATCATCAAGTTCACGGTCCATCACCTCGATGTTTAACCCTAAAGTATCTGAAAGTGCAATAAAAGCAGAGGCACTTTGGGCTATGTTTGTTGCTAAGCATAACATTCCATTTTTAGCAAGTGATCATGCCAATATATTATTTCCCAAGATGTTCCCAGACTCAGAGTTAGCAAAACAGTTCTCCTCTGGTCGTACTAAAACCACAGCTATAGTTACTCAGGCTTTGGCTCCTCATTTTCTTAACAAAGTCACATCTGAGCTTAGGACCATTTTCCATACTGATGCATTATTCTTGTCAGAGTGTTTGACTCCAGTGTGGGAGATTGCAGTACTAGGTTTTTGGATATGCCAATTGTCAACATTGGCACAGCAGTTAACCTGCCCTCAAGTCATCATTAGAGAGCAAAGGGTATAACTTCTCCAAGGCTGTTGCCTTTATGTCTGATACCACCAACGTAATGAAGGGGGCAAGGTCTGGTGTGCAAAAACGAATAAAAAAAGAACACCCACATTTGTATGATGTTAGTTGCATTTGCCACTTAGCTGATCTTACTGTGAAAGCAGGGCTAAAGGCACTTCCAGTTGATATTGATCAACTATTTATTGATGTGTTCTATTATTTCTACCATAGCAGTAAAAAGAAACAAGAATTTTGTGATCTGTGGTGTTCTCTTTTCACAACCGAACCAGAGGTTATTCTTAAACACTGCCCAACTAGATGGCTAAGTATCCTTAGATGTGTGGGCAGATACCTCTCCCAGTATGATGGGTTGAAGTCATATTTTCTGTCTAGTGATGAACAAGATGCTAAGGTGCAAAGCATCTCTGAAAGGCTGGAAAGCCCTTTAACTTATCCTATTCTTTTGTTTCTTTCTTTCATCCTTCCCTCAATTGACCGGTTCAACAGAGTTTTTCAAAAATCTACTGAAAACACAACTTGTCAGCTTTATGATGAATAAGCAGGCTTGTTTGACTTTATGCATCAAACGTGCTAAGTGAGGACAGTATTGTAGCTGTAGGTGACAATCTCCAACGTCTTAACTTAGAATCCATCAACCAACTGCCAGATGAAACTCTTGGTGTAGGAGAGTCCACTTGGACTATCTTCATAATCTAGAGTAAGAGTATGATTTGAAGTCCTTTTTTACTGCAGTGAGAAGCTTTTACATTAGCAGAATTAAAAAAATGCTTGCAAAATTCCCATTTAAAGACACACTTCTCAAAAACTTAGGAGTTCTTCAGCCTGATAAAGCAGCATCCTTCTCTGTTGATACAATTATAGGCCTAGCAAAAAGATTTCCTCAACTTGACTTGGCTGACTCTGCTTCTCTTGACCAACTTAGGGAAGAGTTTATTGACTTCACTTTGTCTCCTGACCTGCCAGCGCCAGGTGAGTGCCATGCTGCTGATGGCACAATCAAACCCAGAACTGGCATTTATTTGGTCAGAAGTAGGTAAGCTAAAAATGTTAGATGGTAAGGCCAGGTTTCCCAAGCTATTCCACCTTATGGCAGGCCTTCTTACAATTCCTATTTCAAATGCTGATGCAGAAAGAGGTTTTTCTATTCTAAGAAAAATGCACACTGATCAGCGAAGCAACCTGAGTCAGTCAACCATAATAGCACTTATGTCCATCAAATTCAATGCAGACAGTAGTTGCTATGATGCAGAAATCCCTCCAGAACTGCTAAAGAAGTGTAAAAAGGCTACTTCAGTGACTCTAGGGAAGGAATGAATGATTAGGCCTATGTGATGATATCTAAATCAATATTTTATTAATATTTGCAGCTATGTACATGTGTCAATAGCAATAGATCTTTGTAACTAATACAGGAATGTGACGAAAAGTGGGTGTGGTAGGGTGTGTGGCTTCCAGTCCCGAAATTATTTGTCACAAAGTTGGCAACTATGACATGGTGGCTGTAATACATTATCAAACCATGTTTCACCCATACATGTCGCATGCTGAAATCATTGTTTGTGACTCTGCAATTGATTTAATACACACACCTGGTATGATTGTATTTCATAAAAGCACACAATTGTGATTCAGTCTCATTTTATAGATGAAACGCAAGTGCACTTCCAGGAGATTGAGTGCTGGAGTACCATCCAGTACTATGAGCTCAACCAGAAAGTTGGGCTGCCATTCAAACCTGCCACCATGCAAGCATATGTCAATGGCTACACAGACACTGTGACAAAAGACCGTTTGTCCCTTGGGTCACTAACCAATACCAGCCGCAATGAGAAGACGGAATCAGCTCGCAGACATATCGGACACGGCGTCCAGCTCTCTTATGTCTGTGGAGAGCTTTTTGTGGACTGTCTTAGCGATTATGCTGTCTTCATTCAAAGCAAGATAGTTGCCCGCGCACTGGGATTGCCACCCTTGTCAGTGATGAAGCTTCCTCCTGGCGGGAGCACAAAAATATTCAGCACCTTGGAGTTCTCAAAACTTCTCCATGAAACTGTGGCAGACGGATACAAAGCCACATTTGACTTGACCAACTTTTGCTCTGTGTACCTGAGTTTCATCAAGGGCTGGGGACCGGAGTATCATCGGCAGACAGTCAATGGCACTCCCTGCTGGGTGGAGATACAGATGCACGGCCCTCTTGTGTGGCTTGATAAGGTCCTCATCGAGTTGGGTCCCACTACCAAGATCACATCAAAATCATAGTTTTAAACAAGTTTGACTTCTTTTTGCTGCATTGCATGAAATTTCACTGATCATTTTCATTTGTACAAACGCCATGTATCTGAGGTTAATAAAACAAAGCCTGCACGATAATGTTACATCCAATCCCATGAAACTGATACTGCATGGCACCCACGATGCTGATATTGAAGTAATGACTATTTGAACATACTGTTATGACTTCAGCGCTGCTCTATCTGACCAGTACCAGTCCACACTCCCATTCCATTTACACCATTGTACTAATTATTATGATTATTAAACGTTCAAAGCTGGTTAGATAACTAGTTGTGCGTTAAGAAGATTAACTAATATCACTGGATTAGCAATGCCAAAGTCAAATTGGCTATTGAAAGCATTTATTAACCACTTCAGGTAGTGTTCCAATACAGATGTCCGCTTAAAATGCATAAGTAGTTCTGTTGAGTGACATGTAAGTATGTTTACAATAGCTTTCATGTCATAACAAGTAGAAAATAAAATTAAAATATTTAATTACTTGTTCGATACACATACACTATTGCTTGATCTGACAAAAGAAGTGTTTCTGTATTTAAAGAGTTACTTCTCCAACACTAATGATTTTTATCACATTGTGAAGCAAATGAGATGCCCTCGTAAGTACGCATAATGTGAAACAAAAATGTTTGTATGTCAGGCAAGTACATCTGTGTGACTACATGTGTCATTGCTAAATATATAACATAGGATACATAAGTAAATATAGGCTACACATCTGGTCAGAATGGCGGATGGCATTTGCTCTGACAAGGTTCAGGTTCAGCCTGCCGTAAAGGTCGGTGAGAACCACTGCGCGTGCCTTGGCCTTGTTGGAGCTGGTTGCTAGGCGAGAGGCCAGGTGTGATAGTGACTCCATGGCTTTAGTCATCCCCCAAGCACCATATGCTTCCACTACCAAGGGGACAAAGACGCACCCCAGCTCCTTGCAGTTTGCCTCTCTGCTCAGTATCTCTGGCTGCCACACCTGCTGAGAGTCACACTTCCAACAAAACTTTAGAGTTTAGCAATGATGTCACAGACAGGTCAAAGGCTGCTGGCTTACCCACAGGCCAGTTGGGTAATTTTAATAATACAATTGTAATCCCAAGAATGCACTAGGCCTGCCAGCAATTGACATATCAAGACTGCTGTAAATGACTTGACCATGCTAGACATTGGAGCATTTGAAATGAATGCACTTGCTGATTGACCCCAACCCCTGATTGTTTCCACGACCAGTGGAATGCAAGCCTAAGTGCTCACTGATGAGGTCCTTGGGGCTATGCTCTGCTTCTGCCACACTTCAGTGGAGCTTAGCAGAGAGATGGCACTGATGTGAATGCAGAGAGCTTCCCAGTTGGGCCAAACTTTCAATCTCTGATCGCAGCTCTCCTACAAAATTCAAACTTCAGATGTAATGATTATAATTAAGTTTAATGTCAGAGGTATGTTGCATTAGATTGCTTAGATATATGAGAAACAAAGGGTAATGAAAGCTCAGCAAGCGATACATATAGCGTTCCTATTGTACTCAATGTGTATATCGACTCGATACCTTTCGCCATGTGAAACAAAGAAACGCAGCGCCTTTTGCGTTCATTTGATACATGATGAGTGCAACGATGAGTGCAGTCCATCATCTTCAACGCAATGATGCATAGAAGGGGTGGGTCCTTTAGAACTCTTAATCTTAAAAGTTAAAACAGGATCTCTCTCCCCTCCTTCAACCGCTATTCTCCTGACGTAATAATAGTTTGCCTGGGGCCGAGACATGGTATCCTAGATACACAAACACGAATGCATTCGCAAAGCCCGAAATGGCTCCAGCAACCTGGTTGGAGAATAGAGCAGAAATATGTACCTGGCGTTCTCGTAGGCAATTGGTATGAGAATAGACAGATGGTAAGTACTGAACAAACCCGGCGCGTGTGATACTTAACCACCGACTAGCTTGCCAGCGCGTCACTTCTTGATTAAAGTGGCTACAGTTTTAGACACAAGATACGCGCATAAAATAAAGATCTTTGACTATTAAAATCGTCTGTACCGCGGTTTCTTTCATGGTGTGTTTGTTCATACAGTTTCAGAGAGGAACACTTCCATCAGCCAGTACCTATAGAACTGTGTACAAGCCGTACAAATCTACGGATTGCCCACCGGACACGACTACAAGAGCACATGGAGTTCTCATGAACTGTGTATGTTGATCTGGTTCAATTCTGCACAACTGAGCAAACTATACATTCAGGGCCTAGAAAAGAAATTTCTCTTCACCCATCATGGAAGTCACAATGCCCATAACTTCACATCCTTCTACCACCAAGATTACACCAAGAGGTATTCTCCTGGGACAAGACAATGGGACAGGCATCGTTTGATATGGTCACCAGAAAAATCTGACCATCCTCTTGAAGGTGTGGGGTAACAGCAGCACTTCAAAACAGGGAACATGTTTACTGTCCATATTATTACAGGTGAAAGCATCAGATATGGGTTAAAAGAGCAGATTGAGGTTAGCACTTGCATTCCATACTGTATGTACCTATGGTCTCTTACCTGTTTCAAAGGAAAAATGGAAGAAACTGAAAGAGTTGGAAACTCATGGAGACTATACCAGCACTTACCAAGTTACATACAGGTTAAAAAAAATGAAGTTGAATATCAGCCTCTACACTTTTATGTATGCTGTAGGTCAAACCACACAAGCCTAGCCTCAGAGGCACATCCTTTGAAATCCACAGCTCGTAATCTTTCAACACACCTGCATCCTCATAATCTCGTTAAGAGCCTCCATTTGAGAGATGTACCTTTGATTGTGAGGCCAGAAGTTGTGGACCCAAAGTACGAAAAGAATAAACTTTGTGCCACAGTGTGACATGTGATGGGCAGCATTGCAAGATATCAATAGTGAGACATTCAAATGGATATTATGGATGGGAGGAAAGGATGATTTGAATCTGTGTTAACTACTTTTGATGCTGTAGATGATCTTATGTTAAACTGCTTGAGATATCACACGACTACAATAATGTTTCGAAGACTCTCAAAAGCTGTTCTATTCTACCAAAGTTCCTAAAATCAACCTTCCCTCAGTTCTTGCACTTGTGGGCTTAGTCACTCGCGTTAGAATTCATAAACTGCCATGTGATGACTCAGAATTAAAATATGCGGCAATTTAGCTAATTCAATTAAGATATTTATAGTAACACCGTAATACTGATCACTCTGTGTTTAATAAAACAAGGCAAATGCTATACAAGTCGGATAAGTGGCTAAGTCAGTCCTATAAAATTAAATGAAACTTATCTTAATATGGACAGTTAAAATGTCAATCTGTTTGTGGGAAATGATGACCACTGTACTGTAGTGCAGATTTTGATGGCCATGATGAAGTGAATAAGGCTTTGATGACTACACACCACTCCCTACCAATGTTTTGTGTTCGTCTACCTTTATGTTTTGTATATGCATCATATGACGTCATGTATAACAATTTCTACCAAGCAAAAAGCAATGCTGTTGCTGTGCAGGTATTACAAGACATAAATTTGACAAAGTGTACTCTAGACTGTTGCAAGCCTCTTTATGTAAGGGCGGGTTTGTCCACGTGTGAGCGCGTAGTATAATGCTATCCCACAAACGTTAGCGTTTAAAACATTGCCTCCACAGCAACTCTAGTGCTAATTGGTTGTTTACTTTTTCAGCTCGGCGCGCGCACACAGGTGTGCTTCATATGGAACGTGCACGATGGCCGATGGAACAGCGAGCAGCAGTTTTCCGGACGATGAACTGTATTTACCGCGAAGTGAGTTACTATTAGGAAAGCTTCCTGAGATTAGCGCGGTGCCCTGATGCAGCTGTTGTGAATAAGCTAATCAAAGAAATAGTCCCGAACATTCGTGTGTCTGTAGACGCCCGAGATCTGTTGCTGAACTGCTGTAGTGGTAAGCACAAGCGCGTGTGTTGTGCAGTCACTAGTGGCGTGTCACCACCTTGGTAGAATTCATTCATCTACTGGCTTCAGAAGCAAGCGAGATATCAGAAAAACAACAGAAGAAAGTTATATCCGCAGAACATGTTGTCGAAGCGCTCAAAACTCTTGGCTTTCAGGAGTATATTGAGGATGTAAAAGCAGTACACAGAGAGTACAAGGAGCAGGCTTCTGTAAGCGTCATGGCCAGTGTTTGTACTATTTTACGGCCGCATTGTTCAGAAACATCGCATTAAGAAGCGCGGCAAAGGCAAGCTGGAGAAGCTTGGTATTCCAGAGGAGGAGCTTCTGCGTCAACAACAGCAGCTCTTTGAAGAGGCAAGACAGCAGCAGCTAGAGGTGAGATTTGGTTTGTGTGTGTGCCTAACACGAGTCAATGGTGCTCATTTGTTAGAATGATATCTTGGAACAACAGAGGCTTCAGCAACAACAAACTCAAGCAGACCTCACTGCTGCCTCCATTATTCCTCACTCAAGTCCTCAATTTGCACAACCAATAATCAAATAAGCACATTCATCCACCAGGCTTGTATGTTTGCATCAAATTGAGTGTGTAGTGACAAAATCTTCAGTGTCGTGATTATTGCTTACGCCTAGCACAGAATCTGTGCTTACTGTCTACAATGGTGTCTTGGAAACCTGCTCCAATAGGCATAGTACCTGATTTGGAAACGTACGGCCAGGTCATATCTAGACCCATATATGGGTACATGCCTCAAAAGTCATTGAAGTTATTAAATTCATATACTGTACAAATTCTTTAAAAAAAAGCAAAGTTCATCTAACTATTACTAACTAACTATTATAGAACTATTCTGTACAATACTTAAAATACTTCAGTCTTTTCCCCTTTCAGTGGCCAGGTGGAATCAATGCTTGCCAAAACATGCTTGTAAGGGTTGTTAGGTCTTCTCTTACATCTTAGCACTTTGATTGCTTGATGGAAGGGTCTGCTTGACATGACGAAGGTCTGGGGACAAGTAGAATAAACATAAGTGTGCAGTGTGTGTGTTGCCACACACACCTCAAGGAAGAAGACAGCTGCAATGTAGACAAAGTCCAGCAGCAGGATGCCCACCCTGAAGGTGATGCTGGGAGGTGGCTGGAGGCCCATGAAGTCCAGCAGTGGGGGCAACCAATCCCCAGGGGGTGAGGATCATATAGGCGTTACAGAAGGAGATGATTGCCAGCAAAGCCAGGAAAGGCACTGCGAAAAGGTAAATGAAGGTTGCAAGGCAAGATAAGGCATACTGAAAAGAATGCTTACAGTTGGTGTAAGTTGCCTTTCGATAAGGTGGGCCAATGGAAAGAGCAAATGCTAGACCTGTGTATTGAAAGCTGGCCATTGTGAAGATCACTGTATTCTCCAAACACACAGGAACTCTCTCCGTTGGGTCCGTTATCACAAAAGGTTTGTACCTTGCAAGGAAAAACACATCTAGTAACTCGAGATGGTTATGTGACCTCAATGGCTCACCATGACCACGCCCACGTGGGGCTCTTGAGATAGTACAGGGCTGCCACTTGGAACCCTACGATCAACACAACGTGTACCACCATCCTCACCAACATGTTGACACTGGCAAGCCTTCCCTCCGGACGCTGCTTCACGAGTGCAGGGTACGGTCCATTCAGCCCCACTGTGTGTGCGAGAGATGATAAAACAACACAAACCACTTTTGAATTCACTTACTGACTAGTACAAATATGGTGGCCAGACAGAAATCAATGTAAAGATATTGGAAGTCTCCCAAATTGGTTCCAACCTGAAAAAAAGAGAGCAGAAATAGACTAGAAATGATAAAGAAGTAGACTAGAAACAAACAGTAAGGCATTCTTAGGTCTCCATATGGCCCTTTTTGAATGGACTAACCCTATCTCCTGAAAGTTACACTGTTTCATTTTCAAGATGTGTCTCAACACAAGGGTGCAGTTTATTAAATTTAGTAATGCATCATGTGCTTGTGTGAAGCAGGTCATGCTGTGCACTAATTGAAGTTATATGCCACTGCCCTGTTATTGTCCAACATTCCTTGCACTAGTCAACTTAATTAATGCTCACCACATAGAGAATTGTTGCAGATATGAACTGAGTGAGAGCATAGAGAGCCATGAACTTGAAGACACTGAACATGGTGGTTAGGGCTGCTCTTCCCTCCATGATGACCTTGGGTACACAGGTGATATTGGGGACCTTGGAGGTGAAGGGAGAGGCAACACTGGCCTCTGCCTCTGACAAAGATATGCCTGCATGGGCTGCCTTCAGGGCCTGGGGACCAGTACACTCACACGGGTCACATCATCACACATAGGATGACTTACTCCACAATCGTTGGCTCCATCTCCACACATACCTACCCCATACCTGGGGGGTGGGTGTGGTCAGATGAAACCACTCCCACATATAAGTGGGCACATGCATCACTCACACATGCATGCACACTCCTCATGCACATACACACACACACATCACTCCATTTCAAACATACCCCAAATTTTGAAGCCCTAGAACCAGCTGAGCTTTTTGGTCTGGTGACATCCTGGCAAACACTGCTCCTTTAACAAGCAGCTGAAAAGAATGAAAGTTCCATTTGAAGACATCATAAGCAGCAATGACGCACCTTGTTGAACAGATCCTCACTGCAATGCTCCCGGACCACAGCAAATGACTTTCCATCAATTATCAGGTGGAAGTCCTCTGGCTTCAAATCTTCAGTGCCAGCAACTGGAACTGGCTTGTCTATCTGCATCATCTCCTGACCATCTGATACACTGCCGTCTGAGTTGAGTGGCTCGTAAGTGATAACAGGAAGTGGGTTGTGTGCTTCGACCTCAGCCTTCATCACGATTGCTCGATGGCGACGTGGTATCATTCCACACTCCCGTGCAACACAGACAGCTGTGAGCAAATTGTCACCTACACAGAAGGAAGCACGATAAGGGAGCACCATTTAGAACAAGAGGATCTAATGCAGCAAGGGTGCGCAGTTGGCAAAGTGGCCTGGGCACTAGACCAATTATCAGATGACAAACACACATGCTTAATGTCACTCAAACAATACTGCTGCATATAGTAGACAGCTGCAATTACATATCAACACTGCATTCATTCAGGTTTGAACTATGCACTCACAGCTGCCATTACCATTGATGGACAGGTTATGATTTTATGACTCCCTCCATTCCCAAGTCATGGCTCCCTCTATTCCCAAGTCATGGCTCCTTCCATTCCCAAGTCATGGCTCCTTCCATTCCCAAGTCACGGCTCCCTCCATTCCCAAGTCATGGCTCCCTCCATTCCCAAGTCATGGCTCCCTCCATTCCCAAGTCATGGCTCCCTCCATTCCCAAGTCATGGCTCCCTCCATTCCCAAGTCATGGCTCCCTCTATTCCCAAGTCATGGCTCCCTCCATTCCCAAGTCATGGCTCCCTCCATTCCCAAGTCATGGCTCCCTCCATTCCTAAGTCATGGCTCCCTCCATTCTCAAGTCATGGCTCCCTCCATTCCCAAGTCATGGCTCCTTCCATTCCCAAGTCATGGCTTCCTCCATTCCCAAGTCATGGCTCCCTCCATTCCCAAGTCATGGCTCCCTCCATTCCCAAGTCATGGCTCCCTCCATTCCCAAGTCATGGCTCCCTCCATTCCCAAGTCATGGCTCCTTCCATTCCCAAGTCATGGCTTCCTCCATTCCCAAGTCATGGCTCCCTCCATTCCCAAGTCATTGGCTCCCTCCATTCCCAAGTCATGGCTCCCTCCATTCCCAAGTCGTAGTTCTAACATGAGATGGAGCCAGGGCTATAACCATTGACACAAGAAATTTGTACCCTTTTTGATGACATGCAATGAGCAAAGTATTGAGTACCATCAACTTGAAGAGACATCCATACGAATGGTAGGTACCATGCTCAGCTCATAACCTCATACATACAGCCAATTCATTATTCCACAAAACCAAATTACAAATGCATGCTGAGCAACAAGTGAGAAGATGGGATGACTGTGTTATAAATGTCTATGTGACATCCTAGTTATAAATGTCTATGTGACATCCTAGTTATAAATGTCTATGTGACATCCTAGTTATAAATGTCTATGTGACATCCTAGTTATAAATGTCTATGTGACATAACAAATATCACCTTCAGATGTTAATCCAACTTCTCCACCAGTGAAGTCAGAGTAAATCACACACACAACACACATTTGCTTCATACATATTTCCTTACCAGTGACCATGACAGTCCTGATGTTAGCATTCTTGAGGACAGAGATGACAGGTGTGGTCTCAGGTTTGAGGGAGTTCTTCATGATGATCAGTCCACTAAATTCAAGGTCACACTCCACCATTTCCCTGCACACGTGCACACACACATGCAAATTAGGTATCTATTGCGTAGATTGAGTAGGGGGTTTATCTGTCTCAGTTGAGTCCCAACAAGAGTGGATTCTCATACGCTCTACTGCACAGAGGGACCCTACTTGAGTTGGGTCTTGTGGGCAATGTCCCACATGATCAATGACGACAAACCTCTCTTGAATTACCATCCCCCGGGCCCCCCCCCCCCCCCCCCCCCGTAGCCTAACTCTGGCCATGGCCACCATGTAAGCCAGCCTAACTCCTGCCACGTCGACCCCATGTCGCCACGCCCCCATGTAGCCTCAACTTGCCACGCCCCCATGTAGCCTTATGCCCCTATTTAGCTTCAACTCTGCCACGCCCCCCATGTAGCCACGCCCCCATGTACCTCAACTCTGCCACGCCTCAGGTAGCCCTTTGCCCCTATGTGCTCATCACTCTTCCACGCCCCTGTAGCCACGCCCCATGTAGCCTCAACTCTGCCACGCCCCCATGTAGCCTCAACTCTTGCCACAGGTACATGTTTACTATTGAGAGCCAAAGTGGAGGTGAATATTTGGTGATGCTCATAGTTTTGCATTACTAAGAACCACGCTTGCTGCTTAATAAACTGAGCTAAATAACAACAACCAATATGGCTGTGAGAATATTCACATCAAGTGAGGGCATTAGTGCCCTATGTGAATCTATGACCATGTCACAAGAGAATGCCTTATGCTGTGTAACTGCTGTTTAAAAAACTTTCACATATTTCCATCCACTAACCTGTCAATGTTTTCTGATTTGTGCCACTGTAGCTCCATGAAGCGGTGAGCCACGGCCAACACCCTTAGCCCTCTTTGGGTCAAAGAGCGTAACACCTCCTTAAAGTTCACAGGAACTAAGTCGATCGGATAAAGGTGTGTGATGTGCATTAGATGGAGTATTCTCCAGTACCTGTTTCAGGCCTGCAGAGGTCTTTAACTTTTTCAGGTGCTCCTTTCACGTACACGTGTAGCACCTTTGGGTTGTCCAGGGCACGCGCCAGCACACACATACGCTGCAGAGGGGAAGGCTCCCCACTGTCAGCCCCACAGAGCCAGGCAACACATGTATGCAACACACGCGTACCTGAAGCTCAGAAGAGAAGGGGAACTGTTTCATGATGCCCATCTCCATCCCGGCAAGACCACTGGTGGGCGGGGGCTTCACAATGCCTTGAACCAGTAGGTCAAACTTCGTAGAATCATTACCTGGCTCACTGATAGTCTAAAAATAAAGAAGAAAACCTTGAGACAGCCACTATCCTGGATGAGGGACCTATGAATACACCTCAGAGGTCACGAAATGGTGCAGGATGCCTTAGTAGAGCCTCAAACTAAGACATACAGTAGTAAATGATGTCTATCAATAGTGTTGTGTTATCACATCACTGGCAAGACACTAGACATATCTACACTCAAATGGAACTCTACAAGGACAGCTGCCAATGTTGTTCCCAAACTGGATGAGGACAAAGCACTTAAGGTCTCAAGACATACTAAGTAGTGTGGTGCACAACTTGATAATTACGAGAAGACCATTTTCAGCCAGGAATGGAGCCAAACAGATCAATGAATGTTGTTCTGATGTGCAAGTCACAAGTTGCCTTTAGTATATGCCATTCAAATTGTACTGTAAAGTTTCACAAAGAAACGAAGTTCTTCAATCACGACTCCAATACACCAGTACCATGTTAAAAATCAATCTCAGCCATTATTACTCGTTGCAAGCATGCTCTGTGTACAGACTGACGAACTAAGTTGGCCCTATCATCTGACACAGCTGGCTGAGTTCATCTATAGCTATCAGATAACTATTCAGGTTGCTAGGTTACGACAGATGCAGTGCACTCACCCACTTTGTCGTCTCAAACATGTCCAGTTCAAGGGGATCCCCCTGAAGTGTCCCATTGATCCAGGTGAGGGAGTGGCATGTTGCCATGGTGAAGAGGATTGGACATGGAGGGAGAGAGGAAGGATCTTGCATTTCACTACAAAGCCTTCAAAAAAAGAAGAGGAAATTTTCCGAATAATTGCAGGAATAAGTGATCATCATCTCCACATAGGTGCCACAACTACTCATACATACTGCCCTTCCTCCCAGCCACACCTCTTCATACATTACTGCCCCGCCTCCCTGCCACACCTCTTCATACATTATTGCTCCGCCTCCCTGCCACACCTCTTCATACATTATTGCTCCGCCTCCCTGCCACACCTCCTCATACACCTCCTCCTACATTACGCGTGCATTGCTGGCCACAAATTATAATTGTTAATAACGTACTCATTTCCAGTCATAGTGATGACACCACTGGTCTTCACACTGTCTTCAGTGAGAGTGCCAGTCTTGTCAAAACACACCAACTTGATCTTGCCACATAGGTTGACCCTAAAATGGTACACACATTGACAGGAATACCTCTTCCACGCACCATCACCACACCTCTGCTGGGCTATGCAGAATATGCTGGCTTTCTTCAAGCGTGCCACGGCGTAGACAGTCCCAATGGTGATGGCCACGGGCAGGGCTGGCGGTACCACAATCGTGATCAGATCAAAACCTCGTAATGCATAGACACGGGGGCTGAGCACTAAATAGGATATGGTACTCCCATCTGGTAGGGTGTAGGTCGTGACGGCATAGAAAATGAACGAGAACAGAAATCCTCCAGCAGCTGTGAAAATGAGGGTGTGGTGAGACAAGACACTGCACCTCTGCAATGTAAGTACTCCATACAGCACCTAACACCACACCCTCCAACCTCCCACCTCCCAGCTCCACCCTCACACCTCCACCCTCCCACCTCCCAGCTCCACCCTCACACCTCCACCCTTACCAATGATCCCCAGCACTCCAATGAAAATAAAAGCATCACGATAGAACTTGGAGTTGAATGGCTTCTGGTACAGGATGGACCGAACCATGCTTCCTTTTGATGTCGAGAAAGCTACCCAAAAAGAAACCAACTCAAAGCATCTTCATGCATTCTAATAAACGCCTACCTGTTCGGGTTGCCACTGCTAACACTGCTGAATTATTGTAGAAGCGTGTTTGAATAACACAAGTGCCTCCAAAGAGAGTGTGTTGTTTGTGCCGGTCTGAGCTATAGAGCTCGTCCGCTGTCTGGGGGAGGGGTGTCTTGGTCACAGGGATACTCTCCCCTGTGTGCAAGATAGAGTCATGTCAGCATGTATGAGAGCTACGCCCACTCACCAGCACACCATTGGCCCAGGTCATGGCATCCATGCACCCCTTCCCCAACGTGCAAACAACATATCACATGTATGGACTGGGTACCTGGCAGTAACACATGTATGGACTGGGTACCTGGCAGTAACACTGAAGCCTTACACATGAAGGACCACACTGACACTCTGGTTCAAATATTTGATCAAATCACTTGTGTAGCCAGACACGAACCATAATAATGATTAAAACACGTATATCAATGTTGCTATACTCAATCTGATGACCAGACCCTCTACACATTAACAAGTGACCACACTCTCTACCCCAATAACTAGTGGCCACACCATACTACTAACCTGTGGTCACACCCTCTACATTAATAACAAGTGCCCCACCCTCTACTACTAACGTGACCACACCCTCTACCCACTAACCAGTGAGGGAGGCCTCGTTGACGATAGCTGTACCAGTGAGAAGGACAGCATCACATGGCATGCTCATGCCTGATGGAGGGATCACCATGACATCACCAGGAACCAGAGACTCTCCCGATACACCATGGAGCTCTGGGGATGAAAAGGGAAAAACAACTAACAACTGTACCATAAATCACACCCTAGCATCATAGGCCACACCTCCCACAAGACCACACCTCCCCACAACTAGGCCACACCTCCAACCATACACACAGGTCTTCCTTCTTACCTTTCCCATCTCTGATGACGTCGACAGTGCAGGACTGTCTCACCAACTCATGCAGCTGCACAGCACTGGTGTGTGTCTGGAAGAGACTGTAGCTGATGGTGAACAGCGAGGACGCAATGATGAATGCTGCTCAAGAGAAGACCAAGGTGATAAACACCCAAGCCCCGCCCCTGCTGAGCCACGCCCCCAGTACCTCCATAGTAGTAGTACTCCTCCACATACCAGACCACCAGACACAGGATCTGGAAGGCATAGAACGGTGTGAGGACTTCCTGGTACAGCATCACCAAAATTGGCTTCACAGGAACATCGATTGAGTTAATTCCATAGGTGGCTATCCTATGGAGAGGGTGTGTCAATTTGCATTCAGATTACTGTACTGTACATGTAAAGACTGATGCAACATTTACTTTGGAACAAACTCTGCCCCTAGCGTGGCAATGCATCGTAAACATCCCTAAATGGCGCGTAGCCCTTAAACACGCCGCACACGTATTCACGACGTAGATAACATACCTTTGCTCGTAATCTCGACCGCTGAGTCCCGTAATACTCTCGTGTACGCCCGCCAAAGTGAGGCCGCAATCATGCCCTCTTGAGGAGGAGGCGACCGTTACGGCACCGCTCTCCCACCCCTCACCCCTCGCACCTTAGGAGTACGAACTTGTCTTCGTCGGCCGAGTACAAATAGCGCAACCTGCAGTGCGTCAGGTAGCGCTTCACGCTGGCGCTGATCGCGACGTTGTCGCCGATCGTAGAGTAAGCATCAGCGAAGGCCGTCATTTGCACTGTGGACACGCGCTGCTGCCCGTACGCATCCTAAAAAGACAAAGCATGATACTGCCCCTTCCCCTTCCGTCACGTACCGTCATGATCACAGTAGTGGCACGAGAGAGCGGACAAGGCGAGTACGTCAATCTCACCCATAACGCACGATACCAGTAGGCCAGCAGTAGTCCAGTGCCGAGCGGCAAAATGGCCAGTGGGTAGATCAATAGCGCTTTGACAATACTGAACTTATAGCCACTTTGAGGCTACAGAAGAAGAAAGGCCTCTGGTTATCACTAAGCAACCCAATACTGCGCTGCATACTGGAATAGGATTGAGGTCATCGTCCGTGTGCAGAACGTCACTGTAGTTGGAGCCTTTTCTTTTCGACGAGTTCCCTTCAGGTTTCATCGATCCTCAACTCAAATTAGTCGAGTCGAAATAGACTGGTTAATTTTCATTCCATTATAACTTAGTTTTCAGGCGTTGTCAAGTATTTAGAATCATGGGTCATGTATGCTGCCAGCCGTATACCTGGGAGCGATTTTTTTTAACTTTAACAAACAATGTGATCATAGGAGTATGCGTGCGTACACAGAATAAATGAATAGGTAAGTAAACAAGCCATGGCAGAGGATTGGACTGCAATTTCGCGGAACAAAGGGGAACTATCCCCTAGTATGACATCCGACGGAATGTTGTTGCACCAATCAAATTGCAGTGATCTGTGACGTAGACATTCCAATGCTTTGGCCATCAGCTAATTGCATTTGTAGCATGCCAATTGTGAAACCACACCCAAAGGTCCGGCGTGATTGAAATGTCAACGTTTGACGGTCGTGCATCAGAAAGGCTTGCTACCCCACTCTTCGGCCAAACCAGTATAAGGCTATAAAATCATTCCTAGAAGGAAAGGATGTGTTTGTAACCCTACTGACGGGGAGCGGAAAATCCTTGTGCTATGCCATCTTTGCTTTTGAAGATATGTCTAGTCACGTAGGTAGCATTGCCCTGATCGTGTCTTTTTTGAAGGCTCTAACGAAGGACCAAGTAAGTCTCTTAGTTGCAACTTTGATGGTGAAATTTACTGTTGGAATGGCTTGCATGCAGGTTTCATCGCTATCGTCGAGAGGTTTGTCAGCAGCTGATGTTATTGGAGAAACGGAGAATGATAAGTCCCAGCTGACTGAAATACTCAATGGAAAGTTCCAAATAATCTTCATTAGTCCCGAGCTACTGCTGACAAATCTAAACCCCCCCCCCCCCCCCCTCCCCCAGGGCAAACATCTAATGAGAGAGATGTGAATCTTTTAGAGATTTAGATCAGTTTGAATGATGCCTTCCAGGCTGAGTTGCAAACACTTCTAGTCTTGTGAGTTCTTCAATGATCCTTATTAAGTCTTCCATTTCTGATCGTCTGGTATGACTACTGTCACATTCAGCTTGTCAAAATTATGGACAATAGCAGTAAGACCCAAACAGCCTTACCTGTTCTCGTGATGGCGTTGGGTGTATTATTAGCTCCCAAGTGGTTGATGGCATCTATGCATGTTCTATTTAAATGTTCCATGTGTAGATCTGCAGAGATATTGTGACCTGGTTTCCCTTCATAGTTGATAAACCGACCCCACAGCATCTGTTCAGCTAAACGAGGTGTAAGTGTATAATATTATATTATAATAATATTATTGCATTAGCAAATTAAATGCTTCAATGCAGTAGTTTACGTGGCCAGAGGCATGAAACAAGAAAAGAAAATATTTTCAACAACGCAGCACTCTATTTCCTTCTCCTTCTCTTATGGAATCTTGAAAGAGCATTCCCATTTCCCAGTGTTAATGTCTCTCTTGCACACTCCAACACATGGTCAAACTGCCCAGCTACAGCAATTTTAGAGGGTGTAAAGTTTAACTCCACATACTGCTTACAGATGGAATGTGCAAGTGTACTCAATAATGCAGATTGGTTGGGGCTAGCTATTATGCTTGCATGTAGTTCAGGAACACTTTTAGTGCCAAGAAGTTGCATTGCTGCAGTAAAAATGTGCGCAGATGTTGTTAGGTGTAGAAAATCTTCACATGCATTCATGTCTTTACTAAGATCAGTGATGACATTTCTCCTATTTATGAGGTTTCTGATTTGAAACAGAGTTCCTCCATCCAATCCTGATGTTGTTTTGTACAATTTGGTCCATATGACCTAAAGCAACAATTTATAAAATAGTTACAATCCCCACCTCACACAACACTCACACAACACACACAACACAACACCACCAAGGGCGGATACAGAGAGGGGGGGGGCTGAGACATTTTTCACCACATATGGTCTTATTATTACCACATAAGGTGAAAACTGACCCCAGCAGCTGTTCTATTCAGCTCAGCTGCTATGCATGCTGTTGTCAGCAGTAATTACTTTGCATTGAATACTTCTTGGTGCCCTTACAGCACATGGGCGTCAGAACCGGTCCGGCAGGTCCGGCGGCCGCCGGACCAATATTTTCCTAAAATAAATATTATTATGAATTAACTGAAAAGGGCTGACATGCATCTAATTATTTCCTGTTACGTCTGTCATTGTGCAAGCACGAATCATAGATACTCTAAAGTATCTATACACGAATGAAGTGTTAACTTGCAATGATAATGTACATAATGTTGGAGGTCATATGATATAATCTAAAAGAGAAATGGCGCTCGATATTATCGTCCGTCCCTTGGTCTGCAGTAGATATTTCATCCGTCTAAGTCGTTTCCCTTTCGTTTGATCGAAGGGTGAAACGCTCTCGTTTAGAGCAGAGTGGTGTGAAAAGCACAGCTGATCATAGATGTTATTGCAGAGGAGTTAGTTCGAGGTAACAAACACCGCCTTAGCCAGTTTGGACACTTGTAGCTGGATAAAGCCAAGGTGTCGTGCATTCACGAAACATCTAGAAGTCCGCTCCACAAATATAAAACTCGCTTGTTCTAACATCATCATTATTGCTATCTGGGGACATGACAGAGGCACAAGGTTCGAGCAAAAAGACTCAGCCGCTCACCTTTGATAATAATAATAATAATAATAATAATAATAGCACGCAGAAAGGTGCCGGGAAACAGGTCACTCAGAAAACGTTGTAGCGGCCTGGTTTAAGCGAAAGACAGGCAAGGAGATCCATCGCTTAGTCGTTGGAAAATCCGTGCGAGCTGGATTCCACGAGCTTGATATTGATGGGCCCGAGGCAAAACGATGCCGATTGCGGGGCCGAAATGGCCCTTACTTAACGAGGGGCTATTCTCGTGGTTCAGCAGGTAAAAGGAATTTTTACCAATAGCTACCAGCAACCCTCTGTAGTTACATTTCGTTCATTTCAGCGTGCGGGAGCGCAACGGTCTGCTATCAGATGCTCTATTGTTCGCAAAAGCTTACGAGTTAGCAAATGAGCTGAACATCACTCTTGCACCGATGATATCTTCGTCACCAGCTACCACGCCTCCATCTGTGGTCACAAGTAGCAGCAGCCGTAGATCACAAGCAGCCACGCCTCCGTCCCAATTCAGCTGCCATCAGTCAAACTCAGCCACGCCCATTGCAAAGCACTAGCCCTAATTTATCACCCCAAACGCAGGGCGAGTACTCCAGATGGCAAGCTTGTTCTAAGCAATGGATGGCTTGCACACTGGAAAGGACGGCATGGCGTATTCAGTGTACGTCTTCATGGAGAGGCTGGAGGTGCTGATCAGCAAGGCATTAGCAGGGCCCGAGCTGAGTTGCCTCAAATCATTGGTAGATATCAACCAGAAGACGTGTTGACAAAACTGGGCTGTTTTATCGACAAGCAGTTAGTGGCTATAGCAACACTTTTTGAATCTGCATGAAGTTACACAGCCATTTGCTCTTTCAGCCTGATGGCACCCTCACAACCACTGCTGATGTGCGTGGTGCAAACAAAGCTAAGGACCGTATCACAGTGGCTTTAGCAGTAAATGTCATGGGGAGTGAGCGATTGAAGCCCCTGGTGATACATAAATTCAAAAATCCACGCCGTTTTGGAATAACATTTGATCCTAACAGCTAAGTGTGGTATTATAACAAGAATGCATGGTTGAATAGCAAAGTAAGTATATGTGCATGTAGCATAAAAATTATGTTTTAAGTGTATGAGCATATATATATTGTGTGTAGGTATTCAGTGATTGGACAAAGCAGGTGAATGCGGAGTTTAAAAGGCAGAAGCATTCATGTCTGATGATACTTGACAATGCCACATCCCATGCTGTGGCAGATGTGTCACAGACCAATGTTGGCAGCTTGACTGCCTTTAAACTGAGCAACCTTTTGCTTCTGTTTCTGCCTGCCAACTGTACAAATGTCATCCAGCCACTTGATCAGGGAATCATTGCTGCATTCAAGTCTCGCTATAAGATCAAGCTGGCACGACACATGGTATCACAGTTTGATGTAGACCCAACCCAAAATCTGCGGATGGTACCATTAAAGGTTAAGCTCAAGCAGGTAAGTATGTGTTCTGTGGAGACAAGACTCTGTAAATTTTCTGCTTCCCTAATGTAAGGCAATACTTCGGCTACGAGCAGCGTGGAACGAAATAACAGTTTCAACGATGGTCAACTGCTGGTGTAAAGCTGACATTCTGCCGGAAGAGTGGAACCATCGGCTTAGGCCAGACAGGGCAGCAGTAGTGGTGGCAGAGGCTGCAGAGGAAGCTCAGATGACTGCAATTGCATCAGCTATTGAACATCTGCCAGTGGAAGATGGACAGCTCGATTGAGTGCAGCAGAGTGGTCTTGGCTCCAGGAGAAATGGACATTGCTGAAATAGCAGCCAGGCTGCTTGGAGGAGGATGATGGAGAGCCAGACTCCAACTAGGTGGAACCTCTGCCAGTGACACTGGAAGAAGCAAAGAGGAGCTCTTTGTGTCTTTCAGAGTTTGTGGGAGACAAGATAGCTCTGTTCTATGAAGAGGGGTACCGAACATTGCTGCAAATAGTGGATAAAATCCAGACTCTTACACTAGAGATGCTAAAAATCTAAATCTGTGTGTTGTATTCACTGTATACCACAGGTAATTATTTCATTCTCTGATAATTAACCACCCTCGTTAGAGCGCAATCTAGGGCCCAACTATGGTAAGAGCGCAGGGAACAAACGTGGTGCTCTTAACCAGGGGGGGGGGGGGGGGGGGGGGGGGGGGAACGGACATCTGAATGGCCTGTGCACAATGCCAAATTTTGTGGCGTATTGATTTAAAGATAAATTTCGATGAAGATACATATATAACATTATAAAAAAACGTCCTGGCATTCTCAAATGGCCCTAAGACCAACACGCCCTGGCCACACCCCCACATCCTTCTCCAGTGCCCCCTCTCTGGCACCCTCACAGATCACCTTCCAATCGAGATGAGTTGCCATCTTGGATGGAGTGCTTGGGGGTGTGTCCACCATCCTCATCGCCATTGATGGAACGTATTCTCTGGCCCAGCGGAGGCCAGTCTGGTTCCAGACCAGACAGGATGCATTTGTAGCGGTTCCTGGGTGACCGTTTGCAGCGCACAACTTTAAGTATAGCGTGAAGCCATCTGCTGTGGAAGACATGGCTCTGTGTGGGGATGGGGATGATGTGTGTGGTCCCCAGACCCACATCAGCATGCCTTACCTCCAAGGTATAGGAGAGTAGCACATACAGCAGAGCTATTTCTGCAACTCCACACCTGAATAGCAGGTACGGGTGTGGAGTGATCTGAAGGAAGTGCCATAGACCAGGTAGCCAGTGGGCTGGGGCCAGGGTCAGGTAGAAGTTGCACGGAACCATAACTGCTAAACATAGCATGAAGAGGACTGCAGAGTGATGGGGAGGAGTGATGGGGAGGAGAGTGATGGGGAGAAGGAGAGATGGGTAGGAGGAGAGTGATGGGTAGGAGGAGAGTGATGGGGAGGAGGAGAGTGATGGGTAGGAGGAGAGTGATGGGGAGGAGAGTGATGGGGAGGAGGAGAGTGATGGGGAGGAGGAGAGTGATGGGTAGTAGGAGAGTGATGGGTAGGAGGAGAGTGATGGGGAGGAGGAGAGTGATGGGCAGGAGGAGAGTGATGGGGAGGAGTGATGGGGAGGAGAGTGATGGGGAGAAGGAGAGATGGGGAGGAGGTGAGATGGGTAGGAGGAGAGTGATGGATGGGGAGATGGGGTGAGATGGTAGGAGAGTGATGGGGGAGTGATGGGGAGGAGTGCTGGGGAGAGATGGGGAGGAGGTGAGATGGGTAGGAGGAGAGTGATGGGGAGTGATGAGGAGAGTGATGGGGAGAAGGAGAGAGATGGGGAAGAGAGTGATGGAGGAGGGACAAGTGTAAAACAGTTACCCACTAAGCTAATACCAGACTCACCATTGGTGTAGAGAGGCTTGCGGTATGGAGGTCCCGTGGACAAACTGACAGCAAGAGAGACATATAAAAAGATTGATGCTTGAAAAATGACTGTGTTTTCTCCACACAAAATGGTTGTCTCTGTCTTGACCACAACCGGAACAAACCTTCAACAATAGAGTGCATATCAAACACGAGCACAGAAAGGAGGCATACCCACCACTCCCTGCTCTTGAGGTAGAAGAGGATCCCAACCTGGTAGCACATCATCAACACCACGTGCGCGATAACACTAAAGAGGACGTCCACACCAGCCAAGGTGCCAGGAGGCCTCTGCTTGGAGAGGTGAGGGTATGGCTCTGTGGTACCCACTGAGGGGTGGGTGTGTGGTCAGAGGAGGGTGTGGTCAGTGGTGAGATGTGTGGTCAGTAGAGAGAGGTGTGGTCAGAGGAGGGTGTGGTCAGTAGAGGAGAGACGTGTGGTTAGTGGAGGGTGTGTGGTCAGTAGAGAGTTGTGGTCAGTGAGGGGTGTGGTCAATAGAGAGGTGTGGTCAGAGGAGGGGGTGTGGTCAGTAGAGGAGGAGAAGGCAACCATCAGTGAGGGATACATGATCCGGTGGTCCACATACTGACAAAGGCCATTGCAAGGACAATGACCATGTCTATGTATAGATATTCCTTGTCCCCCATAGCCGAGTTGTACTGCAGAGAGACAGCAGATTTGAATGCACATGGAGCATGCTGCTGCTACGTACCCAATACAAGATGGCCACAGAGGTGAATTCACTCAGCGAGTAGAGAGCCATGTACTTGAAGACACTGAAGGAGGTGGTTAGGGCTGCTCTTCCCTCCATGATGACCTTGGGTACACAGGTGATATTGGGGACCTTGGAGGTGAAGGGAGAGGCAACACTGGCCTCTGCCTCTGACAGAGATATGCCTGCATGGGCTGCCTTCAGGGCCTGGGGACCAGTACACTCACACGGGTCACACCATCACACATAGGATGACTTACTCCACAATCGTTGGCTCCATCTCCACACATGCCTACTCCATACCTGGGGGGTGAGTGGGTGGGGTCAGATGAAACCACTCCCCCACCAGACCACACCTACCCTAGGCCTTGGAGATCTGTTACCAGCTGAGCCTTCTGGTCTGGTGACATCCGAGCAAAGACAGTTCCTTTGACCAATAGCTGAAAGGACATCCCATAGTGATGACCACACCCACATTAGAGATGCCCAAACTAACCCTGGGTAGCAAATCAGGAAAGTAAAGTTTGATTGCTTCAAATGACTTTCCCTCTACAATGAGGTGATATGGACGCTGTACCACCACCTCCATCTGCTGGTAGCCATTCATTGCAGTGAGATGGGAGCTGTGGGCCTGATGGTCTGGGGACTTGGGATAGCATTTGTTGCCGTTGCTAGGCGATGTGCGCTCACCATGTTTGAGGCTTTGGCTATAGAGAAGATCAGCAAGGTCCCCGCCCCTCTTGAGGAGGTGAAAGGTCACAGAGGGCATGGCAGAGGTGGAGTCAGCCTTGACCATGATGGCCTGATGGTCTGGCTCTACCATACCACACTCACGTGCCACTGACACTGCTGTCAGCAAGTTGTCTCCTAGGTGATGGGGAGAGGAGTTAGGTGATGGGGAGGAGGGAGAGGAGTTAGGTGATGGAGAGGAGGAGTTAAGTGATGGGGAGGAGGAGTTAGGTGATGGGGGGGTCCAGTACATTGAGACACAACCCATGTCTTACCAGTGACCATGACAGTCCTGATGTTAGCATTCTTGAGGACAGAGATGACAGGTGTGGTCTCAGGTTTGAGGGAGTTCTTCATGATGATCAGTCCACTAAACTCAAGGTCACACTCCACCATATCCCTGCACACAGCAGCATATATAGTGGAACTTCACACACAGTCCCATATGGTCCCGGAATCAGTGGTAAACCTCCACACTGATAAGCTGGCTACATCCCCCCAGTGGATAGGACAAGCCCCTCCCCCTCAGCAGGTCACATGAGCAGGCTGGGAACTGACCTTTCTACCTTGTCTGCCTTATGCCAAGCCACGTCCATAGTACGATGACCAACAGCCAACACCCTCATCCCCTTCTGAGTGAATGACGCAAGCACTTCGTTGAACTCGTCTGGCACTAACGGTTACCAAGCACAGGTCAAAGGTCAAAGATTCTTACCAACAAACCCCGGGGGGGGGGGGGGGGGGGGGGGGCAAAATACAAGGTGTCCCACAAGGAAGAGAAATTCTATATTTTTAAAGGCCATATAGCACTTGCAGTTTAGAGTGGGATCTGCTATCAGTGCCAATTCACACACAAAGAAGAAAGCAATATTAATCACATGTATTTGCTTATCACTACGTGTAGATGACATAAGGTATGACATCATTGTATGACATCATTGTATGACATCATGAGGTACATGTGTGACAACATCTACTATTTCCTTAACTCCTTTGCAGGCAATATTTGTACTGCAGCTGCTATAATGAAGCCACTTTTTATCTAACCATTATGTTTTGGAGTCAACAACACAAAGTAGTATAAATTAAATTCGTGCGTTGGCAATTATTGCAGCACTGTGAAGAATAAGCGTTTCTGGAAAATGTTCTTTGTAAACAACTTCTGCGAATTTGACGAGGAAATAAACTTTTCCTCTGAACAATGTGTTTTTGATTCCAAAAATGTTAATGGTTAGATAAAAAGTGGCTTCGTTACAGCAGCTGCGGAGCAATAATGTTGCCTGCAAAGGACATATGTGGTCCATTCAGCAACACTGTTGCCTGCAAAGGACATATGTGGTCCATTCAGCAACACTGTTGCCTGCAAAGGACATATGTGGTCCATTCAGCAACACTGTTGCCTGCAAAGGACATATGTGGTCCATTCAGCAACACTGTTGCCTGCAAAGGACATATGTGGTCCATTCAGCAACACTGTTGCCTGCAAAGGACATATGTGGTCCATTCAGCAACACTGTTGCCTGCAAAGGACATATGTGGTCCATTCAGCAACAACAAATAGCGAAAATAAGTAGAATTGCTTGTTGTAAGGATCAGAGGTGGTGAGATAAACAGCTCATAGCACACCCGACAGAGTTTCAGATTACTACCAATAACCAGCAGCTCTTGCGTAACCAGCAGCTCTTGCATACTCTTCCCAGTAATGGCTTCCCCTTGGTACTCAACCAACCGAACCCAGGCACTGCTGAGCTTAGGCAATACGCAATCCTGGAATGTGTGGGTGTAGCGTCTATTCTTGTATAAGAGATTGTCTTTCATATATCTTCTGTGTGGCCACTAACAGACCTTCCTAACTCTATCTGTAGTGACATAGCTGCAGTTAGCTCACTATGCTTTGACCCTGGGTGTAACACATCAATGATCCTGGGTGTAACACATCTGGGTGTAACACATCAATGACCCTGGGTGTAACACATCTGGATGTAACACATCAATGACCCTGGGTGTAACACATCAATGACCCTGGGTGTAACACATCTGGATGTAACACATCAATGACCCTGGGTGTAACACATCAATGACCCTGGGTGTAACACATCAATGATCCTGGGTGTAACACATCAATGACCCTGGGTGTAAACACATCTGGGCTGGGTGTAACCCATCAATTATGGCTGTGAAGAATTGAACTGTACAAGTTGCAAAGCGAGCTCATCACCGGTACACATTTCATAGGTGAAAGTGTTTGTCATAGCTTTTTTTGGGGTGCAAATTAACATATGCATCAATCTCATAGCACTCTCCACTGTCTCTCTAGTTGAAGGCCCCTTGCTGCAGGTGGGTGTGAACATCATGGCATAAGAATGTGTGTGGAACCTGTGCTACATAGCGTATATTGTGTCAGTGCTTCTATCTTTAGAGCTAATGCTCCTGGGGTGTGTGGTTCAATGCCTGGGATTGTGATGCAATGTCTTCAGCTTCCTACCCATCTATCCTACTGCAATGTGCTTCCGAATAAGGATGCTCAGAAAGGAAGCCACAATTAGATATGTGTGGAACATTGGCTGAATGAATAGCAACAGATAATAACTGATGTGTTTTGTGTTCATGCAAGACTTCTCATCACCACATCACTTTGATCATACCAGTGTAGACTGACAGCAGCCACTCACGTAGACTGACAGCAGCCACTCACGTAGACATGATCATTATCAACAATGAATGCTTTGTACTGGATTTCCTACATCCAGCAAGGACTGCCCCACCCTATCTAGAGGTTATAGTAGTCCTGTGCAAGTACTTTCTTCATCTGCAATCTTTACAAGACCAATGATCCCAAGTCCCCCCTACAGCTGGGCCCCCAGGTATACATGCCCCCCACAAAACATCCCCCCTACAGCTGGGCCCCCAGGTATACATGCCCCCCACAAAACATCCCCCTACAGCTGGGCCCCCAGGTATACATGCCCCCCACAAAACATCCCCCCTACAGCTGGGCCCCCAGGTATACATGCCCCCCACAAAACATCCCCCCTACAGCTGGGCCAAGGTGTACATGCCCCCCACAAAACAGTCATAGAAGATGCTTCTGACCTGTACTTTGTTTTCTTACATGTGCTCCAGTTGTAACATGATACAGGTTTCTCCACACACTATGGTCACAATTCTGTGCCAACAAGTTCAGGATTGATTATCTGTGCCAGGAGAAAATCCCATTTGGTTGTTGCTGATCAAATACTCCATCACTGAGGAGCACCTCTTTATATAAACAAAGGTATTGAAGAATTCTTCATAGCAGGTATTAGCCCTCTTTGTTTTCATTCCTTCATATAGCAGATGTTAACCCTCTCTACTCCAGAACTTTCATCACTCACACTTAGAAGCCAAGAGTGAAATCCACAGGAGTGATGTCATATGTGAGAGAATCTTGCCTCATTGATTGGTGGCAGAACACTGAGCCTGAGCAATAAGCTCTTCAGGACTGAGCCTGAGCAATAAGCTCTTCAGGACTGAGCCTGAGCAATAAGCTCTTCAGGACTGAGCCTGAGCAATAAGCTCTTCAGGACTGAGCTTGAGCAATAAGCTCTTCAGGACTGAGCTTGAGCAATAAGCTCTTCAGGACTGAGCCTGAGCAATAAGCTCTTCAGGACTGAGCTTGAGCAATAAGCTCTTCAGGACTGAGCCTGAGCAATAAGCTCTTCAGGACTCATCATTTCCCAATAGTTCAGAGGTGTTGAATCATTGCAATGAGTATGTAGCAGTGTTGTCATGAAGATCATGTGATCATGAAGATCATGTGATCATGAAGATCGTGTGATCATGAAAATCATGTGACCATGAAGATCATGTGATCATGAAGATCATGTGATCATGAAGATCATGGGATCATGAAGATCATGGTATCATGAAGATCATGGGATCATGAAGATCATGGGATCAACTTCTACAACTTCTCAAAGGTGGTTGAAATCAACTCCATCTTTTGCAAACAATAGTGTGGGCAGTAGAAAAGTCGCAGTTCACATTCTCTAACAAGACTCTCACAGGCCATTTCGATCATTTTCAGTGTGTGCGACTTACTCTAAATGTGTTTGACTTTCTACAACATCAGCATTGGAAGCCTCCATACTGGTGTCACTCACTTCCTATGAACTGAGCTGCTATCTTGGAGGTGAGATGGTCTTGCTGCACTGCCCACATCCATTTCCTGCCTTGTCTAGAGCCCACTTGACCTGTTACTATGCCAACTTGATTTGGGAGGGACCTCTCGATACCTTCACACTGATGGTCACATCCCTCGTCATTATGACAAGAATGTCACAATAAAATGTGCGGATTAGCCACATGTGTCCAATCAAGCTACTGAAGCACAAGAATGTCTTTAAGATGAATCTGATGCGCAAAGATTCCCTGGTAGTATTATCTACATGTCCCTGGAAGCATCATCTAACCATTTGTATTCTATGAATAGATGTGACATCATTCTAACATTAATTAAACTGTCTATAGCAATGTATCAATTGGTAGCTTTAATAGTTCATAGTTACCAATGGCACTCTTCCTAACCAATGGCACTCTTCCTAACCAATGGCACTCTTCCTAACCAATGGCACTCTTCCTAACCAATGGCACTCTTCCTAACCAATGCCTATTTGATTGATCACCAATAATTGGCCACCAATAATTAGCCACTTATAACTCCACAACATAATTAATGGTAGGTTGCACCTCGGCAGCACCTAATCTTGATTGGATGATTTGAACTTCTTAATGATGTCATGAATTTCAATAGTGAGATATCGAAATTAAAAAATTCGATTTCTTGTTGTGCACCCTAGATTATAATTTATTTAATATTTATATGTGAATGTTGCTGTGAAATGAAACATCGTGTTTGTTTTCAAATTATTTGATATTGTAAGAGATACTTAGGTTATAAAACATATTTCTTAAGCAATGGAAATTGTTCCGTCCATCATGAAATTGCAATGGCATCCATTTCAGCTGCACACATCAGTTTTGATGCTCTTAAAATTATATCAGGTTAGGTCCCTTTAATATCATGTTAGGTAGGTCTCTTTAATATCATGTTAGGTCCCTTTAATATCATGTTAGGTCTCTTTAATATCATGTTAGGTCTCTTTAATATCAGGTTAGGTTCCTTTAATATCATGTTAGGTCTCTTTAATATCATGTTAGGTCCCTTTAATATCATGTTAGGTTCCTTTAATATCATGTTAGGTCTCTTTAATATCATGTTAGGTCCCTTTAATATCATGTTAGGTCTCTTTAATATCATGTTAGGTCCCTTTAATATCATGTTAGGTTCCTTTAATATCATGTTAGGTCCCTTTAATATCATGTTAGGTTCCTTTAATATCAGGTTAGGTTCCTTTAATATCATGTTAGGTCTCTTTAATATCATGTTAGGTTCCTTTAACCGATTAATGCCGAAATATTTTTTTTGTTTAGCTACAGTATAGAGTTGTCCAAAATCAACTAAATGAGGCAGCAGGGAGCAGGAAAGAGGGTTTCAACAATATGAACTGAAGCCGTGAACACGAATAACTTCTAATTGGTATAATGTTTCAAAGGATTCGTAAACACATCTTTGACGCAGATTTGCGTCTCTCGGCGTTAAATGGTTAATATCATGTTAGGTTCCTTATCACGGCCGCCACAATCGTCTACATTACAACTCTTCCCTAATTAACAAGCTACAGTTATTTGTAAAAGCAATTTTCCTTATATGGAGCATCATGCGTTAGTATCAAATATGAATATAAATGAAATCATTCACCAATGACATCATTCACTAATGACATCATTCCGCTAACCTTAAAAACTGATTATTTCATTCACAATAGTCATTACATCATTGCAATGCCTTGTGCCACACCCCTGTGAAGGACATTACATGTACCTGAGTCTCGTTTGCAGAGGTCTCTGATCTTCTCTGGAGCTCCCTTCACATAGACATGAAACAACTTGGGGTCATGAGATGGGAGGGTCTTTACTAGAACACTCATACGCTGGTGAGAGGGAAGGGGCACGTCATACCATATATGGTAGTCCTGTTTAGCTAACCTGAAGCTCAGAGGAGAAGGTGAACTGTTTCATGATCCCCAGCTCCACGCCATCTTGTCCAGGTCCAGCTAGGGGTGGCTTGACTATGGTTGGAATGATCATGTCAAACCTACTGGTGTCTTCTCCTGGCTCCTCCAAGGTCTGGGGAGGAGGAGAGGGTAGATGATGATAGATAACGAGAGGGGCTTACCCATCCAGTACTGTTGAACATCTTAACATCCAAAGGGTCTCCAAGCAGCTGTCCATTGATGAGGGTGAGGGAATGGCAGGTGGTCATCCCATAGAGGAGAGGGCAGGGGAGGAGGGAGGAGGGGTCTGTAACCATGGGAGAAAACCTGGTGACAAGATTAAAGATAACCATAGCAACAGTGTAAGCAGAAAGGACTGACTGTTGGTTTGTTGACGTGATCACTCCTTCCATGTCCAGACTGTCTTCAGTGAGAGTGCCAGTCTTGTCAAAACACACCAACTTGATCTTACCACACACATTCACCCTGGTCATGAGAGAGAAATGTTACTATCAGCTTGCTTCATATCAGTGTGTAGCAGTCTAGGAGACACCGCATAGTACCCCCATATTTCTCAAAGGGATCACTCTATAAACTTAAACTACTACCTTGTGTCATTGAAGATGTTCATTATGGTCGCTGCAATGGAAACTGCACAGGCATATACCTCCTCCTCCCTCCTCCACCCACATTACCCTCCCTCCTCCCACATTACACCTCCCTCCTCCCACATTACCCCTCCCTCCTCCCACATTACCCCCTCCCTCCTCCCACATTACACCCCCTCCTCCACTCACATTACCCCTCCCTCCTCCCACATTACCCCTCCCTCCTCCCACATTACCCCTCCCTCCTCCCACATTACCCCTCCCTCCTCCCACATTACCCCTCCCTCCTCCCACATTACCCCTCCCTCCTCCCACATTACCCCTCCCTCCTCCCACATTACCCCTCCCTCCCTCCTCCCCACATTACCCAATTCATTGATTAGTGGCATACCAACACACTACACTGGCCAGTGAGATGAGGAACATGGGATCATATCGGGACTGGTGACCATACCCCTACTGATGACCACACCCCTACTGATGATCACACCCATAACTGATGACCACACCCCTCACCTCTGTTGACTGATGACCACACCCTACTGGTGACCACACCCTCACCTCTGGGGACTGATACAGTAGATCTGTTGTTTCTTTAGTCTCTGGAGAGCGTACACTGTGCCCACAGTGAGGGCAGCAGGGAGGGCCGGAGGGACCACTGTTGTCACAATGTCCAATGATCTCACAATGGCCAGAAGAGGTCCTAACAGCTTCACGTCAATTGTCATTGTGTAACAAAACCCACCTAGAGCTGAAATGTAACCATTGGAGATGGTTGCCATAGAAACAAGAAGTTAAAACATTTCATGTAATGCGCTGTGTCCAATGAGATGTGTCGTAGCCTAGTGACCCAGGTTTGATCGGGTGTCATGGCAACACAGTTGCATATTGTTCATGTAGTACACATTTGCAAGGAGAACATGTTTTTCCATCACAAAAATATGAACATGCAGCCCCAAGGTTCCTTCCCCCCTCCCACCCCACCCCCTTCTCAACGAATGACACACATTAATTTACAGCAATATTTATATTTGACGTGAAACGATGGTCAGCCATTTCTGCTACAGTGCAAAACATCACAAGCACGCAATCTGCACCAAGCACATAATATTGATCTCTCAGCACATTTAGTACATCATGCTACCTATTGATACTGGTACAAAAAAGGCAGATGTCAGTTATCACTAATGTGCAGCTGAAGCAAGCTTTGGTGCAGGATGCATCAGAAGGAGATTTGAAAAGCTTGAGTCAACCATAAAAGCACAAAGCTCAACACTTCTGCGGTAAAGGGTATGGCTCTCACAGTGAAGCTTGTAACAATAACCTTGGGAACATTTGCTTCAGAAGACAGCATTTTACATTATCACTTCTTAAACCCCCTTTTCTTAAAAATGCAACCTACATTTATCGTCACTGTCAGAATGAAATGATCGATGTTATTGAAAAGAACATAATTCAGCAAGATCTAATAAAAGAGATGAGCATCACACTGCTCTTACTTCATCTCATGATGAAATTTATGTCTCCATGTGAATGGTTTGTAGATGCCAAAAAACAGGTCAGTGAAGAATTCATTGAGTAACTAGTTAGAGAGGTTATTTGGAGAGGTTATTTGGAGAGGCTATTTGGAGAGGTTATTTGGAGAGGTTATTTGGAGAGGTTATTTGAAGCGGTTATTTGGAGTGGTTATTTGGAGAGGTTATTTTCAAAACAATATTTTAAAGAAAGAAATGGATGTTTAGGATAGCAGGGCTAGGCTACAATGGTGCATGTCAACTATGAAAGAAGTGAGTTCTGGAGGACCAAAGACATGATGATGCTCTCAACTATAGCAGGTTGTAAAGAACATACCATTACAGTCACACAGATGAAAAGTGTGGCAGTATTCGTTAAATAGAGAAAGATTATTGGACTATGTTGTAGAAAAGGGTGCTCAGAAGCATAGCATCAGCGCAGAAGAAAGTACTAGCAGGTCTGTGTACGACCCATTGGGCAGAGCGTGACACGCTTACCAGCACTCGTTATTGTGAAAGCACTAGAAACAATCAATTGATGAGACATGCCAAGAATCTGAGCAATATCCGGACAGTTTAACAACTGGATGGGAATCTGCAGCAATGAATGACACCGCTCCCCACTACCACGCCCTATGCAGCAATGAATGACACCGCTCCCCACTACCACGCCCTATGCAGCAATGAATGACACCGCTCCCCACTACCACGCCCTATGCAGCAATGAATGACACCGCTCCCCACTACCACGCCCTATGCAGCAATGAATGACACCGCTCCCCACTACCACGCCCTATGCAGCAATGAATGACACCGCTCACTACCACGCCCTATGCAGCAATGAATGACACCGCTCCATGCAGCAATGAATGACACCGCTCCCCACTACCACACCCTATGCAGTCTTGGAACGTAGTCACATCATCTTGCTGGGATAATTAATGGCCTGAAGAAATCGACAACTAAAGCATTTGATGATATTGAACCAGTCAAGGTGACCTTCATGTTGTCAGATCTGGAGTTGTTGATGAGTTTAGTAGTCGGGCCAAATGTTTTGGCAAGTTGATTGCCATAGAGCCATCTATGTCTAGAGTTGCCATAGAGCCATCTATGTCTAGAGTTACCATAGAGCCATCTATGTCTAGAGTTGCCATAGAGCCATCTATGTCTAGAGTTGCCATAGAGCCCTCTATGCCTAGAGTTGCCATAGAGCCATCTATGCCTAGAGTTCATAGAGCCATCTATGCCTAGAGTTGCCATAGAGCCATCTATGTCTAGAGTTGCCATAGAGCCATCTATGTCTAGAGTTGCCATAGAGCCACCTGGAGTTACTTAAAAGCAAGGTCACAGGTAAATGGAAGAATATGCTTCCAATTTGCACACTCCCCATTACATATTCACCGATGAAAATTTGAGATGGCCCTCCCCTTTTAGTTCCCACCCTCCACCCCCCCCAAAAAAAAAAAAAAAAAACTGCTGGAGCCACCTATGAGCATGTGTCTATAGTATGCAAGAATGTGTCCATAGTATGCAAGAATGTGTCCATAGTATGCAAGCATGTGTACATAGTATGCAAGCATGTGTGTGCAGATATGCAAGCAAGACGACAAGCACCAAACCATTTACCGATTACTCCAAGCACCAAGACGAACTTGATAGCATCCAAGTAGAACTTGAAGTTGAGTGGCTTGGGGTAGAGAATGGACCGCACCATACCTCCCTTGGATGTGCTAAATGCTGGAAATGTGCACCACTGACACTACATGACACTACATGACACTACATGACACTACATGATACTACATGACACTACATGATACTACATGATACTACATGACACTACATGACACTACATGACACTACATGATACTACATGACACTACATGATACTACATGCTGACAAACCCATTCATGCCTCTGTCATTCTACATCTCATGTACAATACATGTCAAACTACCTGGCAATATCAGAAAGACCTGACAAAAAAAAAAAAATGCTAGTCTTGACTTCAAATGATGCCCACCTGTTCTCAGTACCACAGCCAACACTGATGAGCTATTGTAGAATCTTGTCTGGATCACCTGGGTGCCTCCAAATAAGGTGTGGTGCTTGTGTCTGTCAGGTCTGTACAGCTCCCCATGGCTCTGTGAGAGGGGTGTCTTGGTGATGGGAATACTCTCCCCTGAAAGGGTTAAGAAGCATTAAGTCATGCTACCTGGAGAGACAAGAGACAAGAGCACACACACATGCAAGCTTGTCTGTAAGATGTGGGTGGGGCACTGTAAGATGGGGTGGGATGGGGGTGGGGCACTGTAAGATGGGGTGGGATGTGGGTGGGGCACTGTAAGATGGGGGTGGGGCTATGTTAGATATGGGTGGGGTGGGGCTCTGATTTTGTGCCGTTCGAACAAAACAGTACCATTTCTGTTCACACTAGTAAAATGATTACTAAGTTGGTTTGGATGGTCTTAGCGGAATTAAGTAGGGTCATGCAATCTGGACTCAAAACACATCAATCCTAAAAGTTGTAAATGTCCTGAAATGAACACTGTGTACACTACACTATGTAGAACACTGTACACTACACTATGTAGAACACTGTGTACACTACACTATGTAGAACACTGTGTACACCACACTATGTAGAACACTGTGTACACCACACTATGTAGAACACTGTGTACACTACACTATGTAGAACACTGTGTACACCACACTATGTAGAACACTGTGTACACCACACTATGTAGAACACTGTGTACACCACACTATGTAGAACACTGTGTACACCACACTATGTAGAACACTGTGTACACTACACTATGTAGAACACTGTGTACACCACACTATGTAGAACACTGTGTACACCACACTATGTAGAACACTGTGTACACCACACTATGTAGAACACTGTGTACACTACACTATGTAGAACACTGTGTACACTACACTATGTAGAACACTGTGTACACCACACTATGTAGAACACTGTGTACACCACACTATGTAGAACACTGTGTACACTACACTATGTAGAACACTGTGTACACCACACTATGTAGAACACTGTGTACACTACACTACTGTGTACACTACACTATGTAGAACACTGTGTACACCACACTATGTAGAACACTGTGTACACTACACTATGTAGAACACTGTACACTACACTATGTAGAACACTGTGTATGTAGAACACAGCTTGAGTCAATGAGTTGTACCATCCACTACTCAGTGACCACACCCTCTACATTAATAACCAGTGACCACACCCTCTACCAACTAATCAGTGACCACACCCTCTATCAGCTAATCAGTGACCACACCCTCCAATAACCAGTGACCACACCCTCTACCCACTAACCAGTGAGGGAGGCCTCATTGACGATAGCTGTACCAGTGAGAAGGACAGCATCACATGGCATGCTCATGCCCGATGGAGGGATCACCATGACATCACCAGGAACCAGAGACTCTCCCGATACACCATGGAGCTCTGGGGACAAAGACCAAAACACAATGAAATCACTGCATAGACAGCCTACATGCACTACCATAGGTAGGATGTGGGAATGAAGCAAGCACAGAGTTCCTGGGTCCAATCTCTCATGGCAGCTACAACTACATGTATACATGCGTAAAACACTCTCCCTGTAGAAGCCCTCTTGGCAGGATAGGATGCTGTAGCTGTCATGCATGGTAACCTCAATACACCCTAACATGTTAGAACTCTGTGTGTCTGAATGATGTCATTTGTCTTGTGGTAGCTTTAGGAGTGTGTCAACAATTCCTTCCTTCTGGAGAATAATTATTTCACAGCTGAGTTTGTTTGAAGAAGCCAGACCCGTCTGGGTGGCGCTCTAAAAGCCACTGCTACCACAACACAATACCAACTTCATTGCCCATCCTCTCTGGTTACAACAGTTGTCATGTTTACTGACCATGTCGCTGAGCAAGTGCAGATTCAGCAAGTGAGGCTCTAATGGACTGGGGACCACGGAAACAAAACAATTGTGAAAGCCCTTTAAAGCTGAAGGTTGATTCTTATTAATGCCTACTTGATATATGCTTGGGTTATGGTCCAATGCCTTTCAACCGCAATCAACATGCTTCTGAGGGACATTTCTACCTTACAAGGTCACACAATCACCTGAGCACTAACAAAACAATATTTGCAACCACTTTTACCAAAAGCCTCATAAATGCTGTACTGAAAACATTGCCCTGACATGTCCTTGTGTCCTTGTGTGCAGAGAAGGAAACAAAACCAGTAGCATGTGCGTGCAGTTCATCTGTAACAGCTGCATACACCCGAAGCAATGACATGTTTTGTACATGCACACACACACACACACACACACACACACACACACACACACACACACACACACACACACACACACACACACACACATACACACAAACACACCACACACTTCATACACACACACACCACACACTTCATACACACACAAAAAACAAGATACACAGTTGCAAGATGGACTGTCCCTACTTCATTCGACTGTTTAGGTTATAAAATTAAATTTTCAGTGCCATCATGTGATGGATCAATGGTTAGGTTCCTATATGTGAGCATCCCTCTTATTTGGCCTATATGTGAGCATCCCTCTTATTTGGCCAGCCCCTTCTAGTCATCATCTATCCTCTATTGATATGAGGATAAGACCTTAGGCCTACTTTATGGCTAAATCTCTTTCGCTTAATCATGTGACCTATGCTTAATCATGTGACCCTATGCTTAATCATGTGACCCTATGCTTAATCATGTGACCTTATGCTTAGTCATGTGACCCTATGCTTAATCATGTGACCTTATGCTTAGTCATGTGACCTTACCTCTGCCATCTCTGATAACAGTGACACTACAGTTCTGTTTGACCATGTCATGGAGTTGTTGCATGTTTCTGCGAGTTTGGATCAAGCTGGTCATCACAGAGAAGGTTGACATCACCAAGATGATTGCTGTGAGTATCAGAATATGGAAGAGCATGTCAATACCAGTGAGACTTCAGTCACAACCTTGGCCAGTTCAGGATCTGAACCTCAAAGCAACCCCCCTGCATGGCCCTATAGAATAATGACCTTTAACCCCATACAAGCCAACCTTTTAGCCCAATGCTGTTGACCTTTAACCCTGACATACCTGCATAGAGGTAGTAGACCTCATATAGCCACAGTCCAATGGAAAGCACCTGCATTAGATAGAAGGGGTGGAGCACCTCCTCCACAAAGAGAACTGGGTAGGACTTCATGGGCACATTGATGGTGTTGGCGCCATATTCTTCCAATCTTGAAGCACACGGCAGACGTCAAAATGACACACAACAAACCACAACAAGATGTGCAACCCAAGTGAAACCATGTGGTATGTATAGTCATATTGACGCCAGATGTTTCAGTCCATAGCAATTGTAAATTAAATGGGAAGCTCTGAATATATGAGCTTGTAACTTAATCATAAAAATGAAATATGGACAGCTTAATTGTAGCAATGAAATATGGACAGCTTAATTGTAGCAATGAAATATGGACAGCTTAATTGTAACAATGAAATATGGACAGCTTAATTGTAGCAATGAAATATGGACAGCTTAATTGTAACAATGAAATATGGACAGCTTAATTGTAACAATGAAATATGGACAGCTTAATTGTAACAATGAAATATGGACAGCTTGATTGTAGCAATGAAATATGGACAGCTTAATTGTAACAATGAAATATGGACAGCTTAATTGTAGCAATGAAATATGGACAACTTAATTGTAACAATGAAATATGGACAGCTTAATTGTAACTGTATGGATGTAGTTGAAGGCACATGTATGTTAAATTTAGATGGTATGAGACATTGCTCTTCTGTTAAGGTAAATAATGATTAGGACAATTTGAGTGGTCCTCCAATGTTTCGTCTTTGTCTCACGCAAATATAACAATGGTCCACACACCACTGGCTGTTTGGTCCACACACCACTGACTGTTTGGTCCACACACCACTGACTGTTTGGTCCACACACACCTGGCTGTTTGGTTCACACACACCTGGCTGTTTGGTCCACACACCACTGGCTGTTTGGTCCACACACCACTGGCTGTTTGGTCCACACACCATTGGCTGTTTGGTCCACACACCATTGGCTGTTTGGTCCACACACCATTGACTGTTTGGTCCACACACCACTGACAACTTGGTCCCCACACACCTGGCTGTTTGGTCCACACACCACTGCACTGACTCGTACATACACATGAACGTTAATAAGTTATAATAAAGTGTTGGCTTATACAAACTATTGGCAGCCATTGTACTTATCATGTGACAATTTATGCAGTTTCTCTACTTAATTGAAATGAGAGCATTCGGTTTGAAATATTTACAAACCAAAGGAAAGAACAGGCCCCACCTCCTGATCCTGGCTACACTTTGAGACACCCTGACTGTGTATTACCTCTCATTGTGCATCTCTGTGCTAAGGCCCTCAGCCATGTCATGGATTCCAGCGCAGGTATAACCACGGTCAAATCCCCTGCACGTGGGCATAAAGAGTTAGCACTTGTACACTGATACCGTGACAAATAACCTCAGCAAGATATACTTCTCATCTTCTTCGTTGTAAAGGTAACGAAGATTCCTGTGGATTATGTAAGGGCTCTTCACGGGTTGCCCGGTGACGTCTCCAAGCAACGATGACGTCTCGCTCTTGTCGAGCACTTGCGGCACTTCATAGTGCTGGACTGTTTCGACACGCAAATCGCCATCTAAGTCCTGTATGCACCAGTGATGTGCGCTTATAAGGAACGCCAATTGTATACCTTCACAATGACGTATCGAGCGCTACGAAGGGAACAGCGCCAACAGGTGAGTTTGATCCATTGGGCCGGAAACCAGAAGGCGACGAGTAACGGGATGCACAGAGGCAACACGGCGACCGGGTAGAAAATAGAGTACTTTATGACGCTAGCTTCATAACCTGTTTGATCCTAATTGAAAAGTCTTTATGAAATGCTGGGGTATAAGTTAGTTCCTTACTGGGGACGGATCCACGTCATCATCTTCTTGGAGTAGACTGGTGCTGGATGAACTCTTTCTCGAACTTGATTCGCGTCGCCGTCGCGAGGGACGTTTGTTCTCGGCCATGATAATAACTGGATCTCGCTCAACTAGAGAGTTTTAAGTGGACCCGTGGCTCGTATCGGGTCAGAGGAGCTCTCGACTAAAACAAATGCGTGGTTTCGTAAAAGTTCATAGCACTTAGTGAGGCCTCCCCCCCCCCCCCCCCCCCTCCTTCTGGGTAAGTGTAAACTAGCTGCTTACCTTCTTGTAGAATTAGCATGACTTTTGTCAGGTGACCTCAGTGCGGTATCTTATTAACTGCCACAACGATACTTTAATAAAATGATACACGGATGCCGCATTCCACCACGTTACATGTACTGAGAGGGCATTGACCTACATGAATTACTAATTACCTAAACAACCTAGTTACCAGCTGCCTTTGTTTACGGCTTTGCACTTTGTTACTGGAAACGCGGGAGGGTTCAGAAAAGGTCTTGGACTGAACTATCCGCCAGAGGAAAGTGTGAAAAGCACTTCATAGACAAGGTGAGCTATAATCTTTGATGGCCATTGCTTTGGTGGCTTGGAAAACTACTCGTGAATATACTTGTAAACTGCCGCCATGTTTATATTAAATGGTACTGTGTGTTAACGGCTTTTGGCTTTTGGTGGACGAAGTTCAGAAAATGCTCCTGCGTTATCCTTTTGAGCCATTCCACCTTGTTAGGGATGCAGCTGTACGTCGCCAGATCAGATTTGAAGTGCGCGGGGATAGCTTCAGCCTAGGTCAATACAGTGGCGTAGCCAGGCCAGGGTAGGATTGATGGTAGGGCGCGAGGGCGGAAAAATTAAATTCATCTGTTGTTTTTTTTTCCCCCTGGGAAGCAAATCTGTCAACAACGTTTAAGCCCTCTTCCCACTCACATGCACGCGTGCCGTATTCGTATGCTGAAATTCTCAACTCGACTCGAGTCGAGGCTTGAGCCGGCGCGCTGTTATGATCAATTCATTACTTCAGGAGTGAGTATGATATGATTATGCTGATCTCGGCTGGTAGGGCCTAGGCCCTACCGGTAGCTACGCCATTGGTCAATAAGGTTTTTAGCTATTTTCATTAAGTATACACCTCTTATTGAACAAGTAACTAAAAACATTTTCTATGAGAAAGTTTGTGGTATATGTAAGATTTGAAGGCCATGGTATATACTTTAAAAAGTGAGGAAACAACTTGTTCAATAAGAGGTATACTGACTTATACTGATAACTGAATAGTTGACCCTATACTTCAGCCCCTTGCTCCCTCATAATGCCAAAACTCATTTTGGTTGTCTTTACTATTTCTGTGGAATGATCTTTAAGCTGGTGCATTTTTAATTGTTTGATGTAGTGCTCAATAGGTCTGCAAGGATGTGAACTAAAATGTAAACTAAAATACACTTTAGATTAAAAAAAGGAGTTACCTACCATATTCTTGGGACATGAGTCCTCCATTGTACACTGTACAGATGACGACAAGTAACCAATGCAGTGATCTTCTCACACACCTGTGTTGCGTTCTCTTTAAGGACTGGGCACTGGGCATTGTTCAGCAGTTTGTTTCACTGAGGAGCACAGAGCTGCTATGTTTGATGGCTGCAACAGTAAGAAATGGAATCTGATACAGCTTTGAATAGTAATGGTCTGTTCACACGATTTCCCATGAACGACCCTGCTGCTGATGGATATGAAAGCTTTGAAGGACATTGTCGGCCAATCCTTTAACAAAAGGACCCTCAGTGAGACTGAAACCCTTTTCAACTAAGATGGTGAGGGACTTGTAAACACTATGTACACAGTTGTGCCTGTGTTACATGTATATAGGTACTGATACACTTTATGCTAGCATGTAACACACACCAACTGTGTGACTGACTTCCTCGTACTCTTTGCATGCTGCATGCATAAGGTGACAGACCACTGCATCTGAACTTCCAACAACTACTGCACTGTATGTGGCCACACTGCTCCATTCATCTTTTCCACAGCAGTACTATACTTTTGAACACTAGCTCTTGGAGTGCACTATTGTGTTCTGCAAATTTTGTTCAAGTGTGTCCCTGTGCACCTTGCATTGCAAGCTGCAAGTCCAATTTGTAACAGTTTTGGTCAAAGAGCTGGAACATCTTGCATGTGGAATACCGCAAGATCTGGCGGATTGAGCCTTCCTAGTAAGGCCATTCCAAATGTGATAATAGTTTCCCGTCCGGACCTTTAATCCAAAACCCATGTGGGCGTGCGGCTATTATCCATTATTATTATAATGATTAAAAATCAATACAATTATTCTATATATCTCACGTCGCGCGTCATCAGGCGTGAAAGCAAAAGGTGGCCAAACTGAAAATGATGGGGATGTATAGCTGTTGATCTCTGAGACGCTTTGGGCCACAAAGCAAGCCTTTTCTAAAGTGGCTCTTATTAAGTGGCGGACATCCTCTTGGACGGTGAAGCACTTTACATACATAAGAGAACATCTTTAAGCGTATTTGGTGGAGAATGTGTGATATTGATCAGGACGCGCGGCCTCGCACTCCATACCTTTTTGTGCTCAAGCTGCTGTGCATATTGATCAGTTAATCATTTTGTGTTGTTCATTAAACCTATGCCTTTAGCTGCATTTTGCATCCTTTTTGATACATGTCATGCACGAAAATACGCGTAGAGTTTGAACCATGATTCAACTTTGCGTACTTTGCGTACTTTTTTTTGCCCACTTTTAGGAGGTAGCACCATTACATCTGTTAGGAGGTAGCACCATTATGTCTTTTAGGAGGTAGCACCATTACGTCTTTTAGGAGGTAGCACCATTATGTCTTTTAGGAGGTAGCACCATTACATCTGTTAGGAGGTAGCACCATTATGTCTTTTAGGAGGTAGCACCATTACGTCTTTTAGGAGGTAGCACCATTACGTCTTTTAGGAGGTAGCACCATTACGTCTTTTAGGAGGTAGCACCATTACATCTATATATTTTGAATACTCAGTGTCTATTGTGTATCCTGTAAGCACAGCTGCTGGTCTCCTGCGTGTTGTAAGTTAGAAATAGAGTTTCATGCCCATAGGCATTTTAGCTTTTAAGAAGGACTGAAGCACTACTATTCGAGGAGACCACTCCCTTTACCATTGCATGTACTCCACAGAGCACCACTATTCGAGGAGACCACTCCCTTTACCATTGCACCACTATTCGAGGAGACCACTCCCTTTACCATTGCATCACTATTCGAGGAGACCACTCCCTTTACCATTGCATCACTATTCGAGGAGACCACTCCCTTTACCATTGCATGTACTCCACAGAGCACCACTATTCGAGGAGACCACTCCCTTTACCATTGCATCACTATTCGAGGAGACCACTCCCTTTACCATTGCATGTACTCCACAGAGCACCACTATTCGAGGAGACCACTCCCTTTACCATTGCACCACTATTCGAGGAGACCACTCCCTTTACCATTGCATCACTATTCGAGGAGACCACTCCCTTTACCATTGCACCACTATTCGAGGAGACCACTCCCTTTACCATTGCACCATTATTCGAGGAGACCACTCCCTTTACCATTGCACCACTATTCGAGGAGACCACTCCCTTTACCATTGCACCATTATTCGAGGAGACCACTCCCTTTACCATTGCATGTACTCCACAGAGCACCACTATTCGAGGAGACCACTCCCTTTACCATTGCACCATTATTCGAGGAGACCACTCCCTTTACCATTGCATCACTATTCGAGGAGACCACTCCCTTTACCATTGCATCACTATTCGAGGAGACCACTCCCTTTACCATTGCATCACTATTCGAGGAGACCACTCCCTTTACCATTGCACCACTATTCGAGGAGACCACTCCCTTTACCATTGCACCATTATTCGAGGAGACCACTCCCTTTACCATTGCATGTACTCCACAGAGTACCACCAGCCGTTGTGGAAAACTATAAAGTGCTGTAACGAGTCGATGTTATAATTAGATATGTAGTGCGATTACATCACCAGTACGCAGAGAAGCGTAGCGGTGATGTAATCCATCCACAGCTGCGAAAAGTTGGGTCAGGAACAGAGGCTCTAAAGGGAACGAAAAAAGGTGGGGAAAAAGATGTGCTCTGTCTTTATATTAATCAACACTCAGTAATCAAATCATTTGAACATGCATCTCTACAGAGTCCTCCTCCATCTATATGCCATCCATTCAGCTTTACACATGTATATCATTGCACAAATTTTTCAAACAATATGTCACAACTCTTGCAACGTTGAATTGTCTGTCACCAGAGGTGGCCATGATGGGTCTATGCCTGCTAGGACATGCTTGTAACGGTTGCTAGGAGACCTCTTGCACCTCACCATTCTTAGCACTGCATGGAGCCATCTTGAGTGGAAGAAATAACCCTGAGAAGGGTTAAAAGATCAAACCATTTGTAAGACAAAAGCAAACAGGATGTGCAGTATCATGTAGGGTACCCTCATTCATTTATTCATGGCAGACAGTTAGTTAGTCAACCCATGACAGACTCCCAGGCTACTCACTCAGCGACGCAGCTTCATACAAGCTATATCTCTCTATAGTAAGTTGACCTATACATGGACCAAAATACAGTATCTACTCTCGCTATACTGAATGAAGGTATAGAAGGGTTAAATTAGGTATACAGACGTAAACTGATGTGCTTGAGGTACATACAGCATACAGGCAGTGCATTGTAACATTTATGATACAGTATTTACAGTGCTATGCAAAAATAACATAAATCAATTTAAATCACAATGACAAGGATTATTAGAATCTACTCACAAAACCTATGCTAATGGCAGTCCCTCTCTCATGAGTGCATCACATGATCCCCTCCCTCATGAGTGCATCACATGATCCCCTCCCTCAGGAGTGCATCACACGATCCCCTCCCTCAGGAGTGCATCACATGATCCCCTCCCTCAGGAGTGTATCACACGATCCCCTCCCTCATGAGTGCATCACATGATCCCCTCCAGGAGTGCATCACATGATCCCCTCCCTCAGGAGTGCATCACATGATCCCCTCCCTCAGGAGTGCATCACATGATCCCCTCCCTCAGGAGTGCATCACATGATCCCCTCCCTCAGGAGTGCATCACATGATCCCCTTACTCATACTTACCTCCAATGTATATGTTACTGCAAAATACACCACTGCCAACTCCAATAGGCCAACTCTGAACAGTAAGTATGGGTGTGGCTTCAATTCTAGCTCTTTCCACAACCACGCCCACCAGCTGGCAGGAGCCAGAGTCAAGTAGGCGTTAAATGGAAATAAGATCCCTACACACAACATGAACAGCACTAAAGTGGAAGAGATGGAAGGGGTGGGGAGGAGGAAAAGAGATGGAAGGGTGGGGAGGAGAAGCGATGGAAGGGGTGGGGAGGAGGAGAAGAGATGGAAGGGTGGGGAGGAGAAGCGATGGAAGGGGTGGGGAGGAGGAGAAGAGATGGAAGGGTGGGGAGGAGAAGCGATGGAAGGGGTGGGGAGGAGGAGAAGGCATGGGGAGGTTATTAGCTAATCGTCAGATGAGCCATCATGGCCAGTGCTTACAATTGGTGTAGAGAGGTTTTCGGTATGGAGGCCCAACTGATAAGGTCACAGCCAGTGACACATACTGGAAGATTGAGGCTTGAAAGACAGCTGTGTTCTCGCTGCAAGCAATGTTCTCGCTGTCTGGATTCACCACCAGAGGTTTGTACCTAGAGAGAAGAGACCCGGCCATGCATCCATTCCTGCAAGGCACATGTACATGCATAGGAACAGCATGACATAGGAGGCTGAATATAAGTGTGATGTCATTCAGCTTGTGGAATGATGTCTGCTGCAATGAGAGAATGGGATACTCCAAAAGATGCTCACTCAGGAGAGAAAAACCTCCAGAGAGATTTTGAGAAGCTTGAGGACAAAGCTTTCAATAAACGATATGTGTAATGTTGTACTGGATTGGCCTACAATCCCTCACTAACCATTGGACAGGATTGGCCTACAATCCCTCACTAACCATTGGACAGGATCACTCATTTAGAACAGCCGCATAATGTTATTGTGAAATGGCATGATAGATTAGGACCTATCTAAGGTGCACACATGCGTGTTTTGTTGTGGATCTTGCTACATAAGTGTTGTATTTATTGTATTAACCCTCGTAATTACTACCTTCAAATGTGCTCCCTACTTGTCATGAGTACCAATGTGCTCCCTACTTGTCATGAGTACCAATGTGCCCCTACTTGTCATGAGTACCAATGTGCCCCCTACTTGTCATGCGTACCAATGCGTACACACACAGCTAATCACTGGACACATAAGCCACACCCACCACATCCTGCTCCTGAGATAAAGCAGCGCCCCGCACTGTGAGAGGAATATGAGGGCCGCATGGACCAGCACGCTGAAGAACACATCCACCCCTGCCAGGGTGCCAGGAGGACGCCTCTTGTCCAGGTGAGGGTATGGACCTGTCAGCCCCACTGCAGAGGCATGTGCTAGTCACATGACACCCACATGTGTAGTCACATGATCAATGGTGGGCACTTACTGACAAAGACACACGAAAGGATTAGGAAGAAGTCGATGTAGAAATATTCAGCATCGCCAAGATTTGATTCAAACTGCAAAAGACAAGGTCATTGTGTGGACATGTCTGATACTGGTTAGGTACTAAGCCTGGGGACTAGGATATATGTGGTACTGGGTCTGGGGACACTAGAATGGGGACTAAATAGAGATATTTTGCTAAACTTACACCAATACTTTAATTAAATTTAGATGGACACTCACGGCATAAAGTATGGCTGCAGACATGAACTGTGTAAGCGAGTAGAGAGCCATGTACTTGAAGACACTGAAGGAGGTGGTAAGGGCTGCTCTTCCCTCCATGATGACCTTGGGTACACAGGTGATATTGGGGACCTTGGAGGTGAAGGGAGAGGCAACACTGGCCTCTGCCTCTGACAGAGATATGCCTGCATGGGCTGCCTTCAGGGCCTGGGGACCAGTACACTCACACGGGTCACACCATCACACATAGGATGACTTACTCCACAATCGTTGGCTCCATCTCCACACATACCTACTCCATACCTGGGGGTGGGTGGGGTCAGATGAAACCACTCCCCCACCAGACCACACCTACCCTAGGCCTTGAAGATCTGTTACCAGCTGAGCCTTCTGGTCAGGTGACATCCGAGCAAAGACAGCTCCTTTGACCAATAGCTGAAAGGATGTAAAGAAACCAGTGTTGTCTGCTAAGAATTGGGAGTTTATAATAGCAAGGCAGTTCCCCAACTTCTGACAGCATCACTAAGCCATGACCCATGCAATTCCCCAACTTCTGACAGCATCACTAAGCCATGACCATGCAGTTCCCCAACTTCTGACAGCATCACTAAGCCATGACCCATGCAATTCCCCAACTTCTGACAGCATCACTAAGCCATGACCCATGCAATTCCCCAACTTCTGACAGCATCACTAAGCCATGACCCATGCAGTTCCCCAACTTCTGGCAGCATCACTAAGCCATGACCCATGCAGTTCCCCAACTTCTGACAGCATCACTAAGCCATGACCCATGCAGTTCCCCAACTTCTGACAGCATCACTAAGCCATGACCCATGCAATTCCCCAACTTCTGACAGCATCACTAAGCCATGACCCATGCAGTTCCCCAACTTCTGACAGCATCACTAAGCCATGACCCATGCAGTTCCCCAACTTCTGGCAGCATCACTAAGCCATGACCCATGCAGTTCCCCAACTTCTGACAGCATCACTAAGCCATGACCCATGCAGTTCCCCAACTTCTGACAGCATCACTAAGCCATGACCCATGCAATTCCCCAACTTCTGACAGCATCACTAAGCCATGACCCATGCAATTCCCCAACTTCTGACAGCATCACTAAGCCATGACCCATGCAATTCCCCAACTTCTGGCAGCATCACTAAGCCATGACCCATGCAATTCCCCAACTTCTGGCAGCATCACTAAGCCATGACCCATGCAATTCCCCAACTTCTGGCAGCATCACTAAGCCATGACCCATGCCATTCTATAAACGGTAAGAACAACAGACACTGCATCAGCACTGATACGGAACTGATAAGGTAAGCTGGGCCAGCAATACCATGCAACAGTACTTTAAGCTAAGGTATCTTTCTCTATCCAACACCATACAACACACACACCATACAACACCATACAACACACACCATACAACACCATACAACACACACCAAACAACACCATACAAATATTTCTTTCCCTTCATATACACACACCTTTGGAAGCAGATCCGGACACTCAGCTCTGATAACTGCAAATGATGTGCCATTCACAACAATGTGATACTTCTTAATTATATTCTGAGACCATCCATCTTCTTCCACATATTTTGGAACAACCTCATCAGATAACACTAAATAAGATAACACTAAATAGAGAATGAAGCATGCTTGCCATATACATGCACTTGCTGAAATCCAAGTCTTGGAAGTCTATTTGCTAGAATGATGTGCCATCCAAATCATCCATTACACACTTGCAACCACCGCAGTTAGTTTTTATGTTTTCGATTTTTTGTAACTTGGAACTTTAGTTCCTCTATCAAGTGATTTTATGAATCAGAGTTTGTACTATACTTTGTGGAGCTATAGGACACTGAAGGAGCTATAGGACACTGAAGGAGCTATAGGGCACTGAAGGAGCTATAGGACACTGAAGGAGCTATAGGACACTGAAGGACACTGAAGGAGCTATAGGACACTGAAGGAGCTATAGGACACTGAAGGAGCTATAGGGCACTGAAGGAGCTATAGGACACTGAAGGAGCTATAGGACACTGAAGGAGCTATAGGACACTGAAGGAGCTATAGGACACTGAAGGAGCTATAGGGCACTGAAGGAGCTATAGGACACTGAAGGACACTGAAGGAGCTATAGGACACTGAAGGAGCTATAGGGCACTGAAGGAGCTATAGGACACTGAAGGACACTGAAGGAGCTATAGGGCACTGAAGGAGCTATAGGACACTGAAGGACACTGAAGGAGCTATAGGACACTGAAGGAGCTATAGGACACTGAAGGAGCTATAGGGCACTGAAGGAGCTATAGGACACTGAAGGAGCTATAGGACACTGAAGGAGCTATAGGACACTGAAGGAGCTATAGGACACTGAAGGAGCTATAGGACACTGAAGGAGCTATAGGGCACTGAAGGAGCTATAGGACACTGAAGGAGCTATAGGACACTGAAGGAGCTATAGGACACTGAAGGAGCTATAGGACACTGAAGGAGCTATAGGACACTGAAGGAGCTATAGGACACTGAAGGAGCTATAGGACACTGAAGGAGCTATAGGACACTGAAGGAGCTATAGGACACTGAAGGAGCTATAGGGCACTGTTTTTTTTTGCTGGACACTGTTTCATATCATATTAGAAGTACCAATTTAAATGGAGTCGAATACAAGTCTTCACATTAAATAGCTTTACATTTACATACCCAAACCTACCTATACTGACAACAGCAATTAACCACATTAGTATTAATAACTTATTTAATGTTAACCTGTAGCATTTGCCTTTGACAGATTTGAAGATGAAAGCTAGTTAATCAATGCACAAACACTACCATATTCAATAAGCTGCTAGTTAACTAGCTGAAACAGATCAACTCACATGGAGATGGATGGGCACTAATAGGAGCATGACCAACATCATTGCTCAACATGATGTTTGAAAGATCCTTCCCATCTTGAAGAAGGTGAAAGGTCACAGAGGGCGTGGCAGAGGTGGAGTCAGCCTTGACCATGATGGCCTGGTGGTCCGGCTCTATCATACCACACTCACGTGCCACTGACACTGCTGTCAGCAAGTTGTCTCCTAGGTGATGGGGAGGAGGAGTTAGGTGATGGGGAGGGAGAGGAGTTAGGTGATGGGGAGGAGGAGTTAGGTGATGGGGAGGAGGAGTTAGGTGATGGGGAGGAGGAGTTAGGTGATGGGGAGGAGGAGTTAGGTGATGGGGAGGAGGGTCCAGTACATTGAGACACAACCCATGTCTTACCGGTGACCATGACAGTCCTGATGTTAGCATTCTTGAGGACAGAGATGACAGGTGTGGTCTCAGGTTTGAGGGAGTTCTTCATGATGATCAGTCCACTAAACTCAAGGTCACACTCCACCATATCCCTGCACACGTGCACACACACGCATTATACGTTTTGGAAGCTTATCTCACCTCAAGCACACTAACCGCTCTATTTTAGATAACTCGTGTTTAGTGATCATAGTACGATGACCAACAGCCAACACCCTCATCCCCTTCTGAGTGAATGAACTGAGAACATCAAAGAAGTCCTCCGGAACTAAACAACACACACACACACACACATACACACACAAACACACATGCACATACATACAGTGAAGCAGTGATGAAAAGATGCATTCTAACACACACACACACACACACACACACACACACACACACACACACCAGTCTCTGGTCTACACAGTTTCCTGATCTTCTCTGGAGCCCCCTTCACATAGACATGAAACAACTTGGGGTCATGAGATGGAAGGGTCTTTACTAGAACACTCATACGCTGGTCAGAGGGGAGGGGCACGTCATACCATATATGGTAGTCCTGTTTAGCTCACCTGAAGCTCAGAAGAGAAGGTGAACTGTTTCATGATCCCCAGCTCCACGCCATCTTGTCCTCCAGCTAGGGGTGGCTTGACTATGGTTGGAATGATCATGTCAAACCTACTGGTGTCTTCTCTCGGCTCCTCCAAGGTCTGGGGAGGAGGAGAGGGTAGATGATGAAGGATAACGAGAGGGGCTTACCCATCCAGTACTGTTGAACATCTTAACATCCAAAGGGTCTCCAAGCAGCTGTCCATTGATGAGGGTGAGGGAATGGCAGGTGGTCATCCCATAGAGGAGAGGGCAGGGGAGGAGGGAGGAGGGGTCTGGTGTAGGAGGATGGAACCTAGCATACCATATAAGGAAGTAGATTCATCACTGAAAGGATTGTCATGGAGACAACTGACCTTTGACCCGAAGCACATATGACACTTGCCATGTCCAGACTGTCTTCAGTGAGAGTGCCAGTCTTGTCAAAACACACCAACTTGATCTTGCCACACAGATTGACCCTGAGAATACAAAACCAATGAAGCTTTCAGTTTCAAGATAGATTTTCATAAAAAGTATACCAAAACTATGAGGTAGAGTCTATTGGTGTGTGGGGACTGATGACCACACCCTACCGGTGACCACACTCTCACTGATAACCACACCCCTCACCTCAGGGGACTAATGACCACACCCTACTGATGACCACACCCTCACCTCTGGGGACCAATGACCACACCCCTACTGGTGACCACACCCTCACCTCTGGGGACTGATACAGTAGATCTGTTGCTTCTTTAGTCTCTGGAGAGCGTACACTGTGCCCACAGTGAGGGCAGCAGGGAGGGCCGGAGGGACCACAATGACAAAGACGTCTAGGGCTCTAACAATGGTTCCGTTGAGTTCGTAATGCTTCAGGTTTAGAATGATGAGGGTATATACACACCCAGCCAATGCTGAAGGAGCAGGAGGAAAGAGTAATGGAGGAGCAGGAGGGAAGAGTAATGGAGGAGCAGGAGGGAAGAGTAATGGAGGAGCAGGAGAGAAGAGTAATGGAGGAGCAGGAGAGAAGAGTAATGGAGGAGCAGGAGGGAAGAGTAATGGAGGAGCAGGAGGGAAGAGTAATGGAGGAGCAGGAGGGAAAGTAACTCTTCAGACCACTGGCAAATCGTATAATCTGTTCCTTATTCACAAGCCATATTTGGGACAGGATTGTGAAGTGGGATGCATTTGAAGATTATGATTCTTTTTAATTAATGCTAAATTCATAAAAGTGACCAGTCTATCAAAGTACTATAGAATTGAAGTTCCCTTTCGTAATAATAACAGATTTTAAAAAGGTATACGAAAAACAAAAAAGAAAGTGGTGTTAATGGCGCCACAAAACACGAATACAATAATGCTGGTAGTCTTAACAATTACAACCTGTATTCTTATTGGAGCCCATAGGCACAAGCTAGGGTCATGCGCCATACATGTCAGGAATACAGTGTAACAGTGTTTAGCAATACACACAATTGTGTGTAAGGAAACTTCATTTAGATAGTTTCTTAGGCCACAGACAGTTGAGATGAGCCCGCTGTCCTAGCAAAACCATGTCTAATCAAGCGGCTCGATTTGAAACGAAGACCCACACACGCACACACACATACATACACACACACATACACACAAATACCAACAACTGCTAGAACCAACACGCCTCTCCCCCCACACACCTCTCCCTCCCTCCCTTCCCCACCCACACCTCCCCCTCCCTTCCCCCCACACACCTCCCCTCCCTTCCCCCACACCCCCCCTCCCTCCCCCACACCCTCCCCTCCTTCCCCCACACCCCTCCCCTCCCTTCCCCCACACCCCTCCCCCTCCCTTCCCCCCACACCCTCCCCCTCCCTTCCCCCACACCCCTCCCCCTCCCTTCCCCCACACCCCTCCCCCTCCCTTCCCCCACACCCCTCCCCCTCCCTTCCCCCACACCCTCCCCCTCCCTTCCCCCACACCCCCCCCTCCCCCCTCCCTTCCCCCACACCCCTCCCCCTCCCTTCCCCCACACCCCTCCCCCTCCCTTCCCCCCACCCTCCCCCTCCCTTCCCCACACCCCTCCCCTCCCTTCCCCCACACCCCTCCCCCTCCCTTCCCTATACATACCAACAACTCCTAGAACCAACACAAATTTGATGGCGTCCATATAAAACCTAAAGTTGAGTGGCCTGGGGAAGAGGATTGACCGCACCATACCACCTTTTGAAGTGTAAAACCCTATGTGGGTGTGGTGTGGGTGGTGTGGGTGTGGTAGGGTATGTGTGTGGTGTGTGTGGTGTGTGTGTGTGTGGTGTGTGGATGGAGATGGTATGGTGAGTAGGACAGGCAGGTGTATGAGATATAACGAAAGCAGCAAACCACAAATAAAAGGATCATTACTCTAAATAACACCCACCTGTCCTTACCACTACAGCCAAAGCAGAACCTAGTGATTTGGTCTGGATCACGTGAGTGCCTCCAAATAAGGTATGCCTCTTGTGTCTGTCAGGTCTGTAGAGCTCATCCGTTTCCGGTATAGGAGTCTTTGTAATTGGAACACTCTCACCTAGGCAACAGATCATCTTTAATACTTACGTACATGACATATGTGTTAATACACTAGATTTTTGCACTGACTTATATCGAGCCTAGTGACCACCCTACCTACTAACCAGTGACCACACCCTCTCTAGACACTAACCAGTGACCACACCCTCTCTAGACACTAACCAGTGACCACACCCTCTCTAGACACTAACCAGTGACCACACCCTCTCTATACACTAACCAGTGACCACACCCTCTCTATACACTAACCAGTGACCACACCCTCTACCTACTAACCAGTGAGGGAGGCCTCATTGACGATAGCTGTACCAGTGAGAAGGACAGCATCACATGGCATGCTCATGCCTGATGGAGGGATCACCATGACATCACCAGGAACCAGAGACTCTCCCGATACACCATGGAGCTCTGGGGATGAAAAGGGATCTGATCATACCTCTAGTCATGTGACCTATGCTTAATCATGTGACCCTATGCTTAATCATGTGACCTTATGCTTAGTCATGTGACCCTATGCTTAGTCATGTGACCCTATGCTTAGTCATGTGACCCTATGCTTAGTCATGTGACCATATGCTTAGTCATGTGACCCTATGCTTAGTCATGTGACCCTATGGTTAGTCATGTGACCCTATGCTTAGTCATGTGACCCTATGCTTAATCATGTGACCTTATGCTTAGTCATGTGACCTTACCTCTGCCATCTCTGATAACAGTGACACTACAGTTCTGTTTGACCATGTCATGGAGTTGTTGCATGTTTCTGCGAGTTTGGATCAAGCTGGCAATTATTGACGATGAAGACATTAGCACAATGACTCCTGTGTGTGTGTGTGTGTATGTGTGTGGTGTGTGTGGTGTGTGTGTGTGTGGTGTGTGTGGTGTGTGTGTGTGTGTATGCGTGTGTGTGTGTGCATGTGTGTGTGCATGTGTGTGTGTATGTGTGTGTGTGTGTGTATGTGTGTGTAGTGTGTGTTATGCACAAGAACATCAAACACCCAGTGATGGTGGCTCTCCTCCAGGTCACCTGCATAATAGAAGTACTTCTCATACATCCACAGTGCAATGGAAAGGATCTGGAAGATGTAGAATGGATGCAAGACCTCTTCAAAGAACAGCTTAGGGTACGACTTCACTGGCACATCAATATTATTAGCTCCGTACAGGATTAGTCTACGGAGTGGGGGGGGGGAGGCTGTTGACAGGAGACCACACCCCCTGGACACGCCTACCTATCCGCATGCTCCCTGCTAAGCAGCCCACGCTGCATGTCGTGGTGGGCGTGGCATGTTGCAGCCGCCTCTTTGCTTCTACACGGGAAGAGGCCATGACATCATGACCACACCCACTCACACACTCACCCCAACAGGAGGTACTCTTGGTCCACCTCACTGTACACATAGCGAAGGTGACGATGAATTAGGTACATAAGAGGTGGGGGGCGTGGCCTTGCAAGCAGTGGCTCCTCCTCTCCTCCTCCCCAATGCTGCACACCTGTCCTGTGTACGACTTCAACACACTCCTTGCCATCCAAGTCCTTATAAGGAGGTATGCACAATGAGGTCCTTATAAGGAGGTATGCACAATGAGGTCCTTATAAGGAGGTATGCGCAATTAGGTCCTTATAAGGAGGTATGCGCAATGAGGTCCTTATAAGGAGGTATGTACAATGAAGTCCTTATAAGGAGGTATGCGCAATGAGGTCCTTATAAGGAGGTATGCACAATGAGGTCCTTATAAGGAGGTATGCGCAATGAGGTCCTTATAAGGAGGTATGTGAGTAAACTCTAAGTTGAAAGCAGTTCAATTTACAGAACATAATTGTAAAGGGGGGCTATCATCTGTAGAGGATTCCGTTCAGGAGATACAACTTTATATATATAATACCAGCGTACACATATATAGGCATCTCTCTAAGCCACACCTCTGTTGTAGGCCACACCTTCACATCTCTCTACACTATACACAAGGCATCCTAGGCGTTTAATATGACGTAATGGCAAGTACCTTCACAATTACGTAACGTGCATCTCCGAGATGACATTTGCGACAAGTCAACTTCACCCACTTAGCGGGGAACCAGTAGGCGAAGAGCAGCCCCGTGAAGAGAGGGAGAATTGCCAGCGGGTATAGGACGACATGTTTGATGATGCTGACGGCGTAGCCGCCTTGAGGCTACGGTACGAACGCAGGCGACATGACATGCTCTCTCTCGTCGTGAACAAGAGCATCTTACGTACGGGACATGGATCCAATTCTTCATCCTTTAGAAGATGGCTGCTCGAAGCTCTTCTGGAAGAAGGATCTGGTGTATCCATACGTAAGGTCACGTTACGCCACGCCCACTACCCGCAAAAGTTTACCTCCCGGGCCGGACTGACGAGAATTGTCTCGTGAGCCCGACTCCATTATTTCCAAGCAGACAAGTAGTTTACCGAACGGAGTTGTTCCGCTAAAATCTGTCTTCGTGTCGTCGTACGTAGAGTTTAGAGGCTACATGGTAACATAGCAACGAGCCACATCATCCGTCTCAGTTGTTTTATCATGTGCTAATTTGTCAAAACCCCATACACCATATATGGGAGGGACCACACACCATATATGGGAGGGACCACACACCATATATGGGAGGGACCATACACCATATATGGGAGGGACCATACACGGGGAGGGACCACACACCATATATGGGAGGGACCACACACCATATATGGGAGGGACCATACACCATATATGGGAGGGACCACACACCATATATGGGAGGGACCACACACCATATATGGGAGGGACCACACACCATATATGGGAGGGACCATACACCATATATGGGAGGGACCACACACCATATATGGGAGGGACCACATACCATATATGGGAGGGACCACACACCATATATGGGAGGGACCACACACCATATATGGGAGGGACCACATACCATATATGGGAGGGACCAACGTTCCGTTGCTTGCGTCGCACCAGTTGAATTAGCACAAATGAAACAGAAATGAACACACATAATTGTATCAGAGGGCAATTAAAGCTCATAGATGGCTTTATGGTCCACACGATGATCAGTCAAGCTCACTTCTATTTGTGCTTTTTCTAAACGACATGGAATCTTCACGCCAAGTGGCGGCCATGATGGCTGTATCTCTTTCAGGACGCGCTTGTAAAGGTTGCTAGGCGACCGCTTGCAGCGCACTACACGCAGTATGGCATGAAACCAGCGTGAATGGAAGACAAAGCTCTGTGAGAAGGGTAAAAAGATGGTCACACGAACAGCCACACACATTGGGCTAAAATACAGCTTGTATAACAAAGGCAGACACACATCAAACACACATGTGTTACAATAGGTGCTCCCTTATAAGGGAATACATCAAACATGAAGAAGTACATGAAGAAAGTGTTACTACCTGAACAATAAAGTTAATGGTCTTGGGTCAGGGTGATGACCATCAATGAAGGTACATGCCTACCTCTAGGGTCAGGGTGATGACCACCAATGAAGGTACATGCCTACCTCAAGGGTCAGGGTGATGACCATCAATGAAGGTACATGCCTACCTCAAGGGTCAGGGTGATGGCCACCAATGAAGGTACATGCCTACCTCTAGGGTCAGGGTGATGACCATCAATGAAGGTACATGCCTACCTCAAGGGTCAGGGTGATGGCCACCAATGAAGGTACATGCCTACCTCTAGGGTCAGGGTGATGACCACCAATGAAGGTACATGCCTACCTCAAGGGTCAGGGTGATGGTCACCAATGAAGGTACATGCCTACCTCTAGGGTCAGGGCGATGACCATCAATGAAGGTACATGCCTACCTCTAGGGTCAGGGTGATGACCATGAAGAGGATGGCCAGCTCTAGTACGCCCACCCTGAACAGGAGGTAAGGATGGGGGATCAACTGGAGCAGGGACCACAGGCCAGGGACCCAGGAGCTTGGAGCGAGGATGAGGAAGACATTGCATGGAGAGAGGACCAGCAGACAGAGGACAAAAAGAGCTGGCACAGCACCGGTAGAGAGTGAGTGAGTGGAGGATGGACATAAGATGAGGACTCACCATTGGTGTAGAGAGGCTTGCGGTATGGAGGTCCAGTGGACAGACCGACAGCAAGAGAGACGTACTGGAAAATGGAGGATTGAAAGACAACAGTGTTCTCGCTGCCCACGATGTTCTGACTCTTGACCTGAGCCACCAGAGGTTTGTACCTGCCCCGTGACCATGACAACACAGTGAATGCTGGGCAAATCCTCAAAACAATTTAATAACTGGCCCTTTATAGGATGTAATAACTAGGCCTTCATACATGTACTAACTAGAAAATTGATGTTAATAAGTTAAATAATCTTTACACTCACCCACACATACATACAGACATACACATACACACACATACATGCACACACACATACATGCACACACAAA
>JABACO010000008.1:466920-511920 GCA_013339895.1 Ephydatia muelleri | reverse complement strand
AACACTCTCACCTGGAAATGATGCAATCATCTAGTCTTCATCCCTTAATAGTGACTTAACCATCTTACCAATCAGATTTATCTAACCTTTCATGCCACCATGACAACCCTTACCACCTCATGACAACCCTTACCACCTCATGACATCCCTTACCACCTCATGACATCCCTTACCACCTCATGACAACCCTTACCACCTCATTACCACCTCATGACATCCCTTACTACCTCATGACAACCCTTACCACCTCATGACATCCCTTACCACCTCATGACATCCCTTACCACCTCATGACAACCCTTACCACCTCATTACCACCTCATGACATCCCTTACTACCTCATGACAACCCTTACCACCTCATGACATATCTTACCACCTCATGACAACCCTTACCACCTCATGACAACCCTTACCACCTCATGACATCCCTTACCACCTCATGACATCCCTTACCACCTCATGACATCCCTTACCACCTCATGACAACCCTTACCACCTCATTACCACCTCATGACACCCCTTACTACCTCATGACAACCCTTACCACCTCATGACATCTCTTACCACCTCATGACAACCCTTACCACCTCATGACAACCCTTACCACCTCATGACATCCCTTACCACCTCATGACATCCCTTACCACCTCACCTTAATTGAAAAGAATAGTTAATTGTAGTTACTAAGACCAGTTACATCCGTTGATGGTATGATGTACTGGCATTTAGCTAATTCAGAGCTGAATTTATTCAAGGCCACTATTATTGTACACTGAGAAATCCTATTTTCATCTCATGATGTGTGACTACTAGAGTTACACTGTAATGAAAATAGAAATGTACCCGTAATCCTACATACTAACCACACCTCTCTATACACTAACCAGTGACCACACCCTCTCTATACACTAACCAGTGACCACACCCTTTACCTACTAACCAGTGAGGGAGGCCTCATTGACGATAGCTGTACCAGTGAGAAGGACAGCATCACATGGCATGCTCATGCCTGATGGAGGGATCACCATGACATCACCAGGAACCAGAGACTCTCCCGATACACCATGGAGCTCTGGGGATGAAAAGGGATCTGATCATACCTCTAGTCATGTGACCTATGCTTAATCATGTGACCTTATGCTTAGTCATGTGACCCTATGCTTAATCATGTGACCCTATGCTTAGTCATGTGACCTTACCTCTGCCATCTCTGATAACAGTGACACTACAGTTCTGTTTGACCATGTCATGGAGTTGTTGCATGTTTCTGCGAGTTTGGATCAAGCTGGCAATTATTGACGATGAAGACATTAGCACAATGACTCCTGTGCATGTGTGTGCGTGTGTGTGTATGTGTGGTGTGTGTGTGTGTGTATGTGTGTGTGTGGTGTGTGTGTGTGGTGTGTGTGTGTGTGTGTGTGCGTGTGTGTGTGTGGTGTATGTGTGTGTGTGCATTGTAGTGTGCAATTAAGAGAATTGTGAATTTAAAAACATTCCAAAGGTAGTCTCTCACATCCCAACTAATGCACACCTGCATAGTAGTAGTAGTATTGTTCATTTTAATTAATGCACACCTGCATAGTAGTACTGTTTATTTTAATTAATGCACACCTGCATAGTAGTAGTGTTCATTTTAATGCACACCTGCATAGTAGTAGTATTGTTCATTTTTAATTAATGCACACCTGCATAGTAGTAGTACTGTTCATTCAGCCACACAGTCACGCAGAGGATCTGGAAGATGTAGAAGGGGTGGAGCACCTCCTCCACAAAGAGAAGGTGGTATGGCTTCACAGGGACATCAATTGAATTGGGGCCGTACTGCAGCAGCCTGAGGAGGTAAGGTTGAGCAAAGAGGTGAGACCAAAGACGTGCATGGAAATTGATGGAATTATGAGAGGAGGCATTATATAGAACTACGTGGTTCAGGTTCATTATGAATCTTGCAATATTATTGTCACTGGTATTAAAGGACCACTTGATAGGTATGTGGAGTGTGTGTGCATGTGTGTGTATGTGTGAGGTGTGTACATATGTGTGTGCATGTGCATGCATGTGTGTGTGCATGTGTGTGTGTGAGGTGTGTGCATGTGTGTGTGTGTGAGGTGTGTGCATGTGTGTGTGTGTGAGGTGTGTGCATGTGTGTGTGTGTGAGGTGTGTGCATGTGTGTGTGTGTGAGGTGTGTGCATGTGTGTGTGTGTGAGGTGTGTGCATGTGTGTGTGTACGTATCATAACTGCTGTCACTAATAACTGCAAGATCAGAGTGTCCATTGAGTTATGAAATTGACTGAATCAAGCCATGATGTTCATGCAACTAGAGAATGGACAGGTCTCTACACAGCTATGCAGCGGGCTGAGGAAGACACTTGGGGTTTAGGGTTTAGGGTATGCGTGCCAAAGGCGCGTGAACTAGATCAACATTTCACCCACATTCCGAATCCTTTGTCGATAAACACGCGTCTCGCACCTGATCAAATCTTCAATTTTTCGACCACTGAACGAGGGAGCACATTCGGCGCCATACTTGGCGCAATGTGTGCCATAGTAATTTATCCTAACCACGCAGTGATACACACACACACACACACACACACACACACATGCATACACACACATGCATACACACACATGCACAGCACACAAACCTGTCTTCATGGTCATCATGTTGAATGCCTCCCTCCATTCCACACACAGCATCACATTTCACACCTCTGTCCAGTCCCCTGTAGGTGGGCACGAGGCGGGTCATTCGAGCAGGACACGCCCCTTTCCTCGATACCCACCTCAGCAGTACAAACTTACGGACGTCCCTATCGTACAGGTACCGGAGGTAGCGGTGGATGAAATAACTGACCGCAGTCCTGGGCTTTGCCGCGGTCAGGGGATTAGTGACGTCATCCGAGGAGACCGCGTGGTACGCGAGCCTACGCCCCTTGGAGGAAGGCACGAGTAAACTACTCTCCTCGAGGCTCTTCTCGAGGCTCTGCTCGCGCGCCATCGAGAACTGTCTCACGTGCTCCACACACTGCTTGCCGTCTGCGCTCTACGGATACGAGGATGAGCATTTGCGTTATATTCACAAATCGTTTGGTCTCACAATTACGATGACGTAACGAGCCTCGCTCAGAGGACACTTCTTGCAGATCAGTTTCAGCCAATGCGCTGGAAACCAGTAGGCAAAAAGGAGGCCGCCACAGAGAGGGAGAATGGCGAGAGTGTAGCACAGCGCAGCCCTCGCAACGCTGAGTGTGTAGCCAGTTTGGCGCTGTGGAGACGAGGTGGATTGTGTGCTTTCAGGTTGCTTCAAATGGTAACCCTTACGGGGCATGGATCCACCTCCTGGTCAGGAGTGACTTGGTCGGTAGCGTTTGAAGCGCTTTCGTCTTGTTTAGCTACATCTGTATCCATTCGCGACCAGGTAACGAAATTAACGACGCGTGATATTCCATGAATATATTTAACACTGTGGGGGGGGGGGGGGGGGGGGGGGGGGGGGGGTCATTCTTTCACCATTTTAGTCCTTCCGTAAGAAGTGAGGATTATCTGTTCAGAACGCACACTGTTTTGTCTCCATTTTTCAGCTTGTTTTAGGAGCGTACGTACTTGTTTGTAATTATTGTACCACTGCATGTAATCTGCACTTACTATAAGCTATTCATGAGATAGGACAATAGCGCTGCTATAATGTCATTTACCAATTCGTATCACTTATCGCATTTGTTTGGGATCAATACGAGTACAGCGAAAATAAAGACATTTTCGTAACATCTTCTTCATACTGGAGGCACAATTGAGTCTAGACCAATACTAGCTGAATGGGATAACGTACGGGTCCACTGTTACAATAACTGCAGTCATTACATTACACAATACGGTGTATGGGGGGCATGGTGATCAATATGGTGTATGGGGGGCATGGTGGTCAATATGGTGTATGGGGGGCATGGTGGTCAATATGGTGTATGGGGGGCATGGTGGTCAATATGGTGTATGGGGGGCATGGTGGTCAATATGTGTATGGGGGGCATGGTGGCCAGGACATATTGCTATGCTCTCCCTAAAACGACACAGCCTAGGAGAATTTGACATGCGCTCCACACATGCATACTGTACAGATGAAGGTAATGATTGAGGGACTCAAACACTTATTGTTGTATCGAGACCACTTATCTGACAGCTTTATCGTAAGAGGTATTGTTTTGTACAACACTCTAACCACAATGAACACTTTGTGTTTTAAGACTACAACATTTTAGACTGTTTTACAACTTGTCTTTCAGTGTACTAACTGTTCAAGAAGCATCCTGCCAGTACTCCTCCTCTCCCACTTCCACTGTGCCAGTACTCCTCCTCTCCCACTGCCACTGTGGCAGTACTCCTCCTCTCCCCCTGCCACTGTGGCAGTACTCCTCCTCTCCCACTCCACTGTGGCAGTACTCCTCTCCCACTTCCCCTGTGGCAGTACTCCTCCTCTCCCACTTCCACTGTGGCAGTACTCCTCCTCTCCCACTTCCATTGTGGCAGTACTTCTCCTCTCCTACTTCCACTGTGGCAGTACTCCTCCTCTCCCACTTCCACTGTGGCAGTACTCCTCCTCTCCCACTTCCCCTGTGGCAGTACTCCTCCTCTCCCACTTCCCCTGTGGCAGTACTCCTCCTCTCCCACTGCCACTGTGGCAGTACTCCTCCTCTCCCACTTCCCCTGTGGCAGTACTCCTCCTCTCCCACTGCCCCTGTGGCAGTACTCCTCCTCTCCCACTTCCCCTGTGGCAGTACTCCTCCTCTCCCACTTCCACTGTGGCAGTACTCCTCCTCTCCCACTTCCCCCCTCCCCCTTGCACAATCCTACAACATGCTTCTTATATATCTTCCTTACCCCAGGGACAGATATTAAAACATACCCTAGAACACACTTGGCATTCATCTCTCCACCCCACAAGACAGAGGTATTCATCTCTCCACCCCACAAGACAGACTTCGAGTATTTGTCTACTCAAACTTCTTTCTTGCCCATGTATACCCTTTGGAACCACGCCCCTCTGGAACCACACCCCTCTGGACACTTTATTGTCATCCATAATGGTTTATAATTATTAATCAATTATTAATGCTGAGACACTTCTCATGCAACTGAAGCAGAGCAGTCCAAAACCAAGCTAGCCATGGCTAGCAGAACTGTGCTTTAACAAAATGAAGCCTTGAACATGAAGAACTTCAAAAATTTATAATCATTTTCCTAACTTTATTTTAAATGCATTGCGCCCAGCAATACAACATGTATATGATACAATTAATATCATTAAATGGGGAGGGGGAGGAGGCACATTACCCCTCTGAATGATGACAATGTAAGTGGTATTGACACCAAAGACACAGACCTTGCATGCATGGCTTCAGTGGTTTGAAAGGCGCTGAACTGTATGGGAGGGTGTGTGGTGAGGTAGCTGTATGGGAGAGGGTGTGGTGAGGTAACTGTATGGGAGGGTGTGTGGTGAGGTAGCTGTATGGGAGGGAGTGTGGTGAGGTAGCTGTATGGGAGGGGTGTGGTGAGGTAACTGTATGGGAGGGGGTGTGGTGAGGTAACTGTATGGGAGGGGGTGTGGTGAGGTAGCTGTATGGGAGGGGTGTGGTGAGGTAGCTGTATGGGAGGGGGGTGTGGTGAGGTAGCTGTATGGGAGGGGGTGTGGTGAGGTAACTGTATGGGAGGGGGTGTGGTGAGGTAGCTGTATGGGAGGGGGTGTGGTGAGGTAACTGTATGGGAGGGTGTGTGGTGAGGTAACTATATGGGAGGGGGTGGTGAGGTAACTGTATGGGAGGGTGTGTGGTGAGGTAACTATATGGGAGGGGGTGTGGTGAGGTAACTGTATGGGAGGGTGTGGTGAGGTAGCTGTATGGGAGGGGGTGTGGTGAGGTAGCTGTATGGGAGGGGTGTGGTGAGGTAACTATATGGGAGGGTGTGTGGTGAGGTAACTGTATGGGAGGGGTGTGGTGAGGTAACTGTATGGGAGGGTGTGTGGTGAGGTAACTATATGGGAGGGGGTGGTGAGGTAACTGTATGGGAGGGTGTGTGGTGAGGTAACTATATGGGAGGGGGTGTGGTGAGGTAACTGTATGGGAGGGTGTGGTGAGGTAGCTGTATGGGAGGGGGTGTGGTGAGGTAGCTGTATGGGAGGGGTGTGGTGAGGTAACTATATGGGAGGGTGTGTGGTGAGGTAACTGTATGGGAGGGGTGTGGTGAGGTAACTGTATGGGAGAGGGTGTGGGTGAGGTAACTGTATGGGAGGGGTGTGGTGAGGTAACTGTATGGGAGGGTGTGTGGTGAGGTAACTATATGGGAGGGTGTGGTGAGGTAACTGTATGGGAGGGGGTGTGGTGAGGTAACTGTATGGGAGGGTGTGTGGTGAGGTAACTATATGGGAGGGGTGGTGAGGTAACTGTATGGGAGGGTGTGGTGAGGTAACTATGGGAGGGGGTGTGGTGAGGTAACTGTATGGGAGGTGTGTGGTGAGGTAACTGTATGGAGGGGTGTGGTGAGGTAACTGTATGGGAGGGTGTTGGTGAGGTAACTGTATGGGGGTGTGGTGAGGTAACTGTATGGGAGGGGTGTGGTGAGGTAGCTGTATGGGAGGGGTTGGTGAGGTAACTGTATGGGAGGGTGTGTGGTGAGGTAACTATATGGGAGGGTGTGGTGAGGTAACTGTATGGGAGGGGGTGTGGTGAGTAACTGTATGGGAGGGTGTGTGGTGAGGTAACTGTATGGGAGGGGGTGGTGAGGTAACTGTATGGGAGGGTGTGTGGTGAGGTAACTATATGGGAGGGGTGTGGTGAGGTAGCTGTATGGGAGGGTGTTGGTGAGGTAGCTGTATGGGAGGGGTGTGGTGAGGTAGCTGTATGGGAGGGGTGTGGTGAGGTAACTGTATGGGAGGGTGTGTGGTGAGGTAGCTGTATGGGAGGGGTGTGGTGAGGTAACTGTATGGGAGGGGTGTGGTGAGGTAGCTGTATGGGAGAGGGTATGGTGAGGTAGCTGTATGGGAGGGGTGTGGTGAGGTAACTGTATGGGAGGGGTGTGGTGAGGTAACTGTATGGGAGGTGTGTGGTGAGGTAACTGTATGGGAGGGTGTGGTGAGGTAACTGTATGGGAGGGTGTGTGGTGAGGTAGCTGTATGGGAGGGTGTGTGGTGAGGTAACTGTATGGGAGGGGGTGTGATGAGGTAACTGTACTTCTGGATCTAGCTCTGTGCCATCTGGGCTGCAACTGCACCTCCTTCAGAGGACATATTGGATAAATGATGGGAGGGGCAAAGGTGTCTCTATACAGGTTGCATCCCAAACCAAAAGTCTGCCATTTGGCTCAAGGAACCATGGTTCAGATTCCATCAGGGCACTTACCAACTGCAAGGTTGAGTGAGGCCTGTAGGTTCTAGCCGTGAAGGAATGATGGCATATAAGACAACATCCTGTGCAAAAAGCCATTTGTGCAACGCTAGGAGAGACCAGCGCTACACCGTGCCATGCGCGCCAAGGCCATCAATATTGTACTGAGTAGTGGCAGGAACGAGGAATGGAGCCCACACACTGATGGTGGTAGTATCAATGCGAAGGCCCAATTATGTAAAGTATATGTAACCAGGCACTAAGCTCCTTCCTAGAGGCCCGATGATTTAAAGTATATGGAACCAGGCACTAGGGTCCTTCCTAGAGGCAGTAGAAGCCTGGGTTTGGACATAGCCGAGGGTGTGTGGGGGCGTTGCCAGGGAGCTCAGCTTGCAACAGTCCAGCAGAAAGTCTTGGCAAATCCAGAGATATTATCTCTGGCAAATCCCACGACTTCTGACGATGCGATAAAGAATTCTTTGCAAGTCTGTCGGCATTAAATGGAATAGCCCAATGTGGTAATAACAATAGCTACGCTACAATTAATTAATTTGCAAGCTAGCGTATAATTGCAAGCGGTAACACAATTCATTGCTTTCTACCCCAAGCTAATGGACTCTGGCAGAGTATAAAACCAGCGAAATTACCTATCACAGTCAGCTTTGCGCAGTGGCAGTACCGTAGCCTGTGAGGTCCAACCGAGGCGCGGTTATTGCTAATTGAAAACTTACCCCAATACCCCGCGATGACTACGTGAAATACCGTGGGCTTCGCAATTTTTGGTGACCACTCCGGTGGTCGATTTCTAAATCAATTAAAAAGACACTCACCAATCATATGCAAGTAGAGCGTACATATGCAATATAAAATACACTGACGCACAATTACATACACATAACAATTCATGAGGGCACAATCCTGGTGAGGATAGCCGAAGAAATGGAGCCTTCCGTAAATCTCATTTATGACGACTGATTTAGGCTGGAGCATGCAATTGCCAGCCTGGATGCCAACTGCGCAAAAGTTTTAACTGCCTCTTGACCCCACGCTCCGTACGTCTCGACAACCAAAGGGATGCACACCCAACCTAATTCCACACATTTAGCATCAGTACTGTTGTGTTTTCTTATCTCTGAGGCCTGAGCCGCCACTCCTGAAGACACTCCCGCTTCCGAAAGGATAAGTGAATTTAGCGGAGAGGTCACACAGAAGTCAAAGGCTGCAGGCTTGCCCAGTGACCAATTGTGGACGAGGACATCTGCGGGTCTACTGTGATCATGGTCTGGAGTTAAATTATTACCTACTTCGAGCTTGACAGGAAGGTGAGCCAGGCGGCAGGAATCTGCAAACACATCTCTCATCAGGTTATGGCGATGAACTACGTCTCCTCCTCGTTTACACGTGGACGCATGGTGGCCTAGTGGATCCAGGATAGAATCTGGGCAGAATGCACAACTAGAGCCACATGATGTGTCTAAACCTAGCCACCATTTAAGGGCTACATTGTATTGGTTTGGTACCCAAGTTCGAAATGGAGCCCAAGGCCTTCTGATGGCACAACCGAAAGCCAAGAATAGGAATATGGGGCAGAGATGGATAATAGGCGTGCCCTATCAGCGACTGAGGATATGCCCTAAAGTTGATAATCATCCAGTTTGGATGACAGCATCTTTTGATTTATGTTGGAAGATGCGAGGGAGTCCAACGAAATCTTATCAGCTGGTGCTACACATACATTGAACATCTCCACAGCATGGGTGAGGTGGGTAAGAGACTGGAGGCCATAGCCGGATGAACAAACGGAGCCAATGTAAGCAGCTGGAGCATGAAGCATAAGAGAGCGCATACCCAAACCACCTCTACTCAAACTTAGCTGGGCCTGATTCCATGATACATCCAGCAGCGAAGAACCTTGCTTAGACTTAACCAAAGCAGTGAGATTACCTCCAGCAAGAAAGGATGCTATCATGGGTGGAGCTCTACCAGCCACAAGGATGTTGACTACACCCTTTAAAGATTGGAAAATCGAGCATGATAAAGGAACCTCAGCTGCGTCGATGAAGTGCTGAATACGCAAACCTGTGGGGCCAGCCCCAGTTAGTTTGGAGAATGATCTTAAAACAGGAACGATGTTAAAATAATGAGGCAACACTGTCTCTGTCGATGGAATAGGGAGGTTTGATGGACAATCACCTTGAGTGTGTTTGGAAATCAACAGATTCCAAGTGTTGTCATCATCGGGGGCTAAGCCCGGAGATGTTAGCACCTGACAAGCTTTGCTGTAAAGTCCATCTTTGGCCAGAGCTATTGCAGAATCCACCCTTCTATTTGGAAGCACCTTCTTAGACTGTGTAGAGATAGTAGCCCGTGTCTGTGCACGATGCCACAACTCACACAGGTTACCTTTCAACCACATGTCACATAGGATATCAATAGAGATGGGCTTATTGTGACAACCACCCCTTTTGGAAGTGGGGAGAACACATTTGGGCAGCATTAACAATTTGGTCCAGGCAGCAACAGAGTTTACTGCCACTATTTCTTTCAACACAGAAGATAGAGCACGTGCAAAGGCTGGCCTGGCACTTGAAGGAATAAACCGAATAGTTGGGTGCTTCAAACTACAAATGTCTTCAAGACTAGGCAAAGTGACCTGATGATTAGGAATGGAACTGGGCACAACATTGAAGATATTAGTCTGACCGTTCTGACCTCCAAAGGCCACAGAAGGACACTTCCTTGCATGGGAAACAAAGTGAGAATTAGAAACAATAGAACTGCAGTTAGGATAGATAAAACGGGATTGGGATTGCAGCCATGATGAGGGAACAACTGTATCCATTAGATCATAATTTAGCATCCAGGTTGTTTTTTTGATGTGCCCGGAGTGAGATGTTTTGTCTTACACCATCCTACAATTATAATTGCCCTAATTGTGCCATTTTTCTGTTCTAGGTTTGAGTACATGCCATTTCCCTGCCAGTCACAGTGTGGCCATTTTACTTTTGACAGAATAAAATTATCAAATGATGATAGTTCACAGTTGGAACAAGGATGATGTGTTTGCTGGCAAATCGGTCAACACCTCCCCTATCACCTCCCTCTTGCCCAAGGGAGGCCATGATGGGTCCATATCTCTTAGGACATGTTTGTAGGGGTTGCTAGGAGACCGCTTGCATCGTAAAACCCGCAATGCTGCATGGAACCATGTACTGTGAAACACATAGCTCTGTGGGGAGATGAGAAGCAGTGGGAATAAGAACATTTGAACCCATTGGTCGTGCACACACACACACACACACACACACACACACACACACACACACACACACACACACACACACACACACACACACACACACACACACACAAACAATTACCTCCAAAATATATGTCGTCACAAAATACAAGACTGCCAACTCCACCAGTCCGACACGAAACATGAGATAGGGATGAGGGATTATCTGAAGCTGGCCCCACAGCCATGCTGTCCACTTCCAGCTAGCTGGGGCCAGCGTCAGGTAGGCATTAAAAGGGAACAAGGCTCCTGCACACAGCACAAATAGCACTGTGGCAGGAAAAACAAGAGAAGCAGGTCACCTCTTGAAACCTTACACATTTAGACATTAATGCAGTGAAATTATTACATGGAACTCAGAAATGCCTTTAAGACAGTTTAAGCTAATTCTAATTAATGCACTACCACTCACATTCAATGTACATGTATTTGAACATTTTACTGCATGAATGTGTGCATTAATTAGAAGTACATGCACTATGAAATCTAAACCACTTGGTCACCCTACTATCACATGGATCCATGCTGAATATTCGTCCTTGACACTCAGAATATCTTCTACGCTTCTTCAATGCACTTGTGACTGCCTCCACTACCAGACTGTGAGAACACTAGACTTATATTGGATCGTTTCCACGAAAAAGGACCTAATGCATGTTTTTTCAAGATTTCAAATGTTTGATATTCTAGGAGTCTGAAATGCCCTCTACACATTGCTTCTTACGCACTGAGAATCGGAGTATCCGTCATGGAGTTGTAAGGCTCTGAATTTTTAATTAGCCATACATTTCAACACAAGCGTTACATTTCTATTGCGCGTACTGGAAATTTTATAATGTATGCACTAGGTAGGTCCCTTCCCTTTTCGCGGAAATGATCCCAAATATAGCTTTAGGTCTATTTCCTGTGCACTTCTTGGTCTCTCTTTACACCACACTCACAAACTCTACACCAATTGGTTGAGCATATTTGGGTCAATTGTATGTACCCCGAAGTGTACAGACTTTCCAGTGCTTACAATTGGTGTAGAGAGGTTTTCGGTATGGAGGCCCGACTGATAAGGTCACAGCCAGTGACACATACTGGAAGATTGACATCTGAAAGACGACTGTGTTCTCACTGCATGCAATGTTCTGACTGTGTTGATCTGGTTTCAAGGGCTTGTACCTAGGGGGAGGTAGGAGGAGTCAAGTTTATTAACATCACAAGTGTGTGTGTGTGTGTGTGTGTGCAGTGTGTGTGTGTGTGTGTGCGTGCGTGTGTGCGTGTGTGTGTGTGTGTGTGTGTGGTTCAGTGATGAGGTAACCCCACACACCATGGCCTGCTCTGGAGGTAGAACAGCCCTCCTATCTGGAACGCCACCAAGAGGATGACATGCACCATGACTGGCAGAAACACATTCAGACCAGCCAGTGTCCCTGGAGGCCTTCTCCTGGCCAGATGTGGGTAGGGACCAGTCAGCCCCACTGCAGAGAGAGAGTGGTGAGGGGACATATAACACACCCCCTCCCACACCCCCTCCCACACACCCCCTCCCACACACCCACCCACACACACACACACACACACACACACACACACACACACACACACACACACACACACACAGAGCTGGTACTTACTGACGAAAGCACAGGAGAGGATCAGGAAGAGGTCAATGTACAGATATTGTGGGTCACCCAGATTGGACTCGTACTGTGCGTATGGCCATGTGTATATGTATGTGTGCATGTGTGTGTGCACGCGTGTGTGCATGTGTGTGTGTATTATGTGTGTGTGCATGTGTGTGTGTGTGTACATGTGTGTGTGCATGTGTGTGTGACAATTCTTGAAAGGTCTCATACACTACACACATTACCAACAAACCTCATCCCCAGACCATCCACCTTCCACTTGTACAACACATACACATACAAAATTAATGTGTCAAGCTAACCCAATCACTGTGTCAAGCTAACCTGGCCAATGCATCAAGCTAACTGATCATTGTGTCAAGCTAACCTGACAATGTGTCAAGCTTCATTCGCACGATAACATGACATTACATCACACGTGGACACTCACGGCATAAAGTATGGCTGCAGACATGAACTGTGTGAGCGAGTAGAGAGCCATGAACTTGAAGACACTGAAGGAGGTGGTTAGGGCTGCTCTTCCCTCCATGATGACCTTGGGTACACAGGTGATATTGGGGACCTTGGAGGTGAAGGGAGAGGCAACACTGGCCTCTGCCTCTGACAGAGATATGCCTGCATGGGCTGCCTTCAGGGCCTGGGGACCAGTACACTCACATGGGTCACACCATCACACATAGGATGACTTACTCCACAATCGTTGGCTCCATCTCCACACATGCCTACTCCATACCTGGGGGGTGAGTGGGTGGGGTCAGATGAAACCACTCCCCCACCAGACCACACCTACCCTAGGCCTTGTAGATCTGTTACCAGCTGAGCCTTCTGGTCTGGTGACATCCGAGCAAAGACAGTTCCTTTGACCAATAACTATGGAGTGAGTGCCATAAACAGGTGAAGTTGTTCTAATTACAGCACACCTTTTTTAGGATCTCAGCACAATGGGTTCTGACAAGTTCAAACGACTTTCCATCAATGACAAGGGAGAAAGGAACTCTTTCAGTGTCACGAGTACCATCAGAGCCTTCTCCGTAGGTGTTCAGGGAGTCAACAGAGGGAGGAGGAAAGAATTGGTCTGGGGACAAGGGAAGAGATAATAACGACTGGGGACAAGGCAAGATAAAGGGCTGGGGACAAGGCAAGATAAACCAGGGCTGGGGACAAGGCAAGATAAAGGGCTGGGGACAAGGCAAGATGAAAGGACTGGGGACAAGGCAAGATGAAAGGGCTGGGGACAAGACAAGATAAAAGGGCTGGGGACAAGACACGATGAAAGGGCTGGGGACAAGGCCGGCTCACCATTAGCCGCTTTTGGAGTTGCCTGGCCACTCTGAAGCAGCTCAGCCAGGTCCTTCCCCTCTCCAAGCAGGTGGTAGACCAGACGCACATCGGAGCCAGCTCCATCCAAGTCAGCCTTGACCATGATGGCCTGATGGTCTGGCTCTATCATACCACACTCACGTGCCACTGACACTGCTGTCAGCAAGTTGTCTCCTAGGTGATGGGGAGGAGGGAGAGGAAGAGTTAGGTGATTGTAAGAATATGGGCTGTGAGATTGGGAGGTCTCCCCCCCCCCCCCCCCCCCCCCGATTGCAAAAGCTGTATACCCTCCCCTCCACACCCCTCCCTCCACACCCCTCCCTCCACACCCCTCCCTCCACACCCCTCCCTCCACACCCCTCCCTCCACACCCCTCCCTCCACACCCCTCCCTCCACACCCCTCCCTCCACACCCCTCCCTCACACACCCTAATAGAGTCATTTCCAATTAAAATGGCAACTACCCACCATTATTACACAATAAAGTGTCTTATTGGTTATTTGTGCTACTTAACTCTTTCAAGGCAACAGCACAACGTAGCTGCTACACAAAAAAATCGTTAATGGTTTTATAGTCAACAACGCAATGTTCAGAGGAAATGTTTTTTGCTTGTCAAATTTGCGGGGTTGTTTACAAAGAACATTTTCCTGTAACGCGGAAATGCTTATTCCACTATACCACAAAAATTGGCTGAGAGAGTTAATGTCCTTGCAAGATGTATGCAATTTGGTGTTTCAAACATGTCAGGACATACTACCAGGCTCGTCCCCGTAGCAACTGGTATTGTTATAAGGGGTAGCAATTTTGGTTCCCTTCACTTTCCTTTTGTAAGTTGCGAGCTGTTTTTGCTCATTGCTGAAGTGGTGGTATACAAAGATCGCAGTTTTCATACATACAATAATCTGTTCTGAAACCACAATTCACATAGTTTTGTGCTCTAATTAGAATGCATCGTTTTCTTGTACAGCAGACTGCACGAAGGCATACGTCTTTAAACAATCAGTGAACCAGCCCCAGTCCCCAGTCCTCTGTACACACACCCAAACTTACATGTAACTGACTGCACAATGTCATACCTTATCTCTAATTCATGCACACCTTATCTCTAATCCACACACACCTCAGCCATCTTACCAGTGACCATGACAGTCCTGATGTTAGCATTCTTGAGGACAGAGATGACAGGTGTGGTCTCAGGTTTGAGGGAGTTCTTCATGATGATCAGTCCACTAAACTCAAGGTCACACTCCACCATATCCCTGCACACAGCAGCATATATAGTGGAACTTCACACACAGTCCCATACTTCCACACTGATAAGCTAGCTACATCACACAGTGGATAGGACAAGCCCCTCCCCCTCAGCTGGTCACATGAGCAGGCTGGGAACTGACCTTTCTACCTTGTCTGCCTTATGCCAAGCCACGTCCATAGTACGATGACCAACAGCCAACACCCTCATCCCCTTCTGAGTGAATGAACTGAGAACATCAAAGAAGTCCTCCGGAACTAAACAACACACACACACACACACACACACACACACACACACACACACGCACACACACGCACGCACGCACACACACACAGTGAAGCAGTGATGAAAAGATGCATTCTAACATAACCACACACACACACGCACGCGCATGCACGCGCACACACACACACACACACACACACACACACACACACACACGCACACACACACACACACACACACACACACACACACACACACACACACACACACCAGTCTCTGGTCTACACAGTTTCCTGATCTTCTCTGGAGCTCCCTTCACATAGACATGAAACAACTTGGGGTCATGAGATGGGAGGGTCTTTACTAGAACACTCATACGCTGGTCAGAGGGGAGGGGCACGTCATACCATATATGGTAGTCCTGTTTAGCTCACCTGAAGCTCAGAGGAGAAGGTGAACTGTTTCATGATCCCCAGCTCCACGCCATCTTGTCCAGGTCCAGCTAGGGGTGGCTTGACTATGGTTGGAATGATCATGTCAAACCTACTGGTGTCTTCTCCCGGCTCCTCCAAGGTCTGGGGAGGAGGAATGGTAAAAATAGCTATATAGGGCCTCACACTGACATAATACTTCAGTATTCAGTCCATAAGTCTACACATGAACCTAAACTAAACTACTCAACAAAATTGTTTTGAATGAGGGTACTTCTATCTTGAATTGTTCTTTCTTAACACTAAGGTGGTAGGCTTCCATGACCATCCAATGATTTTGTTGAAGAAACAATTTCTGGACAATTGAATTGGGTAAAAATACATATTCACTGGCCTCGGTACAGTGTCTTTGCAACCCATACAAATAAAACGTCATTAATACTGCATTCATTATATGATCCTGAGTTCAGCAGTAATGAGAGGGACTTACCCATCCTGTACTGTTGAACATTTTCACATCAAGGGGATCCCCCTGAAGTTTGCCGTCAATCAAGGTGAGGGAATGGCAGGTGGTCATCCCATAGAGGAGTGGACAGGAGAGGAGGGAGGAGGGGTCTGATGTAGGAGGATGGAACCTAGCATACCATATAAGGAAATAGATTCATCACTGAAAGGATTGTCATGGAGACAACTGACCTTTGACCCGAAGCACATATGACACTTGCCATGTCCAGACTGTCTTCAGTGAGAGTGCCAGTCTTGTCAAAACACACCAACTTGATCTTGCCACACAGATTGACCCTAAGAATATAAAACCAATGAAGCTTTCAGTTTCAAGATAGATTTTCATAAAAAGTATACCAAAAGTATGAGGTGGAGTCTTGGTGTGTGGGGACTGATGACCACACCCTACCGGTGACCACACCCTCACTACTGAGTACTGATAACCACACCCTTCACCTCAGGGGACTAATGACCACACCCACACCTCTGGGGACCAATGACCACACCCTCACCTCTGGGGACTGATACAGTAGATCTGTTGTTTCTTTAGTCTCTGGAGAGCGTACACTGTGCCCACAGTGAGGGCAGCAGGAAGGGCCGGAGGGACCACAATGGTGATGACATCAAAGGCTCTGAGAAGAGTCTCCTTGAGGTAGTACTTCCTTGTCTGCAGAATGATGATTGTGTAACAAAAACCTACTAAGGCTGGAGGAAGAGGGGAGGGAGGAGGAAGATCATAATACTGCCAGTCTACAGGTCATCTTACCAATTATTGCTAAGAGCAAGACAAACTTGATAGCATCCAAGTAGAATTTGAAGTTGAGTGGCTTGGGGTAGAGAATGGACCGCACCATACCTCCCTTGGATGTGGAGAATCCTGCAAGAGAGGTAGCACACTAGCATGCTGTGATGCACCTCCAAATAGAGCCCACCTGTTCTCACCACCACTGCCAACACTGGTGTGTTGCTATAGAATCTTGTCTGGATCACATGAGTGCCTCCAAATAAGGTGTGGCGCTTGTGTCTGTCAGGGTTGAAAGCCTCTTCAACCTGAGGCAATGGTGTCTTCATCACAGGGACACTCTCACCTGCAAGGACAGCAATAATACCTCATGGTAGCCACGGGCGATCATGGGGTGTGGTCATATGTGGGCTAAGGGGTGTGGTCACTGTAGACAATGGCTTGTTCAACGACCACATCTTCATAGTGTGGAAGAGGTGAGTACCATAAGGACCATGGTGTAAGGGAACCTCATCAGAGTACCATGGGAACCTCATCACCATGGGAACCTCATCAGAGTACCATGGGAACCTCATCCCCATGGGAACCTCATCAGAGTACTCACCATGGATACGTTTATGAATCCAACATCATACAACATACTACATTGAAATTAAGAACACTCGAATGTTTGTCTATAAAGTTTCTCAGTTTAAATTACGTTTAAATTACGTGTGGAATTGAAAGTAATTCCGTGAGAAGACACTATCAAGTGACCACACCCTGTATTCAGTGACTGCACCCTCTCCTATCTGCAGTCACGCCAAATCTCAAATAACCAGTGACCACACCCTCTATATTAATAACCAGTGACCACACCCTCCAATAACCAGTGGCCACACCCTCTACCTACTAACCAGTGAGGGAGGCCTCGTTGACAATAGCTGTACCAGTGAGAAGGACAGCATCACATGGCATGCTCATGCCTGATGGAGGGATCACCATGACATCACCAGGAACCAGAGACTCTCCCGATACACCATGGAGCTCTGAAAAACAGTCTGCAATAATTTTACATGCATCAGGTGATACGTCATGTGACCTACCTGTATTTTCCCTGTTCACATTGACGGTGCAGGACTGTTTGACCATGTCGTGCAGCTGCTGCATGTTCTTCCTTGTCTGATAGAGACTAGCCAAGACAGAAAGCAACGACATGACAAAGATGCAGCCTGGGGAGGAGGTGGAAGAGGTTGCTACCGAGTTGAACTATTAATGCACACCTGAATAGTAGTACTATTCGTTTTAATTAATGCACACTCAGTAGTACTATTCGTTTTAATTAATGCACACCTCAGTAGTACTGTTCATTTTAATTAATGCACACCTGAGTAGTAGTAGTACTGTTCATTCAGCCACTGTACAATGCAGAGGATCTGGAAGATGTAGAAAGGGTGGAGCACCTCCTCCACGAAGAGAAGGTGGTATGGCTTCACAGGGACATCAATTGAATTGGGGCCGTAACGGAGAAGCCTGGGGAGGAGAGGAAGGTCAAATGGGGAGAGAGGGGGGAACATCATTAGATCAGGTAGGATAGTGCTCTAAAGCCCTCTTAGTTGACACTGGCACGTTGTACATGTGTTTAAACCACATGTAGGCATGGTACCAGGATGACTTATGTAAGCATGGTACCAGGATGACTTATGTAAGCATGGTACCAGGATGACTTATGTAAGCATGGTACCAGGATGACTTATGTAAGCATGGTACCAGGATGACTTATGTAAGCATGGTACCAGGATGACTTATGTAAGCATGGTACCAGGATGACTTATGTAAGCATGGTACCAGGATGACTTATGTAGGCATGGTACCAGGATGGACCACACCATACACAGTTCCTGGAAGTGCACAGTGATCTCATCTGTGCAACAATGATTCTAATGAAGAATGGAATGCAGACCATCTCTCACAGCAGAATGGAATGCAGACCATCTGGGGTCATTTCATAATGGACATAGGGGAAGGGCAAAGGGGTGTGGTCAGGGATTGGTAACACCTCCTATGTCAAAACACTGCCCTAAATCACAACGAAATCGCGATTGTAATGATCCATACAGAGTCTGTCTCTTTGATACTTTGTTAATTAACTTCACAATTAAATCATTACGATTGGGGGCCCAATCGCCCCACCCCTGCCATACTGAAATGACTCCACTGATCTCTCATAAATAAATAAAAATGCACTTCTAAATGATGCCCACATTAGTACAGTGAATGATGAAAATGTTATGATCAAAGGACCCAATCTTTTTGATGTGGCCCATTGAAAGGAAGTGTTGTAAAAACTAACACGTTGGTTTGTTTATGACTCACTTGCTGGCGTGTTCACTATGGCTGAGGCCCAGGTTATTGCCCTTGCCCCCGGCTATCATCTGATGAACGGCGTTGCAGGAGATATTGCAGTCATAGCCTCTGAACGAGCAGACAAAGGTCAGCATCTGAAGACACGATTTCAAGGCACACTTACACCAATAGGACAAACTTCTCTTCTTCATCGCTGTACATGTAGCGCAGACGCCGGTGCGTGAAATATTTAGACGGACGTCCTCTCGCGTCGAGAATGTTGACCCAGATGTGAGGTTTGCTCTTCTTCTCCGCATGTGGCTTGATAAGCGGGTCCTTCTCGCACGTGATCGACCCGCTGCCCTCCACCTCAGCCCTCCCTTCGTGTCCAACTAACTCGCGAGTGTATTCGACACATTCCTTTCCGTCTTGATCCTGAGCAACGGGGGAAGGCGGCTTTGAACAGCTGCTGCAAAACATGCGAAATCCCGCCACACCCTCACCTTCACAATCACGCACCACGCTTGGTCCAATTGACACTTCCGGCAGGTCAGCTTAATCCATTTTGAGCGAAACCAGTACGCAAAGAGGAAACCCGCACCCAAGGTACAGATGGCTAGCAAGTAGAACAACAGACACTTCAGGATACTTATCCTGTATCCCGTTTGCGGCTACGTCAAAATTAGTGAGAGACAAACAAATGCGCTCGCTGTGAAACCATGAGCCGCTTTAGCGTGTTGTCCGAGTCTTACCGGGCAAGGATCTGGCGCGTCTTCTTGAAATTGACTGGCAGTAGACGCCTTTCGGTCAGACATGGAACGCTTTGGTTGAAGAGAGCCATTCGACTCTACTCTGACGGGTCCTTGTTATAACGATGGTGTGTGCGAGAGCGCTTAAACACGCACGTCGATCTACCATCTTTGTCCGGTACGACTTACCTACTCTTCTCATTAGATGATGTAATAGCGTATTTCTCTGTGCTAGCTCGGTTCTGCGTGACTGTAATATTCGTTTTCAACTGGTCTGCCGACTAGAGAGCGAAGAACCCCAGACATGGTGCCATAGTTAACGGAAAAGGAAAACTATTTTCAATTATGTTTGTCACGTGCTTAACCCCAAGGGAATGCGCTGACTTTACCCGCACGTGTCCTACAGCTGATAAATATACAAGTACATGTAACGTCATGAATTTATAAAATCATCTGAGCACCTTATCCCAATAGAAAAAAAGAGTAAAGCGTAGAGGATGGACAGTCCGCCGGAGCTTGAGAAACTGTTCCAAGGAGACGGTTACTTGAGAGACTTTCAAGGCGACATCGTTTCGCGATGGCGCAAGTTTACGGGTACGTTGCAAGACATCGAGAGCCACGAAGGAGGTCTGGCCTCCTTTGCAGAGGGCTATAAGCACATGGGGATTGTGCAGCGAGAGGATGGAACAATAGACGTGTGCGAGTGGGTACCGAACGCTGTGTCCGTATCAGTCGCGGGGGAGTTCAACAACTGGAGCACCGAAAGTCACGTGTGCAAGCCAGACTCCTTCAACAAGTTCTCTCTCCGTATACCACCCGTGAACGGGAAACCCGCCATACCGCACGGCAGCAAGGTGAAGCTGGTATTGAAGACACGAGACGGCCAGACGTTATGGCGGCTCTCCCCCTGGGCAAAGTACGTGGTTCAGATAGAGAAAGAAGACATGGCGTACCAATGCATCCATTGGGCGCCGCCTCAACCCTACCAGTGGCGCCACGAACGTCCCGGGCGCCCCCGCAACGTCCGCATATACGAAGCCCACGTAGGAATATCCTCGGACGAACCCAAAGTCGCCTCGTATCGGCACTTCGCGGACAACGTGCTTCCGCACATCAGAAGCCTGGGCTACACGTGCGTGGAGCTCATGGCGGTCATGGAACATGCGTATTACGGTAGCTTCGGCTACCACGTGACCAGCTTCTTCGCCGCATCTAGTCGCTACGGTAACCCGGACGACCTCAAATATCTGGTTGACCGCGCGCACGCACTGGGGCTCTTTGTGATACTGGACGTGGTGCACAGCCACGCGGCAAAGAACGTGCTGGACGGGTTGAACCAGTTTGACGGGACTGACCACTGCTTCTTTCACTCAGCGGGCAAAGGGGAGCACTCAGTATGGGACTCGAGGATATTCGACTACGGGAAGTGGGAGGTGCTCCGCTTTCTCCTCTCCAACCTGCGCTGGTACATAGACGAGTACCGGTTTGACGGCTACAGGTTTGACGGCGTCACGGCCATGCTGTACCTGCACAGGGGCATTGGCACAGGGTTCTCGGGGGACTACAAGGAGTACTTCAACATGGCGGTGGACACAGACGCTGTCATCTATCTGATGCTGGCGAACAAGATGCTTCACGATACGTTTCCGTTTGCCCTCACTATAGCAGAGGACGTGTCTGGCATGCCCACTCTGGGGAGACCCGTATCCGAAGGAGGGCTTGGCTTCGACTACCGTCTGGCCATGGCCATTCCGGACCTTTGGATCACGCTCCTGAAGGAGAAGAAGGACCAGGATTGGGACCTGGAGCGCATCTGGTGGGCCCTCACCAACAGACGCTACCACGAGAAGTGCATTGCCTACTCGGAGAGCCACGATCAGGCCCTGGTGGGGGACAAGACCATATCCTTCTGGCTGATGGACGCTGAGATGTACACCAACATGTCTATCCTCTCCCCTCGTACGGGGGTCATCGACAGGGGACTGGCCCTCCACAAGATGATTCGTCTCATTACCATGGGCCTAGGGGGTGAGGCGTATCTCAACTTCATAGGCAACGAGTTCGGTCACCCCGAGTGGCTGGACTTCCCTCGGCAGGGAAACAACTTCAGCTACCACTACGCTCGCAGACAGATGAAGCTTGCCAACGATCCTCTCCTGCGCTACCAGTACCTGTTAAAGTTTGACAAAGCCATGCAGAAGCTTGACGATGAGCACCCCTTCATGGATGCAGGTCACGCCTACGTCAGTCGCAAGCACAACGAGGACAAGGTTATTGTCTTCGAGCGCGGAGACCTGCTGTGGATATTCAACCTCCACCCGTCCTCAAGCTATGTGGACTATCGCGTTGGAGTGCAGCGACCGGGGGTGTATGGCATAGCCCTGAACTCGGATGATAAGGAGTTTGATGGACACGGTCTCATTGACCCGCAGGGCAAGTACTTCACTGTGCCAGGGGACTACGATGGGAGGGCCAACTCCCTGAGTGTGTACATCCCATCTAGGGTAGCCCTTGTCCTTGCATGCCATGATTGACCCAAGGACAATAGGAATTGTGTGATCTGTCTAGTCAGCTGTGTCCTTGTAGATTTTTTGTTGATGCTTGTTTATAAACTTTGTAATGTGGGGAGGGGTGTAGCCATAATGGAGGGGGAGGGGTGTTACCATGATGTGACTGTGATGGCTGGTTACTCCTGGAGGTCATCTCTCACTAAGAACACCTTCAGAATGGCAGTCCTACACTAAAAAGAGGCAATTAGATGCACATTTCTGTCTCTCCCATTGCACGCTTAATTGTGATATGTGTGGCTTCCATAGACTCTCTCATGGTAAGAGCAAGCTGGTGTTTTTTTGACAAGACTGGCACTCTCACTGAAGACAGTCTGGACATGGAAGGAGTGATCACGTCAACAAACCAACAGTCAGTCCTTTCTGCTTACACTGTTGCTATGGCTACCATTTTCCTGTCACCATCATACCTCTCCCTCCTCCCCTGCCCACTCCTTTATGGGATGACCACCTGCCATTCCCTCACCCTCATCAATGGACAGCTGCTTGGGAGAATCGTTGATCTCATATTGTCCATGGCATTCGTTGGTATGTGCCCATGGCAACCATTTTGAAGCCATATCTATAAAGTGTGCACACATGCTCACACACACACGTACACACATATACACACATACACACACGCACATACACACACATACACACACATACACATACACTCATACACACAAACACACACACACTTGCACTCCTCAAACAGTGGGACTCACAGGACCGTACCCCCACCTGGCAAAGCTTCGCCCCCCAGGTACCCTTGCTGGTCTAGACGTCTTCTTCTCCATCTTCACCCATGCTGGGCTCATCCTTCTCTTTCAAGTGGCGTCTTTGCTGTACCTGCAGGAGCGTCCTTGGTAAGGAAGGGGTGGAGTCTTCTTATGGTGGGTGTGGTCTGTGCTTATGGACCTCTTGCTATGATACCAGCTGCATTGGTGTGGTGTGGAGTGTGTGTGTGTGGTGTGTGGTGTGGGGTGTGTGTACGTGTGTGTGTGCATGTATGTGTGTGGATTTGTATGTCTGCATGTATGTGTGGGTGAGTGTAAAGATTATTTAACTTATTAACATCATTTTCTAGTTAGTACATGTATTATTGCATCCTATAAAGGTCCAGTCATTACATTGTTATGAGGATTTGCATATATGTGTGTGCATGTGTGTGTGCATGTGTGTGTGCATGTGTGTGTGTGCATGTGTGTGTGCATGTGTGTGTGCATGTATGTACATGTGTGTGCATATGTGTGTGCATGTGTGTGTGCATGTGTGTGTGCATGTGTGTGTGCATATGTGTGTGCATGTGTGTGTGCATGTGTGTGTGCATGTGTGTGTGCGTGTGTGTGCATGTGTGTGTGCATGTGTGTGCACATGTGTGCATGTGTGTGTGTGCATATGTGTGTGCGTGTGAGGTGGTATGGCTGCATGACGCAGGAGATTCATCACACATACAGCACTTATTAGTAAACTGCAAATTATTTAGAACTGTGGAAAACATTTAGCATCACCACGCCTCCTAGCATCACCAGACCTCCTAGCATCACCAGACCTCCTAGCATCACCAGACCTCCTAGCATCACCACGCCTCCTAGCATCACCAGACCTCCTAGCATCACCACGCCTCCTAGCATCACCACGCCTCCTAGCATCACCAGACCTCCTAGCATCACCAGACCTCCTAGCATCACCAGGCCTCCTAGCACCACCACGCCTCCTAGCATCACCACGCCTCCTAGCATCACCAGACCTCCTAGCATCACCAGACCTCCTAGCATCACCAGACCTCCTAGCATCACCAGACCTCCTAGCATCACCACGCCTCCTAGCATCACCAGACCTCCTAGCATCACCAGACCTCCTAGCATCACCAGACCTCCTAGCATCACCAGGCCTCCTAGCATCACCAGACCTCCTAGCATCACCACGCCTCCTAGCATCACCAGACCTCCTAGCATCACCACGCCTCCTAGCATCACCAGACCTCCTAGCATCACCACGCCTCCTAGCATCACCAGACCTCCTAGCATCACCAGGCCTCCTAGCATCACCAGACCTCCTAGCATCACCACGCCTCCTAGCATCACCAGACCTCCTAGCATCACCAGACCTCCTAGCATCACCAGGCCTCCTAGCACCACCAGACCTCCTAGCACCACCACGCCTCCTAGCACCACCACGCCTCCTAGCATCACCAGACCTCCTAGCATCACCAGACCTCCTAGCATCACCAGGCCTCCTAGCTTATAAACCTAAGGTAATAATAACGAAAGAACTAAGTTTTCAATAAGAACATATGACCCTGATCCTAGTGCACTACGAGCCTGCTACACGATCCTAGTGCACTACGAGCCTGTTATTCTCTATCTTCTACATTTCCTGCCGCTGAAAAAATGATGCTTTATGACAGTACACATTTCTCTGTTCTTGATTTCATGGAATGTGCATTAATAAGATGTTGTTCCTGATCCCAAGAGTCCAAGAGGAAGATTTATCTTGTCCTCGCCCTCTCTCATCTACCATCATGCACATCTCCTCCCCTTCCCCTCATCTAACATCATGCACATCTATTGTCCTCACCCTCCCCTCATCTAACGTCATGCACATCTATTGTCCTCACCTCCCCTCATCTAACGTCATGCACATCTATTGTCCTCACCCTCCCTACATCTAACGTCATGCACATCTATTGTCCTCACCTCCCCTCATCTAACGTCATGCACATCTATTGTCCTCACCCTTCCCTCATCTAAGATCATGCACATCTATTGTCCTCACCCTCCCCTCATCTAACGTCATGCACATCTATTGTCCTCACCTCCCCTCATCTAACGTCATGCACATCTATTGTCCTCACCCTCCCCTCATCTAACGTCATGCACATCTATTGTCCTCACCTCCCCTCATCTAACGTCATGCACATCTATTGTCCTCACCCTCCCCTCATCTAATATCATGCACATCTATTGTCCTCACCCTCCTCTCATCTAACGTCATGCACATCTATTGTCCTCACCCTCCCCTCATCTAATATCATGCACATCTATTGTCCTCACCCTCCTCTCATCTAACGTCATGCACATCTATTGTCCTCACCCTCCCCTCATCTAATATCATGCACATCTATTGTCCTCACCCTCCCCTCATTTAACGTCATGCACCGGTATACATTTGCTATACTTTCCTATGTGAAGTGTGTTTATGCTCATCACTTGTGGGGATCTGTTCTCCATTATCTGAATTAGGGCTTCCGCTTTTGGCATTTTGCTTGAAATAGAATTTGCTTTCAGCGTAACATTCTTTTTGGATTGAGACAAACAATAAAATCGATTGCTGATCTTGAATATTTGATCACCATTCTATTTGATTATTAGAGGGCCTTGATTAAAGTAGTGTATTAGGTCATCGTTAATTAACATATGCCTAGGCATCATCCATTAGGTCATCGTTAAAAAACATATGCCTAGGCATCATCCATTAGGTCATCGTTAATAAACATATGCCTAGGCATCATCCATTAGGTCATCGTTAATAAGCATATGCCTAGGCATCATCCATTAGGTCATCGTTAATAAACATATGCCTAGGCATACAATGGCTCAGATAAAAAACTACTCGAGATCATGTATCAGCTACTATTACACAGATTTAAGAATCATTGCCTTTGGATGGTGTGGTCAGATGATGATTAGAACACATTGCAAAGGTGCAACAAATATTTGACCTTGGTGTTGGAGCATGTTCTTGATATGACCTTGGTGTTGGGGCATGTTCTTGATATGACCTTGGTCTTGGAGCATGTTCTTGATATGACCTTGGTGTTGGGGCATGTTCTTGATATGACATTGGTGTTGGGGCATGTTCTTGATATGACATTGGTGTTGGGGCATGTTCTTGATATGACCTTGGTCTTGGAGCATGTTCTTGATATGACCTTGGTGTCTTGTTGTTCTCTTGTCCCCTGTTTTGATCCGAACTTCAGTGTCCTCATTTATCAGTGAAGTAACCATGCCCTGTGTCTCTTATTGTTTTGTTCCCATCATGGCTACAAAAATACCAGATCTCCATGGGACATGCATAGAGCTGTCATACTGTTGTTGTGCCGCAGCCCAAAAGGAAACCTCTGGTCTTGCATCAGGGTCAGGTTTAAACTCTGACCATAGAGGTGACCATAGAGGTCTGAGGTGACCATAGAGTGACCATTTGCACAAATTAAAAAAATCGCCTTTACATAGCCGTGATTAAAAACTCAGCCCAGAAGATTCGTAAAATAGAACTTTAAACATCTTTCTCGAGAAACGACCTTTATACTATCGGAGGAACGTATTTCAAACTCTATTTTCAACGGCTTTCATGCTGTAAAAAAAAAATTCCCGCCAAACGCGAATGACCTATATATGTAGTAATAGCAGCACTCCTTGGCTTAGTTCTTAGTCCAGTTCCCCTTGCAAAATGAGAGTGTTGTAGGATGAAACCTCTACACTATTGTCCATCTCAATTACTAAGAGAGTTATTTTGACATCACTATTATAACCATATCTTATTTATGGAACATCTGTTTCATACCATTATTTTACCACATGTTTATTATTTATCAGGCTATGCAAAGATGCTATTACATCAATCAGTTGTCGCTATATGCAACTTGATGGAAAGATTTAGAACTTTGAAACCTTAGCATTGCCTTAAAACTGGTCAACTGTGTCTGATGAATCAGACGAGGCTACATAACCTCCTTTTTTGGATGAATTCTAGCCGATTGAGTGTCAGTTGTGAAAGCATTATCATTACTACATTTGCGAATTTATTAAGTATCAGTTGGGGGTGTGGCACACATAATTTTAATGTAGTGAAAATTTTCCAAACTCGCTTATTAACTGAGACGGACAACAGTCAAAATCGCTTTTCCGTGCCATGCATGCATGCTCCAAAGCAAGGAGGAAGGTCACAACCTATCCACATTGATGCCATGCATGTCATGGCTCCAAAGATACAAAGTAAGAAACAACGCTTAAAAACGAGCGGAACAGCTTTTGTGCGTCCACAATGTTTCAAAAAGCTTTATTGACTATATATTGTGTCAATCTTGAGGGACACGTACGGCACGTAATAACGATTTTGACATATTGTTAGTTGCGGGTGGATAGCTCAGTTGTAGATAGTTTTGAGCGTTTCATCCTCTACTATACAGTCATTTTGTGAGGAAACTGTGCAAGTACTAAGCCAGGCAGTGCTGCTGAAAGTAATAAAAAAGAAGTCTTCACGTACAATATACCATATAGAGTCAAAAAACAGGGCGACATATATACTGGTGATGGAACTGTTATTTAGCGTGCGCTCCAATCCTTTCTCAATAACTGATCTATGTCAGTAATTTTTTTTGCATTTCATTATTGCCTGCCAGTTATGGTACAGAATGTGTTGAAAATTACATGTGCTACACAACTAATCCATGCACGCATACGTATATATGTACGCATAAGAAGTTTAGCTTCTTGCTTGCTGTCGAGTGTCGTGCATGCCTTAAAACAGCATCGTCGAAATCTATTCGGTGTAACGTTCCGATGTATGATGGTATAAGGTCAGACCATGATGCTCTCTAGATTATATATTCTTGTCGTATGATGGAACATGAACTGCACGTATCAGTACGTACTATCCTCAGTAGGGTCGAAACGCTAGAAAGGAGCCTGTACTGTCACACCGGCTCTAGTGATCCGTTTGACTGTGCATATTCCAACAGGGCAGCTCTTTGTAGTGAAAAAAGGAGCAGTCCGGCGAGCAGATATATCATCATGGTAGAGTGATGCAAGGTTCTTCACACGAGCTACTAATCATCCCTCTTGGAAATCATACAGCCAACTGGAACTAAATTTCAGTTCTTCTCTCAGTTCCGGAATCCTTAAGCTGGTCCCTTGAAATTCCTGAACCAATTTGATTCCCTGAACAATACCAATATCGAGCTCTTCTTTCGGGATGCAAATTCGCAAGTCATTTTGGTTGTCAATGCATCTTCTAGTCTCGTACTCAGGCCCAACTTTTCGCGCAGCGGATTGATTACATCACCGCTACGAAGCGGTGATGCAATCATTTCCGCAGCTGCGAAAGGTTGGGTCTGAGTACGACTACATCCGAAGGGGCGTAGTCGATAGGAAAAGGTGACCCCTCCGCCCTTGGTATGATGTACGATGGACCGAGGACGGGGAAACAGAAGGCCGTGGCCTGTAGTAAATGTTCGTTCATGCACATGGCCTTCTGAGCTGAGGCAGTTGTGTACAGAGAAGGGTCTTATGTTCTTCATTCAGGAAAATTGATTCGACGTCTATTTTTATTCTTGAATAAAGAGATCACAATTTCATTTTTTTCAGGATTACGTTGTAATAATTATTTTAAAAACGTGATTTGATTCTAATTACAACAATGAAGTTATTTCCTTGGCTTACGCAAGCCTTAAAATTTTTATTTTTTTAAAGGGAATTGTTATTACAACTCATACAATAATACTCACACATACAATTTAAATACTTGTGTTATTAAAATAACCAAAATGTTTACTTGAGGTCCATCATCAAATCCCAACATCCTTCTCCATTTGGTGCTTGACCCTCTCAGACATAAGCTCATTGCTTGAACCCCAACAAAAGCAAGCGGTGGTCTGAGATAACTGGAATAGGCTTTGTCCCACTTGAAGGACAGAGCAGTGACCATGTGCTTTAGGAAGTGTCTAGCCTCTTTAGGTAGCAGTCCATCCACTGAAAAGATAAACATTACGTACGTTTCTATATCGCTTGCACTGGAATTTAAAAAATAAATAAATAAATGTGTTAGGTTCCTTTTAGCACCAGCCGTAGCATTGTAGCAATCCGTACTGGTTGCGGATTAGTCTCGTACCTAGACCTATTTACGTAAGCATTATCTAACGCTACGCTAACATAATAGGTCTGGGTACGGACTAGGTGTGGATTGAAATGTCAGGTGGGGGAATTCATTAGTATTGGATGGATAATTAAAACTACATGTGCACGTGCGCGCACACGCATGCATATAACCCCAGCGGCCGCGATTCCACTTAATGTTTAATCTCCCGCAATCCTTATTTAAGGATGGCCATCCATAAGGATGATGACCACTTTCTAAAAGAATGAAGCACACTCCGTGCTTTATTTTAGATTACTGGTTAATAAGATTCAAGATCATGCAGATCAGCGATACTGCCGCGGTTAAGACAGGCTTGGCTTGCTCAAACACCAGTACTACATTTTCAATATGGCGAAACCGCCATTTGCTGTTGGCAATAAAGTTGTGAGCGAACTCAAAGCGACGTATGGCAAGGAAGGGGAAATATTACAGGTTTCTGGAAGTTCAAGGAGCAGATAGTACACTGTCAGTTGGAGCTGTGGAACAATATCACGGCCTCGACAAAGGGTATATGCTACGCCCACGCACTCGAAAGTGTCAAGCTAAGCGACCCTGCTTAGGTACAGAGGAAGCCGCAGAGGACGACGGATGTAGTTCCTCAGCACGGAGGGATGATTCGTCGAATGAAAGTGACAGCGACAGCAGCAGTAGCGGCGAGGATGTGAACGCTCAAAGGTGGGTCGTAAATGACAGCTGTCAATGACGTCATGCTGATCGACTTCAGACATTTTAGTACTTCAAATTATATGAGCCATTGCTCGATAAATAAGCCTATACAGTGCATGCGTGTATCTGAGCATATAATGTGCAACACTTATTCCATTGCGCGCGCGCGCACACACACACACACACACACACACACACACACACACACACACACACAACACACACATGCATGCACGCACGCACACACACACACACACACACACACACACACACACACACACACACACAACACACACATGCATGCACGCACGCACACACACACACACACACACACACACACACACACACACACACACACATGCATGCATTCATGCTTTCTAAAATAAACTGCAGAGCTCAAATCCCTGGTAGTGGTTCAGAAATGGATGGTACTTCCAGTGAAAGTCATCCTCTTTTGTCGCCACATGGTCTCCAATGGTGTAAGCTAGTAACCTTGTCTATTGACCCATCTATTGGACAAAGATATCACCCCAATGTTCGTTTTCACTGGCCAAACCTTGTGGATCAACATCAAAGACCTATGCAGACTACTTCATGCTTTTTTATCCCATGAGGGGCTCAGCAATATGCTGATGTGCACCAACCTGAATATGGCTAGGAACAGCCTTCCTCCCCTTGATAAAGGTGAGGAGGCTAGGGACAGCCTTCCTCCCCTTGGTAAAGGTGAGGAGGCTAGGGACAGCCTTCCTCCCCTTGGTAAAGGTGAGGAGGCTAGGAACAGCCTTCCTCCCCTTGGTAAAGGTGAGGAGGCTAGGGACAGCCTTCCTCCCCTTGGTAGAGGTGAGGAGGCTAGGGACAGCCTTCCTCCCCTTGGTAAAGGTGAGGAGGCTAGGAACAGCCTTCCTCCCCTTGGTAAAGGTGAGGAGGCTAGGAACAGCCTTCCTCCCCTTGGTAAAGGTGAGGAGGCTAGGGACAGCCTTCCTCCCCTTGGTAAAGGTGAGGAGGCTAGGAACAGCCTTCCTCCCCTTGGTAAAGGTGAATTTATCAAATATCTCGGATTGCAACTAGCCATGACCTGTGAGCCAAAAAGGGGACCAATTCCAGTTTATTGGCAGGTGGGAGATGAGCCTGGGTCAGTATATACAGGTGCGGACTTTGGTGGTCGGTTTGGAATGACAAGGCACCGATTTCAGGATATAGCAAACTGTTTCAGTTTCACTGTGCCACGTAATGGTGTAGGTGCTAATGATGTAAGGGGTACTTCTGTATCAATGTGTTTCTGTTTTTACAATTTACCTCATATATAAGACCCATGGCAAGACATTCGGCCTATCATTGAGGATTTCAACCTCACCCGTCAAAAGAACATAAGTCCAGGTTGCCACCTGACAGTGGACGAATGCATAAGTGCATGGAAGGGTCCTGATGGAGAATATGTTGCTGAGGGAATGCCACATAAGACCAAAATTGCACGAAAACCAGAGGGTGCTGGGGCTGAAATGAAAGCCTTGGCATGCGGGGAAGCTGGTATTATTTTGAAGTTGGATGTGAGGAAGGAAAGATTTCTCACAGGTATATGGTGAGGGAACGGCTGTGACACTTTGATTGACAAAGGAGTACTATGGCACTGGAAGAGTAGTGCACGCAGACTCCACCTTTTCATCTGTGAAGACACTATTAGCTCTTCGAGAAAGGGGACTCTTCTTTATGGGCATCATAAAAACAGCCCATAAAGAATACACATTGGCTTTCATCAAATCCTGGGCCAATGGTGATGAAGAGGGAGGAAGCCATCGAGGAAACTATTGTTTGTTGCATATCCAATCACAGCCATTTTATGCCTTAGGTTGGGCAGACAGAAAGTTGAAAACAGTTATCTCCAATGTAGGATCAATGAATCCAGGACATCAACAAGTAAGCCTCTTCACCACAAAATGGAGCTAGTTGGAGGAGTGTCATCAAAACCATTCTACACAGTACTGTACTCATTGATAGGACTAGAAAGCACACTGTTCGATGGAGCGGCGGTGGTTGGTACGTCCATGCTGGTGTTTCAGCAGAAGCAAGCATCTAGATCAGTACTTTGTCATTATACAACTGCATGTTTATACTTGATGTTAATTTTGACGTGTTGTGATTTAATATGCATAACTTATTAACCACAAGTTATTTCTTCAACGAATCAGGTTGTGAGTATAGCTGGTGCAACTGACTATCAGAGAAAATCAAGATTTTAAAAATGTTATGGTTTTATGGTCAATAACCTCTACTGTTGTAATCCTTAATTAAGGATGGTGTCAATCCTTAAATAAGGATGTGCCACTTCCTCCCTGTTTTAACACATGGACATTGATCATATTGGCATCATATTAAATTTGTCATGCATGGAGGCTGATCAGTATACAATTGGGCAATACTTAATTTGCTTGGTTAGCAAAAACATGCAATGTAAAAGATGATCCTTATTTAAGGATAATGACATCCTTAAATAAGGATTTTTCCCTGGAGATCAAACATTAAAGGTTAATTCAAGGGTATACTTCACTATCCTGTGGTGAAGGAAGAAGAAATTATGGAGGCTACTCTTTTCATCACAATGTTTATATTGATGCGGCTTCCTGTGGCACCCGTGCAGGCATACATTGGTATCCGCAAATACTTATGGCGTCCCCACATAAAAGAAGTGTTCATGCACCTATAGCTATGGTTTGATTCTGAAGCTCCGCGCACGTTAGACCCATGTACATGCAGTATACCGGGTGTCCACGAAAGAACGCAATGCTTTTGAACGGGAATAACATTTGATAGATTGCGTTCTTTCGTGGACACCCGGTATAGCAGAGGAAGTAATGCTGGCCCTGTCATATTGAAATAGACAGATGTCGTGCATTGTGCTATAATTAGATTACTATTTTATTGGACATGAGTATATGTGGCAACAGTAAAAAATAATGATAATAAAAAATCCCTTTTCTTTCACCGAAGTACGACATTTTCTTTTAGGACAGAAGATGAGGTATTCCGAAATCTGACACATTTGGGTAAAAATATTTACGTGTGGGATCCTGGGGACCAGATGACGGCGCATGCAAGTGAGTTTGCGGTGAATGCGCGCCAGTATATAAGCCTAGTTTAATGAACTTGAGCATAATTATATCATACTATCTTGGGCGTAGAAATGTTTGGCTGTTTCCGATGTGCGGAGAGGGAAGAGGATGAGCAGCAGCACCACTTCTCTACGTTTGCTCTGATGGCGAAAAGAGTCAAACCTGAAAAGGAGAAGCTGATATTAGTGCCGTACTTTGGGCCGTTCGCGGGACATCATCTCACCTTTTCCATCCTGCGAGGCGAAAGTAACAGACCCATGCTCCGCGTTACGGTAAAGTCTGGCGAGAGTACTATCAGTACATTTTACCATCGGAGCGGAAGAACCGAAAGAGAGGGCGCGTCTCCGTCTTTCGTGGATCGGTGCATAAAGTTCGCACATGATGACAGCGCGGCGCAGAAAATCAATACAAACGCGCAACCGCAAAGCCTCCGGTTCCTATGCAAAAGGGCCGTCATTCTACAGTCCGACCCCTTACCAATTCACAAACTGCCGCGTCAAGTGGGCCAGCAGTTCAAAGGCGCCACGGTCCCTCTGAGCGTTCGCGTTTGGCGCCAAAATGGCGCGAGCCCGTCTTTCGTTAAGCTCTGCGTCAAGCCCCGCATCTCTTTGGCCGAAGTGCAGTGGATGTTGCGGCACAAGGTCGGATACGATGCATGGCCGAGGGACCCCGCTATGGTGTCGTTCTACGACCGCAAGCAACCCGATCAGTGCCTACCACTGGACACGACACAGGCTGATCACGGAGCCTTGGATTGCGTGGTCGCATCGACTGGTTTCGAAGCCACGCCTTCCGTGGTCGTGTCGCTGATGGGCCGCGGGCTGGAGCAGGTGGACGTCCAACCCGACATGACGCTGGAGAACCTGGACCTAGCCGTTAGGGCCAAGTTCAGATTGTCTCCCCATAGCTTCCTGTACATTCCCAGCGTCATGAGAGGAAGGCTGAGGCACGATACCACCGAACTGAAGATGTATACGCCGTTGAATTCATCGACCGCGGCATTAATTAGCTCTAACAGAACGTTTCCCATTGTCAATGGGACGCCTCGTTCCCACATGGACGCCCTATACACGCTCGACGTGTACAAACGAAGTGTGGTCGAATTGGGACTGCTTAACACCTCCTCCATCCTGATCATCTACGAGGTCACCGGGCCCACCATCACCATGCCGTTCCGGACTATAAAGGGACAGGAGAACAATCTGCATACCTCCAATGGCAGGGACTCTGTTTTCGCCCTCGTAGAGGAGCAGGTGCACGTGCTGAGTGTGAACTCAAGTTGGCACAGAGACACTCTATTAAAATTTATAGAGTGTCTGACTGGACTGCCATGCGACTGTGCATAACCAAATACATTTTTTGGTGTTTTTATTTATTTATTTTTAACGAAAGATACTCCGTGACCACACCCCTCTAGCTGTAGTTTACGTCCCAGAAGTGTGCGCTGTTTAGAATGTCCACGGATGGAGAGTTGCCCCCTAACGGTACCCCCCAGGCGGTCTCGGAGGACCCAGAGGACCCGGGACGCGCGCTGGTGGAGCTTATAGCCCAGCTGGACGACTACACTCCAACGGTGAGCTGCGACAAGGAATTGGAAACAAATTGACGTGCGGTTTTAACGGCATCTAAATGGGTAACAGCGACACAATCACCGAGGTTGGAGGGAAGGTGTGCGCGCGCGCGCGTGTGTGTGTGTGTGTGTGTGTGTGTGTGTGTGTGTGTGTGTGTGGAGGGGGGTAGGACAGAGGGAAGGGGGTATTTACTTAATTCATATATTGAGTTCATACCGGGGCGAAAATTCGCGACCACAGCATAGTCACGTGGGACTACTGAACGTTAACTTAAATGCACGCGTCTACACACAGTGCAGTACTGTACTTCTGACCGTGAAGACATTGTGCATCCGAGACCACCGGGCTTTCGAAAAAGAGATGTACTTGTAGGATCATGTTGACCCAACTGGTTTAATCTCAATACTTGAGCACTTCTCCGATACTTGGCCCTTGCCTCTCCCATTAACTAGCTAGGGTTAACGTGCACCAGGAGAACTGGAGTGAGAAGAAGACACAACACTCTCCATCCCTTCCCCCCTCAAAGAAGTCATGGTTCTCATGTAGATAAGAAGGCAATCATGAGTAATGAATAGAGGTCACTAAAGAATGGTTGTGCATCAAAGTCTCTCAAGAATAGAAGGCCACATTTGAAATAGGTAGCATCACACCATATCTGAGTGTAATACAAAATGCTTATTAGTGCGCAGATGTGGCATGGCTGCTGTGCTACATGCCCTGTCTATGTGTATTCACACACACACATACACACATACGCATGCATACACAACACGTGCACACACACGTGTGCACACACATACACACACACGTGCACACAGTGCACAAACATGCACGAAACCTGCACACACACATGCACACACACACGTGCACACATGCACACACACACGTGCACACACACATACACATACATATACATATACACAAGCGTTCACATCAGGTGATCTCTATTGTGCCTTCAGATCCCAGATGCTGTGACACTACACTATCTTCAGAAGGCGGGCTTCAACACTCAAGATGCCAGAATGTAAGTGTGTGTGTGCGTACGGGCGTGTGTGTATGTGTATGTGTGTGTACATGAGTGTGTGTGTACAAGTGTGGGTGTGGGTATGTGTGTGTGTGCAAGTGTGTGTATGCAAGTCTGTGCGTGTGTGTGTGTGCAAGTCTGTGCGTGTGTGTGTGCGCAAGTCTGTGTGTGTATGTGTGTGTTCGTGTCATGTGAATGATTTAGTTCAGGTTAGGGACCAATGTACTGCACCTTTGCTGTGCACTTGATAAGAGTTATGGTATCTTGCTTCTATCGTGTGTTTTAGTTTCGATATTGTGAATTAGGTGCTTGATGTGAAGTGTCATTAGCTTAAACACACACACACACATACCCGTACACACACACATACACAGATACACACAGACACACACATACACGCACACATACACACCTGATGGTCATGGATACACACCTGATAGTCATGGATATAATTACATCGCTCTCCTATGGCATTGTATGATTGAAACCTTATGACATTTTACCAGATACCTTGCAGTTGATGTGTATCCTACTACGAGCAGTTGTTAATTGACAATAATGGAGGGGCTGTCCCGCATAACAGTGGCATTACATCGTGCTTCTTGTGAAGGACAATACCACATTGTCACAAGGTCTTTTGGCGCACGACATAACTGCATCGCAATGCACAACCCCACAAGCCTTTTGACTGCTCCATATAGTGCTCCCCACAGGTCTTTAGGTGACCTTATACACTGTACCTGTTCTGTCTTGCAACCTTAGATGAGTTTTGGCCCTTTAAACCGCATGCGTGCGGGACTCCTATCGCTCAACCTCCCTCCTCTCCAGCCAGCCGCTCCAGATGGCTGGCAGTGGTTCAGTGGTTGCTGGGCGATTATGTGGTCACGTTTGGGCTTGTTACTAGGGTATGGCATTAGATTGTGGTCGATAACCTTGTATAGTTTGTACGCTGCACTGTAAAAAAAAAAAACCTTTTGTGTGTGTGCACATGATGTGCTCTCTATTGTGTGCACTGAGTGTGTGTGGGTGTGTGCGCACATCCATATACATGAGAATCTTATGCGTGTCTGTACGTAGGTATATGTGTGTTTATGTGTGTACGTAGGTGTGTGTGTGTGTGTGTGTAGGTGTGTCTGTGTTTATGTGTGTACGTAGGTGTGTGTGTGTGTGTAGGTGTGTCTGTGTGTTTATGTGTGTAGGTGTGTGTTTACCATGTGCATGTGCATGTGGATGTTGGGAGTGTGATTTTGTCATGCTTGTGATGAGCATGACCTCCAGCTAGTGAGGGTGGATATGATGACCTCCAGCTAGTGAGGGTGGATGTGATGACCTCCAGCTAGTGAGGGTGGATATGATACCTCCAGCTAGTGAGGGTGGATATGATGACCTCCAGCTAGTGAGGGTGGATGTGATGACCTCCAGCTAGTGAGGGTGGATATGATACCTCCAGCTAGTGAGGGTGGACGTGATACCTTTTCTGATGGGAGGGTCACATGATTCGACCTTAATCAAAGTTTTATAATTTCGAAGACGCTCGCTACTGAACGAACTAAAATATGTCCAACTGCTAGTCATGAGAAGCTAGGTCCCACAGTGAGAAGCTAGGTCCCACAGTATGTGTCATGAGAAGCTAGGTCCCACAGTATGTGTCATGAGAAGCTAGGTCCCACAGTACGCGTCATGAGAAGCTAGGCCTGCAGTACGTGTCATGAGAAGCTAGGTCCCACAGTACGCGTCATGAGAAGCTAGGTCCCACAGTACGCGTCATGAGAAGCTAGGTCCCACAGTACGCGTCATGAGAAGCTAGGTCCCACAGTACGCGTCATGAGAAGCTAGGTCCTGCAGTACGTGTCATGAGAAGCTAGGTCCCACAGTACGCGTCATGAGAAGCTAGGTCCCACAGTACGCGTCATGAGAAGCTAGGTCCCACAGTACGCGTCATGAGAAGCTAGGTCCTGCAGTACGTGTCATGAGAAGCTAGGTCCCACAGTACGCGTCATGAGAAGCTAGGTCCTGCAATACACGTCATGAGAAGCTAGGTCCTGTAATACGCGTCATGAGAAGCTAGGTCCTGCAATACGCAACCCCACGCTCTGCACAGGTATGACTCCCAGTACGTGCGCTACACATGGCTGTACCATCATTTAAACTGAAAGTTTGCTCATATACAAACTGAAATCATTTGCATTCTATACCCTCAACTCTTCACAACCACTCGTTGTCTGTAGCCTTTAAGGGCACACCCCCTCTTCACCCTAATGCCATCAACATGTGTGTCATGTGACCATCTGATTTGTTCGGAGGAGGGGGAGGAGGGGAGTGCACAATACGGTACAGTTATCCTCTTGCGTACTTAGCTCTTGTATTATTTTTTCAAAGCCCGGGAGACAGGACAGACAAGGGTAGGTCTTGCCTTGCACAAGTGGTGAATAGGAGTTGTGGCTATCATTGTGTAGCCCACTGAGGGGAGGAGGGTGATCCCATTGGTCTATTCATTGCATTGTGTCAACAATGCAGACACTTGCCATCAGACAAAGAATTTACGTTCTCAGCCAACCGCTGATTGGACGCGCACACGCCACAGCGCAGGAGGGTCTTGGATGCTGTGGTGTGGTGTGTGTGTGTGTGTGTGTGTGTGTGTGTGTGTGTGTGTGTGTGTGTGTGTGTGTGTGTGTGTGTGTGTGTGTGTGTGTGTGTGTGTGTGTGTGTGTGTGTGTGTGTGTGTGTGTGTGTGTGTGTGTGTGTTTGCCAGTACTCTCTGGGATTCTGTGGCATATACATTCTTGCATGTGTGAGTGTGTGCACACAATCACATAGCACAGCCTAACGCCAGTAAGGGCTTCTGCATCACGCATGCATACAGCACAGTGTGTACATGTCGATGCTCTCATGTGTGTGTACACAGATGCAACATTAATGTAGTGATTACACAGTCTGTCTGCTGATCTGCGATGATCAGTGATAAAGACTGAAGGGAATGAGACGTTTGTCTTTGTAATGGAAAGTGTGTGTGTGTGTGTGTGTGTGTGTCTTCAAACTTCATTTAGTGCAATGAAATCGTACTTGTATCGTCACAAACCTGCAGTGTGTGTGTGTACATGTCTTCATCATCACACACACCATCACGTGCATGTATGTGTGTGTGTGTGTGTGTGTGTGTGTGTGCATGTGGCGGTCATCATACTTGATGCACACAGTGACCAGACAGTTTCATTTCACATGTAGTCTGGTGATGGAGAGAGGAACATCTGTACTAGTAGGTGTACCTCATTGCACACTGTTTACTCGACATACCTCATTACAGTACAAACATAACACACACACAAGTGCACAACACACAGGCACAAACACAGCACACACAAGTGCACACACACAGTACCCACAAACAGCACACCCAAGTGCACAGACACAACAAAGTGCACAAAGGAAGGCACACTTGACACGCACACACAAACTTGCTAAACGCCCCACACACGCACGTGCCACAGGCACCACACGTGTAAGGGCATGCGCACACACACACACACACACATGCTTTGTGTGGTCACTCGGCTTTTGTTCCCTGGACCACTACTGAACCACAGGAAGGGTAGCTCCATAAACTGCTCCACCATTAACCCTTTCACATGTGTGTGTAAATCCTAAGCTATGTGTCGGCTGTTCAGTGTGGTCTCAATGCGCACATCTGGCATCAAAACAACCTAACTTGCTGCCCCCCACTTCATCCTATTCTGTGTAATAGTGAACTGGTTGCCAGGGTGTTTGTGTTTGACACTACAGTGTGCAGAACAAAAGAAAGTAATGCAAATGATTGTTTACAGTTATGTAGGTAACTGTGGTTACAGCAGCATCCACTGTCCCCAGACCCTTGTCTCTTAATTGTGATGGTGTGTAGAAGTGAACTGCCATCATCTGTACTGTACCGTTTTTGAAGGTCAATGAATATTTGCATGTTGGGCTGCACCAGACCTTGCTCGTGTATGCTGTTGCACTTGGTTACCCACTGATCTGATAGCTGCCCAAGCTTGCCCAAGCTTGCCCAAGCTTGCCCAAGCCTGTCGTTCATGGGGGGAGGGGGGGGGGTTATCCCAGGGGATACCCCCTTGTCCCTTGTGTAAAGTAAAGCCTCCCCGTCCCCTCCAACAAACAAAAATGACTTGTGTGCATCTCTGTAGCCTCCAATGTCTCCTTAACTGATTCAGCATTTCAGGTAAACACATGGTACCCATAATGATCATGAAAACAGATACACGGAAGTGTTCACAATTACGATGATATGGACGTTTAAACACGAGCGAGCCTTGGTACTTTACATTGTCACATACATGTACACACATACACGTGTACACACACCACACACACATGTACGCACACATACACATGTACAATGCATACACATGTGCACACACATGTACACACAACATACGCACATGTACACACAAACACACACACACATGTACACACAAATATACACACACGTACACACACATGTACACACAAACATACACACATGTACACACATGTACACACAAACATACACACGTGCACATGTACACACAAACACACACAAGCATACACACATGTACACACACACAAACACACACATGTACACACAAACACACACACATGTAATATAAGACGATTCATCTAGCTATATCATGTCTGGTATGTTGTCTCACATTTCTGGCGGTCCTCTGATACATGGCATCCATGCTTGATGGTTGCCAATGTACAATAGGAATGTTGTTGCAGTGACAGTTCCAAGTTTTGCAATTAGTACAGTTATCAGTGTAACCATAGCATCCATGCAGTGTAACCATAGCATCCATGCAGTGTAACCATACAGCATCCATGAGATTTCTAGCTCTATATCCCTGTCATCACTTTCTATCGGAATTGCATTTAAGTTGTACCTATCTTGGCCAAAGCATGGGGCAACTGTCATAGCTTCACACAGCCCTCATCTCCAGTGCCCAAAGCATGGGGTAACTGGCACAGCTTCACACAGCCCTCATCTCCAGTGCCCAAAGCATGGGGCAACTGTCACAGCTTCACACAGCCCTCATCTCCAGTGCCCAAAGCCATTGGATGTGTTCTTTGGTATTCCCAACTATATAGGGTTTACTCTTCTCCTCTCAGGCTTGCATCTTTGAAAGGTTGGATGATGAAATTTTATCCAGCGGTCCATAGTGTGTACATGCACTGATGAGGTAGACACATGCATTCAGTAACTGATGAGGCCATTGGTCTTGATGGGATCATTGGTCTTGATGAGGCCATTGGTCTTGATGAAACCATTGGTCTTGATGGGACCATTGGTCTTGATGAGATCATTGGTCTTGATGAGACCATTGGTCTTGATGAGATCATTGGTCTTGATGAGGCCATTGGTCTTGATGAGACCAATGGTCTTGATGAAACCATTGGTCTTAATGAGACCATTGGTCTTGATGGGACCATTGGTCTTGATGAGATCATTGGTCTTGATGAGACCATTGGTCTTGATGGGACCATTGGTCTTGATGAGACCATTGGTCTTGATGGGACCATTGGTCTTGATGAGACCATTGGTCTTGATGAGACCATTGGTCTTGATGGGATCATTGGTCTTGATGGGACCATTGGTCTTGATGAGGCCATTGGTCTTGATGAGACCATTGGTCTTGATGGGACCATTGGTCTTGATGAGATCATTGGTCTTGATGAGACCATTGGTCTTGATGGGACCATTGGTCTTGATGAAACCATTGGTCTTGATGAGACCATTGGTCTTGATGGGACCATTGGTCTTGATGAGGCCATTGGTCTTGATGAGACCATTGGTCTTGATGGGACCATTGGTCTTGATGAGACCATTGGTCTTGATGGGACCATTGGTCTTGATGAGACCATTGGTCTTGATGAGACCATTGGTCTTGATGGGATCATTGGTCTTGATGGGACCATTGGTCTTGATGAGGCCATTGGTCTTGATGAGACCATTGGTCTTGATGGGACCATTGGTCTTGATGAGATCATTGGTCTTGATGAGACCATTGGTCTTGATGGGACCATTGGTCTTGATGAAACCATTGGTCTTGATGAGACCATTGGTCTTGATGAGACCATTGGTCTTGATGAGACCATTGGTCTTGATGAGACCATTGGTCTTGATGGGACCATTGGTCTTGATGAGACCATTGGTCTTGATGAGGCCATTGGTCTTGATGAGACCATTGGTCTTGATGGGACCATTGGTCTTGATGGGACCATTGGTCTTGATGAGACCATTGGTCTTGATGAGGCCATTGGTCTTGATGAGACCATTGGTCTTGATGAGATCATTGGTCTTGATGAGATCATTGGTCTTGATGGGACCATTGGTCTTGATGAGGCCATTGGTCTTGATGGGACCATTGGTCTTGATGAGACCATTGGTCTTGATGGGACCATTGATTGGTCTTGATGAGACCATTGGTCTTGATGAGATCATTGGTCTTGATGAGATCATTGGTCTTGATGAGGCCATTGGTCTTGATGAGACCATTGGTCTTGATGAAACCATTGGTCTTGATGAGATCATTGGTCTTGATGGGACCATTGGTCTTGATGAAACCACTGGTCTTGATGGGACCATTGGTCTTGATGAGATCATTGGTCTTGATGGGACCATTGGTCTTGATGAGACCATTGGTCTTGATGAGACCATTGGTCTTGATGGGACCATTGGTCTTGATGGGACCATTGGTCTTGATGGGACCATTGGTCTTGATGGGACCATTGGTCTTGATGGGACCATTGGTCTTGATGGGACCATTGGTCTTGATGAAACCACTGGTCTTGATGAAACTTCATAGGCTTCTGTCTGATATTCTCATTTGAACCACATGCAAGGGAAAGGCCGGGGAGGGGTAGAGAGGTATGTGAGGGGAGGGGTAGAGAGGTATGTGAGGGGAGGGTTTAGAGGGGGAGGATGAGATGTGAGGGTAGAGAGAGAGATGTGGTCATAGAGATGTGTCTATTCAACACATCCGCCCTTGTGTGAGGATGGAGGTGTGGTGAGGGGTGGGATGGGTTGGAAGACCACTTGATTCTCATGAGAAAAACTACTGTTACTATTTTTGTCCCATGTGATGTCATCTCGCCCGCTGTCCTGTGGTTTGCGCTATGTGGGAAGATGAAGTGATGGTGATTGTTCTATACTGACAATGACAATGAGGTTTCGTGTTGTGATAAACTACCTCAGCTGAAGGGTTATATCTCTAAGACCACAGCTGCTGCCAGAAGACCACAAGTGCCTCGAGTTAAATGTGATGATTGGGGTAGTGTTGATTTTGTGTGCCCCACAATTCATTGTGGATGTGGATGTGAGTGTGTGTGTGTGTGGGTGTGAGGTCACTTCATCACAGAAAGAGGTCATTTTGTGCCACTTCCAGGGCATTGTGACATTTAAATTTTATTGAGTGCAAGTGGGTGTGGCATTACTTGAATTTCTGGACATAGAATAGCAAATGTATAGAATTTCAAACAACATTCTTAGATGCGCTCATGGCTGTCACCACAAACCACATCAACTATGACATTAGGACTTCATGGATGTGTATGTGTGTGGTGTATGTGTGTGTGTGTGTGCTATGTGTGTTGTATGTGTGTGCTATGTGTAGTTGTATGTATGTGCTATGTGTGTTGTATGTGTTGTATGTGTGTGTGTGTGTGTGTGTGTGTGTGTGTCTGTTGTGGTGTGTGTATGTGTGTCTGTTGTGTGTGGTATGTGACTCTTAAACTCCTTGTTGCAGGATTTCACACCCACATTTTATCTTGAACATTCACGCTTTTTTAATGCCCCTCATTTCATCTAATGTTTACTCAAAACCTCTTCTTTGTGTAGGTGTAGATGTGTGTAGGTGGGGATGTGTAGGTGTAGATGTGTGTAGGTGTAGATGTGTGTAGGTGGGGATGTGTAGGTGTAGATGTGTGTAGGTGTAGATGTGTGTAGGTGGGATGTGTGTAGGTGTAGATGTGTGTAGGTGGAGATGTGTGTAGGTGTCAATGCACAGCACAGTAGTGGCCCATGCAGGGTAGTGAGCTCCTCTAATAACCTCTAGCCCACGCAGGGTAGTGAGCTCCTCTAATAACCTCTAGCCCACGCAGGGTAGTGAGCTCCTCTAATAACCTCTAGCCCACGCAGGGTGGTGAGCTCCTCTAATAACCTCTCAGGGTGGTGAGCTCCTCTAATAACCTCTAGCCCATGCAGGGTGGTGAGCTCCTCTAATAACCTCTAGCCCACGCAGGGTAGTGAGCTCCTCTAATAACCTCTCAGGGTAGTGAGCTCCTCTAATAACCTCTAGCCCATGCAGGGTAGTGAGCTCCTCTAATAACCTCTAGCCCACGCAGGGTAGTGAGCTCCTCTAATAACCTCTAGCCCATGCAGGGTAGTGAGCTCCTCTAGTCCATGCAGGGTAGTGAGCTCCTCTAATAACCTCTAGCCCACGCAGGGTGGTGAGCTCCTCTAATAACCTCTCAGGGTAGTGAGCTCCTCTAATAACCTCTAGCCCATGCAGGGTAGTGAGCTCCTCTAATAACCTCTAGCCCACGCAGGGTAGTGAGCTCCTCTAGCCCATGCAGGGTAGTGAGCTCCTCTAATAACCTCTAGCCCACGCAGGGTGGTGAGCTCCTCTAATAACCTCTCAGGGTAGTGAGCTCCTCTAATAACCTCTAGCCCATGCAGGGTAGTGAGCTCCTCTAATAACCTCTAGCCCATGCAGGGTAGTGAGCTCCTCTAATAACCTCTAGCCCACGCAGGGTGGTGAGCTCCTCTAATAACCTCTCAGGGTGGTGAGCTCCTCTAATAACCTCTAGCCCATGCAGGGTGATGAGCTCTTCTAATAACCTCTAGCTGAGCACTGGAGAATGGTTGCCATCTTTGAATGTACATAGACACACCCCATCTGTAGCTAAACAGGTCATCAGCTCTACCAGACCACAATGATGCAGTCCTACAATATGGCATCCATACCTATCTGTATATCTGTAAGGTGAGAGGCCTTGCAAGTAGCTGAACTTGCACTGCCATGTCTTTGGACCACATGTGTGTAGGAGTAGTGTGAGGGTATTGTGTGTGTAGATGGGGACAGGTGTCATGTGTACATGTCTGTGGGTGTGTGGGTGTGTGGATGAGGTATGTGCACAAACACACTGGAGGTTTGTAAATAAAAATTTGACAGTAGCAAGTACATGGTGTGTGTGTGTGTGTGTGTGTGTGTGTGTGTGTGTGTGTTTGTGTGTGTGTGTGCATGTTTGTGTGTGTGTGTGCATGCGTCTT
>JABACO010000008.1:439420-464420 GCA_013339895.1 Ephydatia muelleri | reverse complement strand
CTCACCTCCCTGATGAGAGTCTTTTACACTTCTCTGATGTTTCGTGGCAGGGATATCTAGCAACTCACCACACACACACACACACACACACACACACACACACACACACACACACACACACACACACACAACATAATTTTCCAGACACCACATGCTCCCAACTAGAGACTTGGTCACTGCAGTATGCGAGTTCATTACAGACCAGGTGTTGGCATGGTTACGGTTACCCATGAGGATGAGCATGGGGTACCTCTGGCACCAGAGGATGATGTGCACTAAATGGTGTAATGGTATCCCTTACTGATGACTACAACACAAAAGCAACCATAGCAATGTGTCTTGCCTGAATAGCAAAGTCCACCCAGAGGATGTCACTTGAGGTAATAATTGGGTAATTATGACCACCTCATGATGAGATAATGAAGTGATGAAGTGATGAGGTGCCTTATACCCACCTCCTGATGAAGTGATGAAGTTGTAAGGTGCCCTTATACCCACCTCCTGGTGAAGTGATGAGGTGCCTTATATCCAGTTCCTAGGAGGTGTTACCATCTTATGAGTTGCTTGTCAAGCCATCTCTCCCAGACCATGTAGTGAGGAAGCTGTCTCATGTAGTGAGGAAGCTGTCTCTCCCAGACCATGTAGTGATGGAAGCTGTCTCTCCTAGACCATGTAATGAGGAAGCTGTCTCTCCCAGACCATGTAGTGAGGAAGCTGTCTCTTCCAGACCATGTAGTGAGGAAGCTGTCTCATCCAGACCATGTAGTGAGGAAGCTGTCTCTCCCAGACCATGTAGTGAGGAAACTGTCTCTCCCAGACCATGTAGTGAGGAAGCTGTCTCCCCAGACCATGTAGTGAGGAAGCTGGGAAGTCTGAGGTTTGGCACCTTCTCAAACAACTGCATCATTGGTCAAAGGCCCCTTGGGGCATCAGTTAGTGGGACAACCCACTTAGGTAACATCAAATGAAATGGCCAGACAGATGGGTGTATGCGTATGTGTGTATGTATATGTGTGTTGTGTATGTGTGTTGTGTATGTGTGTGAATATGTAGTGTGTGTTCGTGTGTGTGCATGAGTTTGAAGGTTTGTGTGTGTACATGTGTGCATGTGCTGTGTCTATACGTGTGTATGTTTGCATGTGCTATGTCTGTATGTCTGTATGTGTACGTGCTGAGCAGCACATTAAAGCAGCGGCCTCAGCACACCTGCAAAATGAAGACTATTCCATTTTGTCGGCACACTCCATCCATTGGTTTCCACAAGGTGTTATGATCAAATATGTTCCCCCTCCCCCTCCCTCTTGGAAGGGCCTAGGGGCAGGTGAGGAATGCAGACCTGGGCAGCCAGCTATGGCCGGAGTGTGGCAACACTGGGTAGTGGCGGATCTTTGTGGTCGGTCCACGCAGCACACACACACGTCGTGTGGTCATGTGTTTGTTGTGGTCCAGAGGAGTGTGTGCCAGCGTACACACCAGTGAGCACATAGCACACATACACACATACACATACACACACATACAACATACACACACTTATGCACACAAACACACAAATATATATATGCACATACATGCACATGTAGATATATGGACTTAGGTAGCATTGTATTCGTTTCCATATCTTAGTGCCTTTATAATTATTTGATCAGCTGTTATTTCTTGTTGTGTGGTAATGACTCAGTCCTGCAATCTCTTCATTGCAGCTGATTGTAATGATTCTATGTGAATAGCTTTATAAAAGTTCACAAATGGTTATAACGAAAAAACCCAACATGTCTGAGGTGTGAGTATCTTGAGAATAAGGCACTCCCATATCAGTGTGATATCCTCACCACACATAATCTTTCTTTGCTGCATTGAAGCCGACTGAATGTTCATAATGTAGTTTAACCTTGAAGAGGCAGTGCTGCGTCCCCATGCATGTTCCCAGCCTCTCTTATTCCCTTTCTGCTGTTGAACCCTTATTTAATTGTGATGCAGGGCAAGGTCATTGATTGTGGTGAATTAGCACTAATTGTTTGGCAGATGGTGGGGATGGTATTGAGCAAGAGGGACGACTTATCAAAGACCACTCGAATATCATGCGTATCACTCTGTTGAGCAACATTGATGTATTGATGGCATTCACGTGCACACAAACATGCACACATCCACATTCAGGCACACCACAATGGTGCTTATATATATCATACACATGTGTTACTATCACACATTGCTGGTACACACGTGAGTATGCAATCACCCTAGCATTGCTGGGTGCAGCGAATGGCAAAAGGATGGCTTCTGGCTAGTGTGCTTACTGACGAAGGAATCACTGAGTCATATAACACGTTCAAGCTAACCATACAAATACAATCTAGTATCATCATCACTGGACTATTTACTTCCTTTATGGTCAATTAGAGCTTAGTTCCCATTTTACCACCTAGTCAGCTCATTGGCAATCTCCTTAAGTGTGCATCAAACACTGTGGCTACATTTGAAGTAGTCTGAGATGCAATGTAGTCGATAGACTCTTTCTTCAATGTGTTTAGATAACTGTGCTTTCAGAATGAGAGTATTTGCCATTTTGAATTCATCTGTGGAGTTCTTTCAGTAACTAATAACTAATTTAATCAACCTTTAAGAACTCTCAAATTTTGAGCTATTCATAACTTGCCATATGTGATTAATAAATAAGTGACTCTTGAATTACTTAACTATTTGCGTATTGATTTACATTACACTCATATTTCAATTTAGATGGGAAACCACGTATAATTTATTTGCATTTTTAGTGATGGGATACTGTTGTGTAATTTTCTGTAACTGCATGATATATAGAAGTTTTGGTTGATGGTCACATCAGACACTTGTGTAGGGTCCTTGGTAAATAGCAGTGCAGTTGTACTTAAACCATATGTGCATAGTCAATTAGCTGATTCCTTTATGGAGATTTGTAATCTACACTTTTGAAGCCAGGGGGACCATAGATTGTACTCAGCACTTTTAAAGCCATGCCTGGTGCACTAAGTTTTGATCACAGTATGCCCTGTGCTGTTGCATGCAATGCACTGGCTTTTAAAGAGTGAACTAAGAGAATGGAGACGACTTTGGTGTTAGTTGAAATGAAATCTCAAATGCCCACGGAAATCAAGATCCAGTGTTAGTGGAAATGAAATATCAGATGCCCACTGAAATCAAGATCCACGTATTCAAGGTACCAGCATCAGTTAGATGCCTTGGAATGGGTTATAGCATTATCAAAAGTACTTGCTACTGCTATTGGGTTTGCTGGTTCGTATGTTGGTCTTGTGTTAGTGTTACCTAATGTACATGCCATCCATGATGGTGCTTACAATGAGACACTACTGTGTATTTTTCGAATAAAGAGTGTTCAAATTCAATAACTTAGTATTACAATGAGTCTGCTAGCAGATCTATTACACATAACCTTTACTAAGTAGAAAATAGTTTACAATAAATGATCAAATAGCTATATCAAATACCTTCTAAATCAATTGACAAATCCTCAAGAAGAACGAAGGGTTAAAGTCAAATAAACATTAGTTGTGAGTCCTTGAATTGTGACCCAATAATTGCATGCTCAATTTTTGTTAGTTGGTTTGAGTATCATAGCGACACTGGTTCAATAATTGTAGTGATATATAATTAAGAAAGTTTGTGTACTTAAATCGCACTTTATACTAATATATATTTAAATTGCACTTTTCTTGATTTCTTGATCTTGCTTGTGTCTTTCAATTTGTTTTTAACACCGGATCCGTGAGAACAGGACATTTTTTTTGTCGAACCCTCCATTCAGAAAATTAGTCGGAAAAGTGTTTCTCGCTACAAGAGTGGCATTTTTGGATAGCCCAACCATCGCTGAAATTGTTTATGTCATTTTTAATCTTGTAGCAAGATTGATGCTAGATCTGTATGCATTGTAAGAGACGCGATTCGCAATTTCTCGGTCATCGCGGGGACGTAAGTACACTTTTTTCTCAAGCCCTATTCAACAAGTTTTATTGTGCTTTCATGCTTAGTTTGTTTACCAATAGAGATCATAGCGAATAACATTTCATTAATCCGCTTAGATTTTGTACAAAACGTTAAGCCAACTTGCCTTGGTAAGTCCCCAGACCCATGGAAAGTGACGTAATTCGTTATTTAGTCATTAGTGGACGAGTCGAGTGTAAAATGTTGCCATCATGTGCTGAGAAGCACAAGAAACCAGTGTGCACTAAGTGTGAGAGGAACGCGTTGCACTAAGTGTTGTCTATGCAAACCCCACCAACGTCCAGGTCGTCCAAGGAAGGATAGATCGTTACCAGATACACCCGTACGAGCTAGTAAGGAGCATCACAGAGTACATGAAAACTTATACGTTTTGTGCAGGATTAACATCAGAAAAGCCGTTGACAAGACAGACAGAGAGAGAGAGAGAGAGAGAGAGAGAGAGAGAGAGAGAGAGAGAGAGAGAGAGAGAGAGAGAGAGAGAGAGAGAGAGAGAGAGAGGAGGAGAGAGAGAGAGAGCGAGGAGAGAGAGAAAAAAGGGAGAGTAAGAGAAACGATAATCGACAAATGCGTGGCTTATATGTAGCGTGAAGCTTTAATAGGACCTCCGCCCGTATACGCGTAATTACTTATTTCCATCGTGCCCAGACCTATATGATAGACATTTGGCTTTGAACTCTGTCTTTCAGAGAGCTGAAAGACTGCGGTGCCAAAATTAGTAGAATTCGATGTTTGTGTGTAGAAATGAGAATATATTCACTGTTTACGAATGAGGAAAACGTCACTGAAAAAAGTGTACTTTTTTCGGTGACGGTTGTAAGTTACGAACTTTGAACAAACACAGGATAGGCTAGGAAGTAGGTATGAAGGTGGGGAAAGCATAAATATTCATGTGGAGAGTTGTATTATTATATTTCATAGCGTTTACGACAATTGGACCGCTTCCGACTAATTTTCAAAAACGTGCGTTCGACAAAATCAGCTCAAAAAATGTCCTGTTCTCACGGATCCGGTGTTAACATCATTATTTGAATAACACGACATGTGTTAAATCATTTTTTTACGGAGTAATTCTCCGCTTATTAATCGCAAACGCAGCACCATGAGTGATAATCACGTGAGTTTTAATGAAACTGTGATTGGTATTATTGTTATGGAAGTATGGCAAAGGAAGACAGAGTTGCCTGTAAATAGGAACGCCGTTGCAGAAACTTCTGGTAAGAATAAGAATTACGTAGCTGCATTTATGAGGGAGACGGCTTTTCATCTTTTTTTTTTTTCTTCTTACCTTTGTGATATTATCAACTTACTTCGGCCTCAAACGGCCGTGTTTAGTAGGGTCTGTTCCCATTCCTGCGTACAGCAGCACTTAAGCGACACATAGTATAAAGTGGGTCACCATTGTGTGGTGCTAGCACAATGTCATTGTTACTGCCGCAAAAATTAGGCCTATCCCTTTTCAAAACCCAAAGCCTGCCCTCACGCAGTTATTTCTTTGTGGCCGAATGAGGGAACTGCCTCTGGTGTGTTGTGAAGGCCACGCCTCTTCACTATGTCATTCCTCCGTGTTATATATTCCGCCCCTGCTCGTAACCTTTTCTCCCCTCATTCATACACACATACCAGAAATGCGCACACGTACGCGTATAGATACGCACATACATGTACACACACATACACACACACACACACACACACACACACACACACATACACACACACACACACACACACACACACACACCCCAGTATGGTAGCATACCACACATCTGCATACATACACACACATTCACACAAACACAGACACACACACACACAAGCACAGATCTGCACTCAAACATACACATACACACACATTCACACAAACAGACATACACACAGTCACATACACACTTGTACACCTGGGTGAAGAAGGGAAGTACAGTCACATGTGTCTAAAGACTAGATGTACATTGGGATGACCATTTTAAGCGCTGAAGAGTCTTGTTTTCAGTGAGACTTCACCCATTATCAAAACTATGATCTTCAGGCCTTGAGGTGTGACAGACCCAGGTCTGCCAATGAGATATGACTCCCTAGAAACATTACTGCTGGCCCCTTCAATGAGATGTGACCCCCTAGAAACATTACTGCTGGCCCCTTCAATGAGATGTGACCCTCTAGAAACATTAGTGGATCAGCAATGTCAATGTCAAGTAATAGTACGTGTGATTGTATGTGTGTGTGTGTGTGTGTGTGTGTGTGTGTGTGTGTGTCTTGGCATTTCAGAAGCCGGTGATGTCACTAGGCCTACATCCTGGTATGAGGCCCTCTGTGCCCCACTGAAGGGTTGGTTCTGCACTGAACTGATGGAACTACTCAAACTGTTCATACCTATCGTAAGCCAATCCCTCCTCCCCATCCAGGCATATCCTCCTCCCCATCCAGGCATATCTTCCCCACCTATGCCTATCCTCCTCCTCCCCCCCCATCCAGACTACTCCCACTCCCATGCGCAATGTATCATTATTGTGCTGATCACTTACCCACACATATACGTGCACACATACATACACACACGATGCACACATACACGTGCACACACAATGCACACACATACACACACACAATGCACACACATACACACACACAATGCACACACATACACACACAATGCACACACATACACACACACAATGCACACACATACACACACAATGCACACACATACACACACACAATGCACACACATACACACAATGCACACACATACACACACACAATGCACACACATACACACACACAATGCACACACATACACACACATACACACACAATGCACACACCCATGCACGCAATCTCATTTAGTGTCTTACCTTGGTCTTCACACAAGTCATCTTCATTGTATCTCTGGTCTTTGTGGGGCAGATCGGACCTCTGGACACTGTTGCAGCAGGTAGGCCTTAGGGTGTGTTGCATTGCTCTCACCTCCACCCTCTTTCATGTCTCCCTCACCTCCACCCTCTTCATGTCTCCCTCACCTCCACCCTCTTTCATGTTTCCCTCACCTCCACCCTCTTTCATCTCCCTCACCTCCACCCTCTTTCATGTCTCCCTCACCTCCACCCTCTTTCATGTCTCCCTCACCTCCACCCTCTTTCATGTCTCCCTCATCATCAAAAGGTCTGTCTGTTTCGGTAAGCACTCCCTCACACACATGCATACATACACATGCACACACACACACACACACACACACACACACACACCTATTTCTTCTTGTAGGACACCCCAAAAATCAAGCCATATAATCATATCACTGTGTCACACATCCTCCTCCCCAGATCATCAACATCACCGGGATATCAGTAGCCTATGGGCTGAGCACAGCTATTGACAACCCTTTGTTCCCAGGTGGGCCTCACTCCTCACATCTCATCATAACACACACACACTTTGTATATTCATGTGGCTAGGCCTTTGGAAATCAAAACTACAAGAGGGTTGGAATAATTTTTCAACAAGGTTGGTACCTTGCCCCCCCCCTCCCCCACCTCGCTCCTCCCTCTCCTCCTCCCTCTCCTCCTCCTCCCTATCCTTCTCCTCCCCCTCCTCCTCCCTCTCCTCCTCCCTCTCCTCCTCCTCCCTATCCTTCTCCTCCCCCTCTCCTCCTCCCTCTCCTCCCTCTCCTCCTCCCTCTCCTCCCTCTCCTCCTCTCTCTCTCCTCCCTCTCCTCCTCCCTCTCCTCCCTCTTCTCCTCCCTCTCCACCTCCCTTCTCCTTCCTCTCTCCTCCCTCTCCTCCCTCTCGTCCTCCTCCCTCTCCTCTCCTCCTCACTCTCCTCACTCTCCCTCTCCATCTCTCCCTCTCCTGCCCACCAACACATCTCTCCTTGCCCACAGGAGTTGTCATCATAGGACTATGCATGTTCCCAGTGCTGGCCATCTGGCTTAACATGGAGTCCATCCTAACCTTGCTTCGTCAGGATCCCTGTGTCATCAGGTATGTACTTGTACATATCTGTAATCACGTCATCCCTGCCTCCTCCTTCCCTCCTCCTCTCCCTCCCTTATCCCTCCTCCTCTCCCTCCCTTATCCCTCCTCCTCTCCCCTCCCTTATCCCTCCTCCTCTCCCTCCCTTATCCCTCCTCCTCTCCCTCCCTTATCCCTCCTCCTCTCCCTCCCTTATCCCTCCTCCTCTCCCTCCCTTATCCCTCCTCCTCTCCTCCCTATCCCTCCTCCTCTCCCTCCCTTATCCCTCCTCCTCTCCCTCCCTTATCCCTCCTCCTCTCCCTCCCTTATCCCTCCTCCTCTCCCTCCCTCCTCCTCTCCCTCCCTCCTCCTCTCCCTCCCTCCTCCTCTCCCTCCCTCCCTCCTCTCCCTCCCTCCTCCTCTCCCTCCCTCCTCCCTCTCCCTCCCTCCTCCTCTCCCTCCCTCCTCCTCTCCCTCCCTCCTCCTCTCCCTCCCTCCCCTCTCCCTCCTCCTCCTCTCCCTCCCTCCTCCTCTCCCTCCTCCTCTCCCTCCCTCCTCCTCTCCTCCCTCCCTCCTCCTCTCCCTCCCTTCTCTCCCTCCCTCCTCCCTTCCCCTCCTTCCTCCTCTCCTCCATCAGATTAACAGCACAGTACATTAGAATATTCAGCTCTGCCTTGCCTGTAAGTACCCGTACTCCCAGAAGTGGGTGTGTCTAGATCACTGATCTCCCCCGCCTCTCTCAACCCAGGGTGTGTTCCTTGTCATCCTGCTCGCCAAATACCTCCAATCCCAGGTGAGGTGTATCTCCTTTCCTTTCCTCCCTTATCCCTTCCCCTCTCCCCCTCTTCCTCTACCTCCCTTATCCCTCCTCCTCTACCTCCCTTATCCCTCCTCCTCTACCTCCCTTATCCCCCTCCTCTACCCCTCCCTTATCCCTCCTCCTCTCCCTCCCTTATCCCTCCTCCTCTCCCTCCCTTATCCCTCTTCCTCTACCTCCCTTATCCCTCCTCCTCTACCCCCTTATCCCTCCTCCTCTCCCTCCCTTATCCCTCTCTCCTCTCCCTCCCTTATCCCTCCCCTCCTTCCTCTACCTCCTATCCTCCCTCTCTCCCTTATCCCTCCTCCTCTCCCTCCCTTATCCCCCTCCTCCTCCCTTCCCCTTCTACCTCCCCTTATCCTCTCCCTCCCTATCCTCTCCTCTCCTCTACTCCCTCCCTATCCTCCTTTCCTCTCCCTCCCTTATCTCCTCCTTCCTCCTACTCCATCCTCTCTACTATACTACGTCCACATGGGACACTAAGTGTGCACAGCAATTAGTTCCAGGGCATATTGATCACATAATTTAATGCCTACTTCCACACATGCACACCTACTTCCATACATGCACACCTACACACCAACACACATTTCCTCACACACACACACACACACACACACACACACACACACACACACACACACACACACACACACACACACAGAGTATCTTGGCAGTATTCATTCTGGTGGGCCTGATATCCAATATCTTGAGTGTGGCACTACACGCTGCCTTCATCTTTGGAGCCAAGATGGGATACACGTCAGTCTACCTCACCACACATCCTAATACATGTACCTAACCACACATCCTAATACCTCCTGTACTTAACCACACCTCCTATACTTAACCACACCTCCTATACCTAGCCATACTCCCTATACATGTACCTAACCACACATCCTAATACCTCCTGTACTTAACCACACCTCCTGTACTTAACCACACCTCCTATACTTAACCACACCTTCTATACCTAGCCATACTCCCTATACATGTACCTGACCACACCCCTATACCTTAGCCACACCTCTTTCCTCTACAGTGGAGCCATTGCTGCCATGACGATCAGCCAGGGGGTTTCCCCTATATTCGTGCTCATCTACATGTGGTCGTGTGGCCTCCACAGGAAGACATGGGGAGGGTGGAGCTGGGAGTGTATGATGGACTGGTGGCCCTTCATCAAGCTGGCCATCCCTGGACTCCTGATGGTGGGCTTCGAGTGGTGGAGCTACGAGATAGGAGGGCTTGTGGTGGGTACCATCAGCAAGTCAGAGCAAGGCATCCATTACATCATCCTCAACATCAATACAGTCCTGTTCTCTGTGAGTTCTTGCTTAGCTCCACCAACAAAATGGCTACCGCAATGCTGTTAGCATATTGGAAAGTTTTCATGTTAAAAAATTAATTTTAATTTTCGCACATTAAAATGATATTTAATTTTTGTGAGATTTGAACAACAAAACCTGCCCAATAAGCACAATGCTCTGCCATAATGTGGATGTGTCTGCCATAATTGTGGATGATGTAATGGTCTGCCATAATGTTGATGTGTCTGCCATAATTGTGGATGATGTAATGGTCTGCCATAATGTGGATGTGTCTGCCATAATTGTGGATGATGTAATGGTCTGCCATAATGTGGATGTGTCTGCCATAATTGTGGATGATGTAATGGTCTGTCATAATGTGGATGTGTCTGCCATAATTGTGGATGATGTAATGGTCTGCCATAATGTAGATGTGTCTGCCATAATTGTGGATGATGTAATGGTCTGCCATAATGTAGATGTGTCTGCCATAATTGTGGATACACAATTTACTACAATGTACCAAATACTACCTTATGGTTACCATCTGTTGACTGCACCACCAGGCAGGCAGCTCCTCCCACTTCACCAAGCTCCACCCACTGCACTTTGCAGTGCATGTCACGTGCATTCTACTTGATCAATGGGAGCACATTAAGTAACGCTAGAGAGTACACTCCCATAGGGGAGATGCTCCTGTAGCTACCCACCCACACTCCCATAGGGGAGATGCTCCTGTAGCTACCCACCCACACTCCCATAGGGGAGATGCTCCTGTAGCTACCCACCCACACTCCCATAGGGGAGATGCTCCTGTAGCTATCCACCCACACTCCCATAGGGGAGATGCTCCTGTAGCTACCCACCCACACTCCCATAGGGGGAGATGCTCCTGTAGCTATCCACCCACACTCCCGTAGGGGAGATGCTCCTGTAGCTATCCCACCCACACTCCCGTAGGGAGATGCTCCTGTAGCTACCCACCCAGTGTACTTACACATGTTACTCTACACACAATGTAGTACAACCCACTCGCATGCGGTTAACCCTTTGGCTCCCCCATCCATCCAGTCTGCTCTGGCCACGGGCATATCTGCAAGCATTCGTGTGGGCAATGAGCTGGGTGCAGGCAATGCCATCCAGGCCAAGAGGGTGTTCCACATGACCATCTTCATCACATGTGAGGAGGGTCATTGTCAGAGGGTGTATCGGGTGTGTAGGATGTATCAGTGCTGTATCTTATCTGGGGTGTATCAGTGCTGTATCTTATCTGGGGTGTACCAGTGCTGTGTCTTATCTGGGGTGTACCAGTGCTGTGTCTTATCTGGGGTGTACCAGTGCTGTGTCTTATCTGGGGTGTACCAGTGCTATGTCTTATCTGGGGTGTATCAGTGCTGTGTCTTATCTGGGGTGTACCATTGCTGTGTCTTATCTGGGGTGTACCAGTGCTGTATCTTATCTGGGGTGTATCAGTGCTGTGTCTTATCTGGGGTGTATCAGTGCTGTGCTTGTAAGATAATATGTGTAAATTGTTGCTGATATATCAGTCATGTACAAGGCTTATAAGGAATCCGAAATGTACATTTGGTGGAGGAGAGTGTCAATGTGCACTGGTTACAGTGTATCAAGGAAATATTTGGATCAGGAAGGTGGTGTGTTGGGTGACGTATGATGTATAGCCATGCCTGAGCAGCATATCAGCTCTGTGGTAGTAGGTCTTTTATAACAGGAGTTACAATATGAATGCAACCCTTCCCATCACAGTATGTGAAGTCACATTTCTTGCTGTTGGTCTTCATACACTTAAACTGCAAATCGGCAAGATCTTCACCAAGGATCAGTAAGACCTCTCCATGCCTCATGTTGATTGTTGTTCATGTGTTGTACAGTGGCAAGTCCAGTAGTATCATGTGTGGGTTCTTTAATTGCCAGTAGTGGTTCTTTAATTGCCTTTCTCAAGTGATTGAGTTTAGATCATACATACATCCAAAAAACCAACACAATTTTTGTAATTCAACATTATCAGATCACTCAATAACAGCATATCTAGCCAGGGGTTAGTTAAGTAACTCTTGTTATTTAAATGAACCATTATATTGTCTTGTTTTTAGAGGGTCTTGATTTAGTTGATTAACTGTAGCACTTAACTTTAATTTGCATTCTTTTCCTATATACATGGCATGTTTAAATGTAGATTTTCAGACACACCCATGTGTGTGTGTGTGTGTGTGTGTGTGTGTGTGTATGTGTGTGCATTGTGTGTGTGTGTGTGTGTGTGTGTGTGTGTGTGTGTGTGTGTGTGTGTGTGTGTGTGTGTGTGTGTGTGTGTGTGTGTGTGTGTGTGTGTGTGTGTGTGTGTGTGTGTGGGTGTGTGTGTGTCCACAGTACCTGATGGTTCCTTCTCTCTTCAGACTGCTACTCCACAAGTGTTCCAACATGATGGACCTGCTGGCTTTCTTCATATACTTTGACCACCTTCAGGTACTAACCCGTTCTTCTGGTTGGCCTCCACCACTGTCCATCTCTCCTTCTGGTCACACACACACACATACACACACACACACACACACACACGCACACACACACACACACACACACACACACACACACACCATCTCCCTCTGGCCACACTCACACACCATCTCCCTCTGGCCACACTACACACACCATCTCCCTCTGACCACACTCACACACCATCTCCCTCTGGCCACACTCACACACCATCTCCCTCTGACCACACTCACACACCATCTCCCTCTGGCCACAGGGAGCTCTTGGTGGGGTCCTAAGAGGATCAGGTCGACAGTTCCTTGGAGCTGTGGTCAATTTCATTTCGTTCTACGTGATTGGCCTACCCCTGGGGATAACCCTGGCATTATGGATGGAGATGGGGACCAGGGGGATCTGGTGGGGACTGCTCTGTGGGGCACTGACAGAGGTATGTGGGCGTGGCCATAGCAAGGTGGTTTGAATGGTCGTGTGGCATGACGTAACTATCTCCCCTACGTCTTATTGCACACATATATGCAATGCACACAACACACACACACACACACACACACACACAACTTCAGACAATCGTGTTTGTCACAGTACTGTTAAGAACTGACTGGGACAAGCAAGCTAATGTGGTAAGGCTATCTTTAGTGTGATGTGTGCATGTGTCATTGGTCATGTGTCATTGGTGAGTGTGCATGTGTCATTGGTGATGTGTGCATGTGTCATTGGTCATGTGTGCATGTGTCATTGGTGATGTGTGCATGTGTCATTGGTGATGTGTGCATGTGTCATTGGTGATGGGGTCAGGTACTGTGTTGTGTGTTGTAACCTGTCAGGCCATCAAGACAGCGCGCAGTCATCCTTTGAGACCTGTCAAGAAGGAGGATGAAGAGGAACCCTTGCAACAGACATTTGAGCTTCACGAGAAGCACCTGGAACCAGGGTACCATGTTGGCACTGTGGCAACATTGGGGGAGGTGACCGTAGAGATGGACACTGTACAAGGGAAAGTGGCTGTGGTCAACTCAGATGAGGAGGAGGTGGTGATTGTGGAGAAGGGAGGGGTGAGTGCGCAAGACAAGCACAGTGGAGTGGCTAGCTCGGATGAGGAAGAAGTGATATTGGAAAAGAAATCAAGCATGGAAGATGTCCTCCCCTCACCTTTACCACTCCCACCTCCACCACCCACAGTAGAGGATGAGGATGAGGAGGCTGTCAACAAAGGTTAGGCCTTCCTGATTGTCCCTGCAACCTCCTCATTGCTTCCCTGTGACCTCCATACTCTTCTTAGTCCCCTGTGACCCACCCCCCCCCCTTTCCATTTTGGTCATTGTGCTCTGTCTTCATCAGATGGAGAGAAGGAGACATTCATAGTCTCAGAGCAGGGACGGAGAGGTGACACCTCGGCTGGGAAGTCTTGGGCAGTCTACCAGTACTCAAAAACGAAGCTGCTCCTGAGCAAGGCTCCCTTCATGGTAGCTGCGGTGGCCATTCTGGTTGTTGGGATCGTCGCAAGCACACAGCCTTACGTTCAACCACTAACTAAATCATTGCAATGCAACGACACGTCCATTTATGAATTATAGTTGGGTTATAGTGTGTGTATTTTATCTTTTCTTTTTAAACACCATATGGAGAGATTGAGCCATTATGTATTTCTTCATTGGCCATGGTAACCTGCGTGCAATGGATCAGTGGTGTGTATTGGTGAGGTGTAAGGCATAAGTGCTCTGAACTACGCAAGTATTCATGTACCCTACAACTAAACCGTATAGACTCAACTGATTTCAGTCTGGGGACTTGACTGGTATCAACCAGTACAAAACCATTAGTTTTTTATGCATACCCCTCTTTTTGTGATGTCGTAACTGTCAGTTTTATCCAATTTAGGAGAATTAATATACATGGGACAGTGTCCAGTGTTTTTTGTTAACTGGCAAGTTCCTATTACTGTGCAATGGACTAGGCCTATCCTTTGTGGATCTGGAGGAGTTAAGAGCACTCAAATGTTTAATGCGCAAGCGTGTCACCACAGGTGAGTATGTCCCAACTACGATTTAGATGGTTCGTTAAGCCAAGGTTTGTGTGTATAGGGCAACAACTTTTGCCGTCTTTTAGGGTTACTGTTTAAGAATTTCTCTGGATACTAAACGATAATTAGCACAAAATCAGATGCAGGACAGTCATGTGCGCTAGTACAACCATAGGTAACTATGGTACAACCACACGCTACTGCAAGTCGCGATGCTGTCAGGTCTAGTGTGTTTTTAAGCAGACGCAGTCTGACGAGAAAAGCGTCATCAATTTCACATCAATACCAGATAACAATGAATGTGTTATAGATTACATCACTGCTCCTCTTCCCCAGACTCCTCGTCTTCTGCAGTACTGATCTGGAAGTAGCGGAGTTCGTAACTGTTCTTGTCGCTGGCAATGACTCGGATGTAATCTCGCAGGTTATTTTTCTTGAGGAACTTCTTCGTCAAGTACTTCAGGTATCTGAAATGTCATGTGGAGATAGAGGTCACGTTATGGTTGGGGAGGCAAATGAGGGAGGGGAAGAGGATTGTGTGTATGTGTGTGTACAAACCTCTTCGAGAAGGGAATATGGGACGTTAGTTGCACTTCGTTTTTGTCCCTCGACAGTGCCACCTCGCTGCCCAGATTACCCGCCTTCCCGTTCACCTTGATCCTTGACTTGAGAAAGTCCTCCTGCATGAGGGCGGTCACAAGTGAGATGGGGACTAGGGAAGGTTACCCTAACCCAGCTGCACGAGTGGGAGATGAACACAGAACAGTGAGTGATTCACAAACAAGTAGAAACTAAGTCCTCTCTACGGGTTGCAAACTTCATAAAAAACCGGATCAATACCGTGCAACAAGTACCGTAGACATAACATTATGCGATCGTGGGGGAGTTAATAAGTGTATCCCACAGCTTGCTTATTGCATACTAGCATTACGATATGCGAAATATAGGTCTAGCGTCAGTACTTACAAATGCTCCAACATCCATAATTTCATCCTCAACCGGCGTGGCACAGTTTATAGAGAATTTCTGGTGGGTCTTCTTCGCCTTTCCGCCCTTCTTGGTGGGGACCTTTTGTGTTTTCTACGATAAATATAACGCATTTGGCATTGTCAACTTCTCAATCGTTCAATATCCCGAAACGATGTGCTTACTGGTGCCATTGTCGATCTAAAACTACTGCGATGCAAAGCGATTCTGCCGGGTGCAACCCTAAGCTCTGTCCACGTTGCAAAAGAAAGAGGTGTGGCCGCGCATGCGCTAATGATTTCAATTTATCTCACATGATCGCTTCGAGATAGACAAGTCAAGATGTCGAAGGATAAGATCAACGTTTTTCCGTCTCGTATGTCTTTGGCCATAATGAAGACCAGGCTTAAGGGCGCACAAAAAGGTCACAGCCTTTTGAAGAAGAAGGCCGACGCCCTCTCGCTTCGTTTCAGGACAATACTGGGCAAAATCATTCAGACCAAAACCCTGATGGGAGAAGTGATGAAGGAAGCTCAGTTTTCCCTGGCGGAAGCCAGCTTTGCAGCCGGTGACTTCACCCAAACCGTGCTTCAGAATGTCGACAAAGCACAACTCAAACTAAAGATTAAGAAAGATAATGTAGCAGGTACGTGGGCAATGGTGTGAGAGAGACACGTTCTATTCTGGGTACGTACCGTGATGGGGAGGCTGTACAATTGAAGAAGTGTGAACTCTCCCTGAAGATGCACATGCGTGTTAATACCGTACTTTATGTAGAACCGTGTGTGTGTGTGTGTGTGTGTGCGTGTGCGTGTGTGTGTGTGTGTGTGTTTGTGTTTGTGTGTTTGTGTGTGTGTGCATGTACACTGTAGTAGTATTGTGGCAGGGAGATATTGAACGTGTATTCAATTTCTTGTCTGCTCTATAAAGTCTTTTGTCAGCCTTGTGTGTCACACCTCCTCTTGTGTGGCACACCTCCTCTTGTGCGGCACACCTCCTCTTGTGCGCTATAGAAATCACGTGCTCCATTGTGATGGATTAACAGCACTTGTAATTACAGATTTGTACAGAACAGTGCGTGGGTGTTGTGATGTAGAGATGTAAGGAGGGAGAGAGGAGTGTGGGTGGTAAGGAAGGGAACTTGTAACAAAGTACTCTATATGCCCGGGCTTCTGTAGGTGACAGACCACCATGCGACCACTTGTTGATGACACCTAGCCGTGGGTTCATAGGATCATCTTGGTTATGTGGTCCATAGGACCATCTTGGGTGGGACCATATCTTTGGTTGTGGGGTTCATAGGACCATCTTGATTGTGGGTCCATAGGATCCTTTGGTTGTGGGTTCATTGGATCATCCCGGTTGTGGGTTCATTGGATCATCCCGGTTGTGGGTCCATAGAATCATCTTGGTGGGATCCTTTTGGTTGTAGGTTATTGGATCACCCTGGTTGTGGGTTCGTAGGATCATCTTGGTTGTGGGTCCACATTGGTTGTAGACATTTGGTCTGCACTATGTAGTGTGTAAGATGTTCTAGAGCAAGATCAGTTCATCTTGCAATATACAGGACTGCTGGACTTAATACACACACACACACACACACACACACACACACACACATGCGTACACACACCTCACACAACACATACACATGTGTGTAGTTGTCATAATTATATTTTGTATGTTAATGTTAACTTTGGCTTGCAATGGTTTTTATTTTGTATTGCATAGGGTACAGTGTGCCATAGTCTTATAATATAGCACTGTTCCCCCTGTTGGACTTCCCCTTATGTCATAGCCCCACCCCTTTGATACCTAGGTGTGTCACTTCCGATCTTTGAGCACTACACGGAAGGCACTGACGCGTACGGGCTCACAGGTCTGGCCAGAGGAGGGCAACAACTCTCTCAGTGCAAGAAGGTGTTTGCAAAGGCAGTAGAGCTTCTGGTGGACCTGGCGTCACTCCAGACCGCCTTCATCACTCTCGACGAAGTCATCAAGGTCACCAATCGCAGAGTGAACGCCATAGAACACGTCATCATCCCCAAGATTCAGGCCACCATGGATTACATCAACACAGAGCTTGATGAGAGAGACAGAGAAGAGTTTTATCGTCTCAAGAAGATTCAAGAGAAGAAGAAGATCATTCGTCAGAAGGCAGAGGAGGAGAAGAAGAAGAGAGCAATAGAGATGGACAGCCAACACCAAACAGTGGGTGAAGCAAAGACCATATTTGAACAGGCTGAAGCTGATGCTGACCTTTTGTTCTAATGCTTTCAATTTGTTTGTGTACGTTGCATTCTGATTTGTGCACACAGCTGCGCACTGGGATGTGTCTACACATGTTAGACATGCTTTGTAGAGTGTTTGACCAGCCACCAACCACTATATATTATTAGTCTGTTCTGTTGTGTTGTTTTTTTTTTTGTCAGCTATGACATTTAATAACTGCTGTGCAGTTATAGCGCATGCAAAACATTAGGTCGATGTGGGTGGGGCTGTTAGCAGAACAAAGGTGTTCAAAGAATACACCAATCAAGTGAGGTCAAATACTGCGAACGTTTTTGTGAGGATTTGTACATGTATATGTCTTAACATCACTCATGAGAACAGCACCAAATTGAACACACCAAAAGTTACACCAACAGAAGTACAACATGAGTCCAGATATGGCCATCTAACTTCTATCAGAGCTTTCATCTTGTTGATTTGGCTGTAAGGAAAATGGAGTATTCTTCAAATAAATAAAAACATCTTTTACTTTTATGACCACAGAACAATATAAGCAAACCTACAAGTTTAGATTATAAAATGCTATGCTGCTATCAAAGACACTGCCAACAGGACAGCTCAACACACACACATACACACACACACACACACATACACACACACATACACACACACACATCAGGGACTCAACATGTTAATTCATGAATTGTTGGCATTTATTTATTCAGTTTAATTTCATTATTAGAAAAAGAAAACCACCTTGCAATATGAGTTTATGGTAATTGCAGTCAATTAACTCTTTGAACGCCAAGTGTGTATATTCATGCATGCACACACACGTTACACCATTCATGTATGAGTTAGATATTGCGTGCAAACATGTGTTGATTAGGCACAACTCTATGATGCTTCCTGCACTTGTAACCTTATAAGTCCATGTACAAAGTAATTATGTTTCCTCTCACACTGGCTAAAAAAACCCCATTATTCAGATGATTTCCACTTCACTTCATCACTTCAATACTCCAAGAGCAAGAATGTGTAGCCAGTATATCATGCCTGTTCACTCCCCCTTTTGCCAGTTCACATTATGGGTTGTTGCAACAAAAGGCCAGCAGGTTATAATGGACACACAAAATGTGCTTACACCAGGACCACATATTTGTATGACTAGTTATGGGATTACATGCATGTCAGTATTGCACTTGCATGCATATTCAAAGTGATTTTGATCAACACAATATAACACACAGCACTGCATGAATGGTGCGCCAGATAATTCTCGTTTTGTGAGCATGCATGTTTATATGCACTTGGCGTTCAAAGAGTTAAACAACATTCCAACACAGAGGCAACCCAAAGCAAGTTTTTAGTTTCAACCTTTGCTTGATTTTAATAGAGGCTTAATTTTAGATGTGTTTTTTAAATATAGTTATTTTTCACTAACTAGACTGGCCATTGTAGTCTGCATCCTATTGGTTACAATTGGCCCCTCCCCTCTTAACATTCAAAACTACATGTACGAGTATCTACAATGTATAAAGATAGTACGATAACATATCATAAGATAAGCCTGGGCACCATAGCCATGCCCACCACAACACACCCACCCTGTCATCAGGTACCTTAGTTCAGACCAGGCCATGGCACAGACCTTCAATAATAAGACTACTTGGCCCCAGACCATTAGGGCTATGGTGCGCAGGCTTACCTTCACTGGCCTCAGGAAGACACTTGGTGTTCTTTGAAAGTCATGCCGACAGTTTGAGACAGCAAAGCCTAGTCCAAAGCCTGTTCCCAATGCAGCTGGCCATGATGATCGGCCTGTGTGTGTGTGTGTGTGTGTGTGAATGTGTGTTGTGTGGATGTGCACGTGTGTGTGTATGTGCATGTGTGTGCATGTGTGTGTGTGTGTGTGTGTGTGTGAACATAGATGTGAGGCACGCATCACACATGGCTAGACAATGCAGCTACATGAAATTCAGCACAAGCTAAATAAGGCTTAAGGAAGTTAAGCCAGTTTAACTGACGAGCCTGGCAGCACCCACACATGTGAGAAGCCTCAGCAACAAACAAATTGAAATCAAGTTACAGGAGACGACACACACAATAGGCAATGTGGCGAACACTGGTTTTCACAGGCGCAATGTGCTATAAATAGCACATTGCACCTGAGTGTTCGCCACATAGCCCATCGTGTGTGTCGCCTCCCATAACTCGATTTTTTTTTTATTTAATTGGTTAATTAATTTTCCATCATCCATGTTGGATGTGATACTCATGGGCAGGAATCCAGCACCGTACAACTGGGGGGGGGGAGGGGTTGCCATCTCACCACACCCCCAAACATGGTGCTAATCATGATGCCCGGGGCGTGGCCAACAATAGACCCAGTTACAATGTCATCTGTACCCAACTAATTCCAGCGTTAGGTTAAATGCATAGTTAGGTCACAAAATTAGGTCAAAAATGTTGATTCACTAACTGGCTTTAATAATTTCCTTAGTTCCATACCAGTGATAAACATAGCAGTCTCCTTTCAAAGACAAACTAATATGACCTTTTCATTCTGAATGTTTGCATCTGTATGGCTTCACCATCACCACTTCATCACCCTCCACCACCTCACCACTCCATCACCTTCCACCATCATCACCTCAACACTCCATCACCTCAACACTCCATCACCTTCCACCACCATCACCTCACCACTCCATCACCTTCCACCATCATCACCTCAATACTTCATCATCTCACCACTCCATCACCTTCCACCATCATCACCTCACCACTCCACCACCATCACTACTGCTCGGTCACTACTTTAAACATTTTTATTAGATCATGTACAAACAATTGGGGAAATCCCCTATAAGCCCTTCAGTGCCAGCTGTGACCTGTGTGTCATGGAATTATAAGCACTAACTTTGTAATTACAACTTCAACCACCACGAGATCATTCCAGACCTAAGGGCAGCAGGAATGCTATGCAGTTAGCATGGTTACATCCCGTTGTCAGCTGCTTTTCATTCACAGAGACAGACTGCATGTTAGGTGAACACAAATGCAATAGGAAGTAACTGATCAACTGATCCATGGCTACAGATACCCTATATGGGCACGCCTCCAATGTCTGTGCATCAGTATCCTGTATGGCTATGCTGCCTCATATGACTCCAGATGTCTGTCCCTCCAACATATCCACACTGCCCTGCCAGACATCATGACTACACACAACACAGCAGGTGTCATGTCCAATACCTGACATGCCACTGGCACCCTTTGTGTCCGGCAAACTATGCCATACTGAGGAGGGAATGCACCCAGCCTGTCAACTCCCTCTCTACACACGAGCATTGTTTCAAGTGGCACGCCTAGCCTGTGGTGAAAGGGTGGCCAAGACCACTCACATCTTCCTTTGGTAACAATTACCCGATTAATTTTTACATGTGTACTATTTAGTACTTGTTGTCCACAGCTGTCTGATATAATAATAAACTCCTGTGGTACTGTATGTGATGTGTGAGGTTTGTGATCCAGGTGCACTCCCTCCCCCACCCCTATCCCTCCCCCACCCCTATCCCTCCCCCACCCCTATCCCTCCCCCACCCTCATCCCTCCCCTTCTGATCAGTGCAATTAATGGTACATAACTTTATAATCTTCATGCAACAGAGTCTACTGAGATGAGACTAAGTATGGAATGGACCCGAGACTAAGTATGGAATGGATCCGAGCCCGAGGACACATCACATTACATTGTTGCAATTATTAACTGCAATTATTCCATTCTCATGTACACCAGAACACCAGTTCTCATTGTTTTAAGTTTGGACAGGGGGGAGGGGGGGGGGGGGGGGGTAAAGAGGTGTGGCCAGTATGGGAGGGTGGAGAGGAGGTGTGGCCAGCAGAGGGGGGTAGAAAGGAGGTGTGGCCAGTGACTTACCTCGAAATAACACAAGTGAACAGAGTAATCCAACACCAAACCCTGCCCCTGGAGGGAGGGAGGGAGGGAGGGAGGGAGGGAGGGAGGGAGGGAGGGAGGGAGGGAGGGAGGGGAGGGAGGGAGGGAGGGGAGAGAGGGAGCAACAATTTGTAAACAGTGAGAAATAAAACTAGTCTCATAGCAACAATCAAAGAATGTCTCCACCCAGTGTCGCAAATAGCAGAAAATGGAACCATACAGTACCAGGGAAGGGAAGGGGAGGAGGAAAAAGAGAGGATAAGAGGGAAGGATCAATCTCCTCTCCATTTCATGTCTGGAGACAATGAAGAGTGGGTGTGTGTTGCAACGATACACTCATGCTTGTGGTCTTATTTCCTTTCAGATTGATAACCTTCTTGCCCCCTACATTAACAGCCTCAATAGCCTGAAGGAGTAGAGGGTGGAGAGGTGGGGTGGGGATGGAGGGGAGAGGTGGGGAGGGTGGGGAGAGGTGGGGAGGGTGGGGTGGGGATGGAGGGGAGCAGTGGGGAGGGTGGGGTGGGGAGAGGTGGGATGGGAGGGGAGAGATGGGGAGAGGTGGGAAGGGAGGGTTGGGGAGAGTAAACACAAAATCACTGCAAGATGTTAGATGTGACCACACCCTCCAGTGAGATGCCACACCCCACCATACACCCCTCCTATGGGCCACACCCACCATACACCCCTCCTATGGGCCACACCCCCATCCCCACCATACACCCCTCCTATGGGCCACACCCCCATCCCCACCATACACCCCTCCTATGGGCCACACCCCCATCCCCACCATACATCCCTCCTATGGGCCACACACCCACCATACATCTGGACATGAAACAAAGGATTGCTTTCAGTGAAGACCATTGGAGAGGTCCATGGTAAAGGACAACACTTCATGGAAGGTCTATCGTTGGAGGAGTCATAGAAAGAACACAAATATAGAGTGTGTAATTAACTGTTGCTAGGCAACATAAAGTCTAAGAATCACACCATATATGGGGCACATGATCACCCCAATGACTACACCATATATGGTGCAAAGGCCACACCATATATGGTGCAAAGGCCACCCCATATATGGTGCAAGGCCACATCATATATGGTGCAAGGCCACACCATATATGGTGCAAGGCCACATCATATATGGTGCAAGGCCACACCATATATGGTGCAAGGCCACATCATATATGGTGCAAGGCCACACCATATATGGTGCAAGGCCACACCATATATGGTGTAAATTATCATCCTAGATGTACATGACCAGTACCAGGTGTTGGCTATACAGCATCCACTCTCCCCTCCTCCCCACTCCCCTCCTCCCCACTCCCCTCCTCCCCACTCCCCACTCTCCCCCTCCCCACTCCCCACTCTCCCCCTCCCCACTCCCCTCCTCCCTCTTTTTTATTTCCTGGGGGAAGGGGACAGTGAGCTAACAGGCCTTATCTTGGCAACACACAAGTTGTCTGCACCATGACCTATCTGCTGTGGTACTCTCAGGGCCTCAGGGTGCCCGTGCTTTACACAGCGGCATGCAACAATGGTGGCCAGCTGTGACCATAAAAAGGCAACGGGTTAACTCCTATACATGGGACGGGAAACGGCATATGCGCGCCACATATGATAGGATAGCTATTGTGTATGGCCATATCAAATGGGCCACATCGAATGTTGCTTTCATCACGTTGTGCTACGTTTCCATCCATCCCTCCCTCTTCAAGCCTGGCTCAGCTATTCAAACATACTGTACTAAGGGAGCTCTATTCAGAATAGTGGGGATTGATACACAAAAAGAAGAAAAAGAAAAATACGTATCTAGCGCATAAGGCATAAACGTGCTCCTACCTGTCTTGACAATGGCATCGGCTAGGCAACGGTCCCACTTCTGGCCCAATTCGTCCTCGCTAGCAACACGCCCAGACATCCTCGTGTCCAGACCTATGAGCAAAACCGGCCGTATTAATTACAGTCTGGTATAAAATCTTAACCGCGCGGCACGACTTTGTTATGCTCGTGTCGATGTGAGGAAGATACCCGTTACGTGAGTTCGGCGAACGGATTTAGCAATTATGCAGTAAAAATCTGTAGGTCTCAACTTTCAAACACGTCCTGCGTAATATGCTTCTAACAATAGAAAGCGCTATAGTTTGTTATTCGCAGTGTACACCAGCGGTTTGGATGCGGATAGCAGTGGGCGTATTCAGAAGTGTTGCGACCTATATTCAGAGAACCGAAAGCTTGCACTCTGACACACGCCGATGCACTAGTAGTATCCACGTCACATTATAGCTCATGTGTCTCGCAAATGTAGCTGCTACGTTGCATCTGACTTGCGCAGGATTTCTACGGTAGTATGAAAATAATAATAATTTAATAACGTCTAATTTATCTTGGCAAAGTACTGGAGAATGGAAGCGTGCTTCAGTCCTTTTTTTCCCCCCTTGGCTACAGTGAGTCCTCATTTTAGCACAAAACGCGCATATTAACGAGAGTTAACGGGTTGATAGTCGTACGTTGGTGCATTGCGGCAAGTCATTCAATACGGGTTACGTTTCCGTTACAGTTATATCAAGCCTACACATCCTTGAAAAACATGGTGAGTTCGAACCTGATGCGTTGGTATTGTGTGACTGGGGAAGGGGAGGAGGACATTGGAGACGGAGACGGCATGCAAGGACTCAAAGTGGAATGGTGCAACTGCTTTGATTTACTGCATGCTTATAATTACACTATCATTGAGCAGTAAACGACTGTCAATTGTTCGCGTCTTCCATTTCTAATTGCTCCAATATTTATGAGGCACTTTAGGATTATTATTTTAACACTCAAGGTTCGTTCCCATCTCCTCCTTCCCCAGGCTTCCATTTTGAAAAAGTTCACTTTCAGGAACAAGAAAGGTACCCTGCGATCTGAGTCTTTGGACAGGGAAGTGCCTGTCTCCATGGTGACAGTGAATTCTCCAGCTACATCAGAAAGGCCAGCAGCAGGATTGGACCCAGGTACAGTGGGGACCATATAGGGCTTAGCGTGCTGGAGGAGTCCCCAGTCCCTCCCTTTGTGTTAACTTCCTCTCATATGTATCGCAAACACACATATCAGATGAGCCAGACTCCATTAGAAAGATTAGTGGAGGTCGAGCCAGAGCCCAGTCTGATGCAAGTGGCTGTAAGTTGAAAGAGCACAACGTGACATAGGTATAGGTGGGTGTGGCTGGTGATGAGGTGGGTGTGGC
>JABACO010000008.1:426692-438420 GCA_013339895.1 Ephydatia muelleri | reverse complement strand
CACACCCCTATTCAATGCCTTATGGATTATGCACAGTTAAATGCCAACTAGTTACCTAAAGAACGTCGTCATGATCATGTCATGAAAAAAATTTCTACTTCACTTTTCATCTATGCAGGACCCCTTGCATATTCTTTTGTTCATCAGAACATGCCTCAATCCCTTCCTTCTCTTAAAACTGTCCAACGCATTGTTCATAATGAATATGAAGTTATGCATGAAGGAGAGTTTAGATTTGATCAATTGCTTAATCACATTAATAGTTATAAATGTGCTAGAGTAATAGTCATTGGTGAAGATGCAACTCGTCTAGTTGCAAGAGTGGACTATGATCCTGAAACTAATCGACTAGTGGGGTTTGTACTGCCTGAGGGTTTGACAATTATCGATGGTCATCTAGCCATTTCGTTTCAATCTATTGAGGAATCATTCAAAAATTCAGAAACATCAAAATACGCTTTTGTTTACATGGCCCAGCCACTTTCACCAGGAATTCCAGCATTTCCTCTTGCCTGTATTGGTACTGACAATATATTAAAGAGATGGTCATATATTGTAACTGAGTGTCAAAATAGAGGAATCATTGTGCTACGTTTTGGCACAGACTCAGGAGAGCTTAAAGACATGCAGTTTACTACTGAGTGTTTACTACTCATGCCTCAGCAGATGTGAAATGTGGCTCCAATGTAAGCATTCCATCTGATTGGAAGTTTTTTCTTCACAATCCTACAACACTAGCATATGTCCAAGATACAGTTCAAATAGGGACAAAACTACGCTCACGACTTCAGACTCCATCAATCATTCTTGCTTTAGGAAGGTATGTTGCTGGTGCTTTAGGAAGGTATGCTGCTGGTGCTTTAGGAAGGTATGCTGCTGGTGCTTTAGGAAGGTATGTTGCTGGTGCTTTAGGAAGGTATGCTGCTGGTGCTTTAGGAAGGTATGCTGCTGGTGCTTTAGGAAGGTATGCTGCTGGTGCTTTAGGAAGGTATGCTGCTGGTGCTTTAGGAAGGTATGCTGCTGGTGCTTTAGGAAGGTATGCTGCTGGTGCTTTAGGAAGGTATGCTGCTGGTGCTTTAGGAAGGTATGTTGCTGGTGCTTTAGGAAGGTATGCTGCTGGTGCTTTAGGAAGGTATGTTGCTGGTGCTTTAGGAAGGTATGCTGCTGGTGCTTTAGGAAGGTATGTTGCTGGTGCTTTAGGAAGGTATGCTGCTGGTGCTTTAGGAAGGTATGTTGCTGGTGCTTTAGGAAGGTATGCTGCTGGTGCTTTAGGAAGGTATGCTGCTGGTGCTTTAGGAAGGTATGCTGCTGGTGCTTTAGGAAGGAATGCTGCTGGTGCTTTAGGAAGGTTATGCTGCTGGTGCTTTAGGAAGGTATGCTGCTGGTGCTTTAGGAAGGTATGCTTGCTGGTGCTTTAGGAAGGTATGCTGCTGGTGCTTTAGGAAGGTATGCTGCTGGTGCTCATCACTTGTAGTTGGTACAAACTTCTTTTTCTAAAGATCAACATGGCCTGAGAGAGCGAGATATAGATTGCAGAGACAAACAAAACTTTGATTCAGTTTTGCGCATTACACAGCAGCAGTGTGATGACACAACTTGCTCAGAATCCCTGATGCTAAGGGTACATATGTGTACCTAAAGGCCTGATGCTATGGGTACATATGTGTACCTAAAGGCTCTGAAGGCTGTTCTAGATAGCTATTTAAATAAAGAGCTTCATCCACTGGATAGAATATACAACATATGCTATGCTCTATTCTTTATCGGTACTGGCGTCAATGGCTTTTGTTAGTTCCAAGCTTTAGCTTGGGTAACAACTTTATAGCTCGCAACGCTTACTTGTGCATAGAGCTTAATGCACATGCCCTAATAATGTTCATGAGAACATTGCGGGATACATATCCAGGGTGTGCTGCCCTTTCCAGTCCTTGGAAGCTTGGGTCACAGTCATGTGAAAAAAACCTTTAGGGCTGTTCGCAGCATGACCAGTACATTTTCCTGTTATCAACGTAGGAATGCTTGGATTATTAAGAGTTATCAAAGTAGGAATGCTTGGATTATTAAGAGTTATCAACGTAGGAATGCTTGGATTATTAAGAGTTATCAACGTAGGAATGCTTGGATTATTAAGAGTTATCAACGTAGGAATGCTTGGATTATTAAGAGTTATCAACGTAGGAATGCTTGGATTATTAAGAGTTATCAACGTAGGAATGCTTGGATTATTAAGAGCTATCAACGTAGGAATGCTTGGATTATTAAGAAGGCTACATCGACTGCAGATTCAGTTCAAACTTGAGGCAGAATCAGTAGAGAATGGCATTAAATATCCACACTGTGAAAAACATAAGAACAAAGATGGATCTAACAAACAAGTAGTATTTTCTCTTGACTGTGCATCTGATACTGCCATTGCAGAAGCTGTTTAACGCAGAAGGCAGGAAGCTTTGAAAGATACAGAAATGCTTGGCATGGAGATTTCATACGATAGTGATGTGCAAGTTGAAGCTGAATCTGGTACTCTAGTTGACGAAGACAGTGACGATGAAGAAAAAAATGATGACTCATCACAAAGTGATGTGAATGATGAGATACTGCAGGAAGCATGCTGTTCTATTGATCAAGATGATATTGCCTCGAGTATCAATGAGTTAAAAAGCTCTAATCTGATAAAGGCTGACTTGCTAAAGCAATTGGCTACAATGGAAGCTGTTTGCCAGGTACATCATTTTTTGTGCGTATCATGTGTCTGTGTCATGTATTAATAATGTATTTATTCATGTATTTATGTATTCCATTACCAACGTATGAAAAAAATACTTAAAGACAACAAAACAATCTTCTCGATTTGTAGAAGTTGAGCACAATGGCCACACACTTTACATTCACAAAATGACTGCAGTGTGGCTATTTCAGGAAGGTGAAAGAGTTTCAGCAGATCGCCTGCTTCGAGTTAGGCAAAAGCAACCATACTCGTGTGTCACTCACACTAAGGAAATCCAACAGCATGTGACTCCAATGCTACTGATCCTACAGCATGTGACTCCAACGCTACTGATCCAACAGCATGTGACTCCAATGCTACTGATCCAACAGCATGTGACTCCAATGCTACTGATCCTACAGCATGTGACTCCAATGCTACTGATCCAACAGCATGTGACTCCAATGCTACTGATCCAACAGCATGTGACTCCAATGCTACTGATCCAACAGCATGTGACTCCAATGCTACTGATCCAACAGCATGTGACTCCAATGCTACTGATCCTACAGCATGTTGACTCCAATGCTACTGATCCAACAGCATGTGACTCCAATGCTACCGATCCAACAGTATTGACTCCAATGCTACTGATCCAACAGCATGTGACTCCAATGCTACTGATCCTACAGCATGTGACTCCAATGCTACAGATCCAACAGCATGTGACTCCAATGCTACTGATCCAACAGCATGTGACTCCAATGCTACTGATCCACAGCATGTGACTCCAATGCTACAGATCCAACAGCATGTGACTCCAATGCTACTGATCCAACAGCATGTGACTCCAATGCTACTGATCCAACAGCATGTGACTCCAATGCTACTGATCCTACAGCATGTGACTCCAATGCTACTGATCCAACAGCATGTGACTCCAATGCTACTGATCCAACAGCATGTGACTCCAATGCTACAGATCCAACAGCATGTGACTCCAATGCTACTGATCCAACAGCATGTGACTCCAATGCTACAGATCCAACAGCATGTGACTCCAATGCTACATGATCCAACAGCATGTGACTCCAATGCTACTGATCCTACAGCATGTGACTCCAATGCTACTGATCCAACAGCATGTGACTCCAATGCTACTGATCCAACAGCATGTGACTCCAATGCTACTGATCCTACAGCATGTGACTCCAATGCTACTGATCCAACAGCATGTGACTCCAATGCTACTGATCCTACAGCATGTGACTCCAATGCTACTGATCCAACAGCATGTGACTCCAATGCTACAGATCCAACAGCATGTGACTCCAATGCTACTGATCCAACAGCATGTGACTCCAATGCTACTGATCCAACAGCATGTGACTCCAATGCTACTGATCCAACAGCATGTGACTCCAATGCTACTGATCCTACAGCATGTGACTCCAATGCTACTGATCCAACAGCATGTGACTCCAATGCTACTGATCCAACAGCATGTGAAGTGATTACAATAGATGACATTTGTGCTTTTAGGTTTCCAGATGGGGCGTGGAAAATTGGCAAAGTTTTACAGTTTTGTTACATTAATGAAAACAAAGAAAGGGAACCGGCAGTACAAAGGAACTAGTTATGATTGCAGGTGTGAAGTAAAACAAACTGAAGTTATGTGCACATGGTTTACTTCATCTACCAACCCAAAGATCTTTGAGTTCAATATTAGCACCATTGATCACACAATGCCGGAAACTCATTCCTTTATCTCTGTAAAGTCGTACTTGTGTACACTTTCACGAGTGTGCTTTGAATCATTGGATTGTCGGGATGTAACCTTTAGTAAACTTTTATCCACAGATTCGGATAGAATTGCTTTAATGACTGCACACAATGTAACTCTAACCACTGCAGCTATTAATACCTTATGTGTTAGTGATGAGCAATCTCAGAATACATCCATCATACACGTTTCTAGAGACCTAGACAAAATGCAGGATCAAGGTGTCTTATGGGTAAAAAGTGGAACTTTAACACTGATGAAGTAAGACAAAGATCGCTTGATGGGAGGACATGAGTTAACTGATAATGAAAACTTTGCTCAGCTTTTACTGAAATCACAGTTTCCTGATATAGATGGATTCAGAAACACCCTAGAGCAAAACAAACCATTCAGAAAGGTATCCAAATGCTCAAAAATTATGCAAGTCATTTTCATCAGAAAATGTCACTGGGCATGCATTCTTTTAAATGAAAACAGAGTGTTTTTGTATGACAGTGCTTACACAGCGGTGTCTACTGATACATTTCAAGGCTAGTGCAATGTACAGACTCATCATTTAATATTGAAGTGATGAATATTCCCAAACAGAGTGGTGCTGTAGATTGTGGTCTATATGCCCATTGCAGTGCTTACGAGTCTAGCATTTGATCAGGATCCTACTACAGTAGTTTATGACCAAGAAGCTATGTGTCCTCATTTGAACACATGTTTTGAAACAAAGAAGATTGTGCCCTTTCCAGCCCTAAAGCACCACAGACCAGCAAACAAAGTTGCTAAAATAGAGGAATGCATTCTGCATTGCTACTGTAGGTTGCCTGATGATGGATATGAAATGGTTTGCTGTGATCAGTGTGATGAATGGTACCACAAAGCTTGTGTTGACGACCCATATTGTAAGGATGGCTCCTGACTATGCACTGCACACACTGCATTAATAATGCACCACAACTTTCTGTTCAAGTGAACTCAGTGAACTGACAATTAATTGAATGATACTGCAATCTTGTAAGCGTGCGCTGTTGTACATAATATTGCTCTTGCATCTGTCTTTACGTACCCCCCTCCCCCCTTTTCTATCTGAATCCACCTCCCCCTATCACCGGATCTTGCTGGATACTAGTATATACAACTTCTGAAAAAATAGCCTGCACCCCCAAGAAATTAACGAAGTCAGTAGTTTTAATTTTTCAAAATAGACGCGCGTATACACGCACGCACGCACACACACGCGCGCGGGCACACACACACGCACTCACACGCACTCAAACATGCACACAAACACACATGCACACCTCGATACACACACACATATGTGCACACCAAAATACCGAGCGTCACATTTTAAAAGCGAGCCACTGCTACAGCAGGAATTCGAATTCACATACACCTGTATATCCTTCATAAATCTATTTGCTGATGATGCTGATCCGAGTGATGATACGAGCTCGGATACGAGCAGAGCCTAGCTCGAACTCATCTGATAAATCGTTACTCGAATATAACGTCAGACGAAATGTTGAAATCCGAGAGAATCTTACGCATTACGGTAGAAATCACACAGAAATCTGGAAATCCACTGAAATCCAGAAATCAAATAGAAATCCGGAAATCGAACAGAAATCTAGAAAGTGATTTCGAAACCTCGTACGCTTTATAGCCTAGTGGCGGACCCCTCGGGTGAACATAAACATGTTTCGACAGTGCGGCTTGAGAAGCAGTAAAATTACATGGAAATTAAGTAGCTTACGAATCGCTCGTTGCATTCCATCCGACTGCAGTTAGCATTAGCTGATTCACGGTGCCCTGGCTCAGGTCCAGACTGAGCCCGCTTAGCTGGCTGTCAGGAAGGTCCGTCATTTGTCCACGTGTGTAATTAATGTCACGTGCAGTCGTTACTAAGCAACGGCAGCGAGTGAAACATGCTCCGAGTTCAGCAGCGACCTGCTTCTGAGGAAAGTGAGCACAACTTGGACGCTGTTGGTAAGCGTTGCATACAACCGCATGGCCAATGCACAGTTCATTGCCTTCTCTCATATCATGTAATATATGATACGAGTTCAAAAAAATATTTGTTTACAGTTCGCGAAGATTTGTTGAGACTTCAGAGAGAGTATCGGGTGACTGAAGGGAAGAGAAAGTTTACTTCCGACCAAGCGCAGAATGCCATCAGAAAGCAGAGGTACTGTAGTACGGCGTATGAACTTGCGTGTTCGTTTTCCGTGGCATGCATGTACTGATGTACTTGTTCACGCGTGCGCGCATACATAGCTTGTACAGACATCTGTGCATGGACAAGCTGGCATGTTTTATTTGCACGCTATCTCTGTCACACAGTGCTGTCATAGATACTCTGCAAGAGGAGAACGAAAATCTAAAAAAGGACCTTGCCTTAGCTGGAAGCAAGCAAAACGAGAGCAAAGTAAGTCACTTAACTGCACATTTAAATCACGAGGACATTTGATCAATATCTTGCAATCTCCATCCAATCTCTCCTCCCTCCTCCATCCTCCCTCCTCCTCCATCCTCCTCCTCCCTCTTCCTCCTCCCTCCTCTCCCTCCTCCCTTCTCCTTCTCCCCTTCTCCTCTCCTCCTCCCCTTCTCCTCTCCTCCTCCCCCTCCTCATTGTCCTCTTCTCTTACCTCTATAAGGACCAACATGTGGCCAGCACTCTACAAGAGCTAATTCAAAAACAAGGTGTGGGGGTAAAATAACTGTTCTCACTATCTTGAAGCTCTACCATGCATGGACACATGTGCACATGTGTACTCATTAATAGGGCCATTTGATAATTGTAACATAATTTCATGCTGGCTGGCTATACATAATATGCATGTAAATACATGCTGGCTTGACGTGCATGCACACATTCAGCTGCCTACCAGGAACGCATTGCACAGGAAGAGAAGACCATAGAACAGCTTGAAAAGCAAATCAATGAGATCAGGAAGAGTGTTGGAAAACAGAGAAAGGAAATGGGAGGGTGAGAAATGGAGGGAGTGGAGGTGGGGATGAGTAGCTGGGATGGAGGAGGGGAGGTAGGTGGAGGGAGGGAGGTAGGTGGGATGGAGAGAGTGAAGGTGGGTGGAGGGAAGGGAGGTGGGATGGAGGGAGGGAGGTGAAGTGGAGAGAGGGAAGGTGAGATGGAGGGAGGGAGGTGGGTAGAGGGAGAGGAGGGGATGGAGGGAGGGAAGATGGAGGGAAGGAGGTGGGGTGGAGGGATGCGGGGGAGGTGAGGGGGGGAGGTGGTGGGATTGTGGGTGATGGAAGAAGTGGCGGTTGGGAATGAACGTGACGTGTTAAAGGCTGACGGTGGATGTAATGAGTTTCAATGTAGGTGTGGTATCTGGTCCAGTGGTGAGACATGTACGTTCCTTTGATGTACACATGATAGCTCCAACATGAGTCACCACCAACATGTGACACTCCAGAAGCACCTCAAGGTGATGGAGAATAGGCTGGACAAGGTAAGCTGCTGTCAGGGTGACTCTAGCTTCCGCGCACGTCATCATGGTGCAGGCCACTGTGCGCTTCAACAGCTCCCTGGCTGGCAATGCTGACTTGAGGCAACAGATCGACCACCTCCGACAGGAGCGTAAAGTGTTTTGAAGGCATCCAGAGACGTCACCAACGGGTGAGCAGTGCATGTTGGGGAGGGGAGGAGGTGGGTTTGAATGCAACTGCAGGTCTAGTTTGGAGGGGCTATTTCTCCATCCTAGTGGTAGAGATGTCCTGCATCACTAGAGGTCATGGGCAGGGTGTGGTCCTGCATCACTAGAGGTCATGGGCAGGGTGTGGTCCTGCATCACTAGAGGTCATGGGCAGGGTGTGGTCCTGCATCACTAGAGGTCATGGGCAGGGTTATCCTACAATGTGCAACATATTGGTGACGAGCACACTTTCCTGGTCTGGATTACATAACTGGTTCAATAAGTTACTGCTGAGGTCATATTCAAACATGCCAGTATCCTCGAAAATTGCCCTTTGGATATATATTTCATTAAATGGGACAGTTTCCGCGAAAATTGCCCCACGGTCAAAATGTTATAAAATGCATCGTGTTTGAATCGCTATAACTTCCCAACGGATAACACTATCGACTTCCTATTTTCAACACTTCATAGTGAAATGGTGTAGTATGAAGTGTTGAAAATAGGAAGTCGATAGTGTTATCCGTTGGGAAGTTATAGCGATTCAAATGCGATGCATTTTTATAACATTTTAACCGTGGGGCAATTTTCGCGGAAACTGTCCCAAATGTTGTATAGAGTTTTGATTTATCTTTCAATTCTGTGCATTGTGTGTAGGAATTGGCAGACTGCAAGCAGAGGATGGGAGAGATCATTGAGATGTCTACTCTCGCCTATGAAGCTAGGTGAGTGTGTAGTGGAGGGGGTAGGAGGCCTGAGGTGTGGAGAGGGGAGGAGGTGAGGAGGTCTATGAGGTGTGTAGTGGAGAGGGGAGGAGGTGGAGAGGTCTATGAGGTGTGTAGTGGAGAGGGGAGGAGGTGGAGAGGTCTATGAGGTGTGTAGTGGAGAGGGGAGGAGGTGGAGAGGTCTATGAGGTGTGTAGTGGAGAGGGGAGGAGGTGGAGAGGTCTATGAGGTGTGTATTGGAGAGGGGAGGAGGTGGAGAGGTCTATGAGGTGTGTATTGGAGAGGGGAGGAGGTGGAGAGGTCTATGAGGTGTGTATTGGAGAGGGGAGGAGCTGGGGAGGTCTATGAGGTGTGTATTGGAGAGGGGAGGAGGTGGAGAGGTCTATGAGGTGTGTAGTGGAGAGGGGAGGAGGTGGAGAGGTCTATGAGGTGTGTAGTGGAGAGGGGGTGTTGGGAAGGCACAATTAATTCTGACACAAGCGTTTCATGACAGGCTATTGTTCTGGTGACTAATTCATGACACACTATGGTCACTGGCATGTAGAATTGTTGGAGTGGCATAATAGGAACCATTCGAAGCATTAATTGTTTGCATCACAAATACACACACACACACACACACACACACACACATCATGCCCACACCCCTGCACATTGGATGAGCAGAGATGAAGCACAGAGCAAGATGCTTGCGCTGAAGGAGAAGGCTGACAAAGAGCTGACACAGTACAGCACAGAGCTAAAGGAACTGATTCGTGTGATCGATCATGATCGTAAGCTGAAGGAGTTTATGAGACGTAAGGATCATGAGAGAACAGAGGCTCATGAGGAAATGGAGATGACCAGAAGGAAGAGAGGTGTGTACTGGGGACCTGTGTAGGGTGGGGCTTACTGCTCTGTTCTTTGTAGAGGCAGACAAGGCCACAGAGAGGGAGGAGACTGTCATGGTCGGTCCATTTTGCAGCATAATAAGAATTAAACATGTTTGCAATCCATGTGCAAGATATTCAAATTTAGTTAAATAAGTGAGATACTTCATTAACAGCCATTTTATGCATACGGTACATTCATCCAGTTAAATGGGAGGTAATCTTGTGTGCCCTCATGTATTTATTTATGCTTGTTAGTTTAGATTATTAAGTGTGCCCTTCATTGCATTTTCAAGTTTTTCGGTTTGGGCTACCCTTAATTAGAATTGCTCAGATGCATCTGGTCTGTGCTTTTTGTGTGACAGGTCACTGCGCCACAGCATTTAGTATGCAGAGCTGTATAGAGTCTGCATATCAGCCATATGCAGATGAGTATCATTGAAGTGTTCATATGCAGACGTCTGTATATGAACACTTCAATGATACCCATCTGCATATGGCTGATATGCAGACTCTACACAGCTCTGCATACTAAATGCTGTGGCGCAGTGAGGTGTGGTACCACCTTTGCCTATCCTGGTTGGTCTGAATAATTATGTTCCTGGGATAAAAATAAATGTACTCATGAATATCAAGGTGCACATTGTTTCAAGACGGGGCACTATGTTTGACTGCCAAGGCCAAGGGCCTTTGTTTGACAAACATATTCATGTAGTTTACTCATTGCTCTGCATTTAGAGACTTTTGGTCTTGGCCAGCGACCTGTGGTCTTAGCACATTTTGTCAAAGGGAGATTGTGGTGGATTATTAAATGTAGTTGTGACTAATGTTGATATCTGCCCATCCCATCCATCCATAGTCCTATGAGGTGGCCTTTGAGAAAATCAAGGCTGCCACTGGAATCACTGATATTGACCAGCTGGTGCACAAGTTTATTGAAGGTGGGTGGAGCTTGTGGTGATGTAATCTGGAGTACAATGGATGTCAAATGGATGTGTTATTGCACATACACTACTCACACATCACACATGCACTCACACACATCACACATAACACTGCTCACACATCACACGTGCACTTATCACACATGCACTCACACACATCACACATACACTACTCACACATTACACATGCATTTCTCACACATCACACGTGCACTTCTCACACATCACACACGCACTCACACACATCACACATGCACTTCTCACACATCACACATGCACTCGCACACATCACACATGCACTCGCACATCACACATGCACTACTCACACATTACACGGCTTGGCTTGGGAACACAGTTGAAGATCAAAACTTTGCCTTGTTCAACTACGTCAATGAGCTCAATGGAGACATAGAGCTGGTCCAAGAACAGATACAGGAGGTGGGAGTGGCACCACCTGGTCACATGACTATGAGCTGTTCCCTCCATAGATCAAGGAGGAGATTGAGAGGTTCAAGAGTCAGGGCACTGAAATGGAGGAGAAGAGAAAGGCTATCCTCAGACAGCTGGAGGTGAGATTGAGCCTTGGACTGATGCCACATGCAATGCACAACTGTAGATAAGCTATTCAACTTAGGAACAGTGTCAGGTGTATATTGCATAACTCATAAGCCGCACCCACTACACACAAGATGTCCATTCCTGGAATCATTGAAATGCTCCCCATTACTAGAGTAACCGCTACAAGGGAGCTCAAATGCATGTCATTGCTAATGCATTGAACACCGTACAATAATCACATGGTATGCAGGTGGGTATGAGGAGGCTGACATAGCAGAGTGGGAGTGCTGGTATGGTCCATGATGATCTAGCAGTTGTGAGGGGTGTGTGACTGCCAGCAGTGTGGTTTGTGTGACATGTCCGGTATGAGAACTTGCTATCAATTTCATGTGGCCTGAAATGATTAATTAGTTTGTAACTGATATGTTCTTGGTAATAAAAACTAGAATTCTTAGAAGTGCAGGTGCGAAATAGCCAACTGAACCAAACAAAACCTGT